>CM051264.1:48450289-48580289 GCA_027921565.1 Artemia sinica
ATTCGCCCGCATTTATCAAATTATGGGGAGGTTTTTCTAAATTGGGCTAATAGTATTCAAAGTAAGTGGGAAAATTATAACGAGGGGGTAGTGGATCTGTGGTTTTATTTATTGAGAGTTTAAATGTTAATATTTGTAGGTTTAAAAAGGATTTTATTGTAAGAGGTGGGCATGGGGAGAGGGCAATTGAATTAAAATATCATTCAGATTTAGAGGGATGTCAGGGGGTACAACGAATCTGTTTCGACACGAGGCTGCAGTGTTTCAAGTATGCATTTTTAATTGCCGCATACAGACCTCTGCGCAATAATGCCACTAGGAAAAAGTTGGATAAAATGGCAGTTAATGGTAGGGAGGGTTCAAAGTTCCCCAAAGTAGATTTTAATTGTTTAAATGGTCAATTTCCCGTGACACTAAAAGGAATAGATATTTTTGAGCGGGCTAATGCACATTTAAAGATTGGTGTCACGGTGTTACAGTATGAAACAGAATTTGAAGAGGGTCAGCGTTCCGATAAGAAGGGTGTATTATTTCCAGTTCGGGCTCCTTCAATTGAATCAGTAGAACATTGGGTGTGGCTTCTATTACCCCACCCACAGACTCCGATTCAATTGGTCATTTCAATCGAATTACGGATATTAGTAGGGTTTTGGGGGAGGGTAAAAAGCGAGGTGGTGTGTGTTATTACTGTCCAACATGTCTCTCAAGATTTCGCTCTGATTTAAAGTTAAAGCATCACATGAAACACTGTAAACGTCATGGATACCAGGCTGTGGAGACGGTAAGCGGAGATAGAGCGATATTACGTTTTAAAAATTTTCAAAACACGCTCCTGCAGAGCAATAAGATCGCTTTGGACTGCGAAGCGAAACTGACAGACGTGTGCGATCCGTCAAATTCAAATCGTGTTAAAATACATGAAGCCATAGGGGTCTCTTACGGTCACGCACAACGAGATTCCAAAAATACCATGCAAGTGCTGGATGTAGTTGAGATGTTGGGTGACGGTGAAGACTGCATGCGCTTGGCATTGGTCAGTCTAATCAAAACAGCGAACGGTGCAATTTCGCGCCTTCGTTATACAAACTATCCTATGCTCCTATCACCAGATGACATAGTGGCCATTAAAAAGTCGTAAAATGTGTTGGGTTTGCAAGGGAGAATTTGATGATGGTGTTGGGAATGGGGGGAGGAGGAAGGTGACCGACCATGATCATTTGTGGCAGGAAATTACATCGGGGGGGGGGGGGAGTAACTTTAGACGGGTAGCCCATCAGTCATGCAATTTAAACGTTAGACAGCAATATTTCGTACCTGTTTTTATACACAATTCCAATTACGACTTAAAGTTTGTTCTTCCGGCGTTGGCCCGCATTGCCAAGGGTGGAGTTGTAGATGACGCATGGATAGATGGTTCTTTTTCTTATAATATCATACCCAAATCATCGGAGAAGCTACTGCTGCTAGAATTCATGTGGAAAACAGTTGACAAGGGTAACACGTACCTGAATAAAATCCGTTTTTTAGACTCTTTCAGCTTCTTCCCCAAATCTTTAAGTCAATTGATTCAGGTACAGAAAAGTGACAATTTTGATAGCTTCCCCCTCCTCAAACAGCGCTTCCCCGATGATGAAATGTATGATTTATTAACGTGTAAGGGTATATATCCATATGATTATTACAACTCTGGCTCGAGGCTAGATGAGGTGTCACTACCGCCCATTGAAGCTTTTTACAATTCTCTTACTGAGAGTGAGTGCACCACTAGCGACTACGAATTTGCTAAGAGGGTTTGGGCAAAGGGTGGATGTAAAAATGGGTGGGATTATTGTAAACTTTACTTGGCCAGTGACGTACTCACTCTTCTGGACATTGTATGCAAAAATACGGATAAAATCTATGGGGAATTAGGGTTGGATTTAGGTTATTATTTTTCCACTCCTCATTTGGTGATGGACTTGATACTTAAAATCAGCAAAGAAGAAATAGGTCTGATCGCCGATGTGGATCAGCATTTTTTTTAAATTGACGGTGAAATACCCATGGAAATCCATGACTCGGTAAAAGACTTTGTTTTTCCGTGCATAAATAGACCGGTGGGTAGGGACTCTCTGAGCCCCTACAATTTATCTTTAGTAGAGGACGGGAGTATGCACTGGGTACCTTCAAAACAAAAACTAATTGCCGACCTCAACCCGAAACAGAATATCATTGTTCATCACGTGCTATTGAAATGGATGGTGTCCAATGGTTTCAAGGTCACAAAGATTCATAGAGCCCTCCAATTTGATCAAAAGCCTTACATGAAAACGTTTATTGACACCTTTGTCAGTAAGCGTTCACAAGCGAAAACGAAAGTTGAAAAAGAAGTCTATAAACTCATTTTGAACTCAGCTTTCGGTAAAATGTGCGAGACCGTACGAAACAGAAGTCGATGTGACATTGTAACCAACCCCAAAGATTGTGCTCGAATCATAGCGGATCCAAACTTCACATCGTTCACAATCATAGACTCTGATATGGTGCTCCTACACCGTAAGAAAAGAAACATTGTTTTAAATAAAAATATTGCAGGCGGAAGTGCAATAACTGAAATATCCAAGAAACTCATGTTGTCATTTTATTATAATGTATGCAAGGTACAGTGGCCGACTGAGGGACAAGTTCAAGTGCATTACGGGGACACTGATTCACTCCTGTTAAAAGTCAAAACTGAAAATCTATTGAATGATTTGGAAAATGGCGAGTACATTAGCTCACGAATGGACTATACTAATTGGGACGAATCCCTCTACCCAGAGCTAGAGAAACATCAGGCCCCAAATCAATTGTTAATGCTAAAATCTGAAACGGGTAGCGATCTGATATCCAGTGGTGTGTTTCCTGGTCCGAAGGTATACTGTGTGGAAACGCACAGCAAGGATATCAAACAAGTTTGCGAGGGGGTACCTACACACTTTGTAAAAAATAATTTCGACATGAGTGTGTGTAGAAACTGTGTGGAACGTAGTTTAGTGCCAAGGGCGAAAGTCATGGCGATTCGCGCTTTACAATTTAAAAACTACACAGTTAGAGTTGAGAAAAACGCCATGTCTGCCATATCGGACAAAGTCTATGTACTTGAGGATGGTTTGAAGGTACTACCACACGGTCATTATTTAATTTCAGACCGAGTTGAATGTATAGAGTACAGAAAACAACTCGGTCTAGAAAAATTAACTTAAATTCATTTAAATTCATTTAAAAAAGTATAAATTGGGTGGGAGGGTTTTTTGGGTAATTGGGTGTTTTTTTTAAATTCTTTTTAATTCTTTTTAATTCTATATCACAAACAATTTTCAATGTGTGTGTGTGTGTGTGTGTGCAAGGCAGATCAATTTCCAGTATTTAATGCCAGCCCCGGCCCGGGCCCGCCGCAGCGGGTCCCCGCTTCCCGGCCCCGCGACGCTTCCCGCGGCGCTTCCCGGCCCGCCGCAGCGGCCGCCCCCGGGGGGGGGGGAGGGGGATCCCAAAATTTAAAATGCTGTAAATAAAAGTGTGACATTATTATTTCAAGTGCTTTATTCTAATAAATGTTGTATTTTTCTATAAATAAATAAACAAAAAAAGTGTATTTATTTAAGTGTTTTTTCTCTGTGCCTATGTAAATGTTGTATTTTATATTATAAATAAATTTAAAAAAAGTGTATTTATTTAAGTGTTTTTTTCTCTATGCCTATGTAAATGTTGTATTTTTTATTATAAATAAATTAAAAATTGTATTTTTTCATGTTTAATGTGCTTTCATGTTCAATGTAATATTTTTTAAAAGTATTGTTAGTTTTTTATGTATATAATAAAAGAAAATATGATTCTTTATTCGTCTTCTTCTTCTTATTATTATTATTCTTGAACGGAGTAGTAATAGGGAAATTATTTAGTCATTACACAGCCATAGTCTACAATTAGTTGTCTAGTTGAACTGTTGAAGGGAACATGTATCAATTTAAAAAACCATTCAGATCGTTTCTGTGTGGACCGTCAATGTCAGGCAAAACAACACTCTTAACTAAAATAATTAAAAATTGCGATAAAATGTTTGTGGAAAAGCCGAAAAAAATCTACTATTGTTACAGTATTTGGCAGGAGTCATACGATAAAATAAAAGCAATTGCTGCCACCACCATGGGATTGGTGCAGATACAATTCATACAGGGACTTGATGTTTTCAGCATTATTGAACCAAACTCTTGGCTGATCATTGACGATCTGGCTGAATCTATTGAACAATGGTCCCAGGAAATGCTACAATTGTTCACTGTTCGCTCTCATCACGAACAGATTTTCGTTACTCTGGTTCTACACAATCTCTTTCATCAGAGCAAATGTATGCGAACACTTGCATTGAACTGCACCTACTATATCATGTACAGAGTTGTTCGTGATTCTAGCTCGCTAATAACTCTCAATAAACAAATCTATCCAGGCGCACCCAAATTTCTGCTCTCAGCATACAATCAGGCAACTAATAAACCCTACGGCTACATCCTATTGGATCTTAATCAAAATACACCCGAGGATCTGCGTGTAGTCACAGATATTTTCGACAATGAAATTACAGTATATCTCTCCGCGAACACTAAAAAGACCTATTAGTTGCTATCATGACACTGAAGAAACTACATGAAAATAGACATCTGTTTTCAGTTCTAAGCACTTCAAAACCCCCGCTTAGGAAAGCCATACTCAAACATGGCATTGACAATGATTTCATTAATCTAATATCTGAACTTTGTTTAAATTTGATCGAGGGTAATGTTCAACTGCCAGAAGTAGTTAAGCAACAGGCAAAGCAACATCGTTCCATTGTACGTACATTGGCCTCTAAAAAGAAAGGAAAGAATTTTAAAAAGAAACGACTTCTTCAGGCGGGCGGTAGCTTTTTCACACTTTTACTGCCAATAATTGCAGGACTTGTAAACAGTTTTGGAAAATACTAGCACACCACTGATAGCTAGACAAAAGCGAAGATGTATCAAGTCAACGTCACCACCACCACCACCAACCGCCAGTATACAAAAGGGTAGTGGACGTTACACAACGTGTTTACGTTCAAAATGGTTGAAGTTCTGAAAGGTGTTTATGAAAATATTGTTGAGGTGGGGAGTTTAAGTTCACCAACCACTCTTTCCAAGGTCACTGGTGTTCACACTAAAAGTGTACAAGACTATCTACAAAATGAATCAAGTTACACTCTGCATAGAAATCTTAGACTTCGTGCTAATCAATATCGAAAAACTAAAGCCTTTTACCCACTGCATATAATGCAAGCAGATCTCCTGACTAGATGAGGTTCAAGGACGTCACAATACACCGTACAAGTACATTCTACTTGAAATCAGTGTTTATAGTCGCTATGCATATGCCATTCCATTGCGATCAAAGAGAGGCGTTGAAGTTGCTCAGGCCATTGAAAGTATTCTCGAACAGGATTCATATAAAAAAATTCAAACGGATCGTGGTAGTGAATTTGTTAATCCCCATGTTGCAAAAGTACTAGTAAAATATAGTACACTGCTCTATCATAGTCATAGTCCTATAAAGGCTGCATTGGCCGAACGATTGATAAGAACTATTCGACTTTTAATTTCAAGATATTGTACATTGAAAATACACCGGCTTTTATTCATGATTTAGATAAAATCATGTTGATTTATAATGAACGACCTCATCGATCATTGTCCAACTCTACGCCAACGGAAGTTCATCATTCTGATCATGATACAATTGACACCTTTCTTAAACAGTATTCCAATGAAACGATTGTCAAGAAGAAAAATAAATTCAATGTTGGTGATACTGTTCGAATTAATAGGACAACTAATGTTTTTGAAAAGGGGAATTACTTGTGGTCCACCGAACTTTTTAAAGTGGCAAAAATCCTAGACACTAAACCCATAACTTATCGTTTGCGCGATACCAAAGATGAAGAGATTCTCGGCGGCTTTTATGACTATGAACTACAAAAAGTTAAAAATAATAGTGAAATCTATCAAATTGAAAAGATATTAAAGACTCGCACTCGCAGGGGTAGGAAACAGTTACTTGTTCGGTGGCTAGGATACAACTCGGATTTTGATTCTTGGATCGGTGTTGAAGATATTGACAATGCCCAATGATTTTTATGTAACTTTCATGTCCAATGTTTCCGATCCTCTCTACAACGACTTGAATACGACAAGTGATTTTTGGACAAAACTCTCCCCCGCCATCAAATTTGACGGTGCGTATGAAGTGGCTCTTGTCGACTGTATTCTCAAAAATACCTATGACATCCTGAGAAAGGATCGTAAATATGATATAAAAATTAGACCCTATGATTGGCCACCACCACCTTCAGGTGATCAAGAACAAATTCAAAAAATCAATTGGATGGATTATCCATATATTGAATTACCCTACGAGGAACTCACCTGTATGAATGATTTATGTCGTTCTATTAATAAAAGAATTTCCGCTCGTAAAAAAGGAGCTTTTAGATCTTCAGCAAGAGCCGTTGGTGAGCAATTAAAATCTCGACAAAATGGGGAGGGATTGGAAAGGATGCGTGCAGTTCATTCACTCATCAGTCTCCATCCAGGCGGGAAGCGAAGGACATCAACAAGGACTTTGAGGAATAAAACAAGGAAGACCAATAAGCAGAAGAAGAAAAAGAAAAAGATTGTTAGATCAAAGAATAATTTCTTCTCTTAAGATGACTTATCTCCCCCACAAGGAATCATATCCATCAATTAGTTCCTCACTGAATCTATTCAATGCTGAAAATGTTGATGTCAGTGTCAAGTATGGCTACTATGAACAATTTCACCCCCAACAACCCCTCTCGGAAAATATACACTTTCAAATATTTTCCAATGAAGACTATTTCATTGATTTGTCATCAACATTTATTGATTTAAATGTTGCGGTGAAGAAAAAGTCAGATAATACAACTCCAAATGCTGGTGATGGTCTCTCCTACGAGAACTGTATTCTACACAACCTATTCAAACAAATTAATGTATTCATTAATGGAACATTGGTGAGCAATAGCAATAATTTATCCAACTATGCAAGCTACATACAATTTATGATGATGACACCAAAGGCATACAAGGAGTTGAGAGGACAATCATTTGGCTATGAATATCGATCAGGTGTTGATACTGACGGCGAGTTGACTACTGCAGTGACCCAAGAGTATCATCTGGTTGGAAAATTAAATCATGAGATATTCAATATATCCCAATGGTTACCCCCCAATGTCAAGATTGACATAAAGTTACAGATGGCCCCATCGAATTTCATTTTGAGAAAAACACTTCCTGCAGCACCCGATGCAAATGTCATTATCACATCGGCAACTCTCCACGTCTGAAAACAACAGGTTATGAGCTCTGTTGCATTGGCATTGGAAAAGCTAAGAGCCAATGGTAACAACATTAAACTTCTTGTCCCCCATACGATCACCAATCAACGTCACATTGCCACCGGCTCTCGTAGCTATAGCGATTCATCATTTATGAATGGAGAAATCCCATCAAAATTGGCTTTGGCCTTTGTAAAGAGTGGCAGTGCCGTTGGATCCTGGACTGAATCCCCCATGATTTTAATTTTTTCGGTCTATCTAGCCTTGTGTGCAAAGTGAATGGTATTCCACTGTACACTCTATCTTTTGACAAAAAATCCTATAGAACTCTGTACGAGTTGACCATGCAATCCTTAGATCATGACTCTCAACTATTTGAAAATGGAATAACCAATTCAATGTTTTCAAAAAATCACGGGGTAATTGTTTTGGACTTGTCGGGGACTCAGGATATGAGCATAGTACGAACAGGGAATGTACGTTTAGAGTGTGCATTTGCCGATGCTCTGACTGAGAGTATCACACTAATATCACTGAGTCAATTTGAAACCTATTGGGAAATCACACCCGACGGCAGTGTTCTACTAGACCTAGCACCATGAACACAAACCAAATAATCAACGTATTTAGTATGGATCCATACATGTCCCAGTACAAGTCCTATTGCATACCTTCGGACTTCATTGAAAAAATTCCAAGTGTTAACAATACCCTAATCATTGTTAATAGCAGTCCATCGACTTTGAAGACCGGCCATTGGCTATGCATCTTTCAAACAACGAAGAATATTGAATTTTTTGATCCTCTTGGCCTATCATATAAATTCTACACGCCATACATCAGCAACTTTATTGAAAGCAGTGGGAAAACCATTATTCAAAATCAACGAAGAGTACAGGATTTAACAACTAAGACATGTGGCTTTCATGCACTACTCTTTTTCATGTTCAGATGTCGTGGCTACACCTACAAGCAGTTTCTCAACATCTACGTTGACTTACCTCGATTGAACGACTTTCTAGTGGAAAATATACTTACAAGCGTATTTAATATTGATTTTAGTGCCCTACGAATAAAATGTTCTAAAAATGTATGTGAAATTGTTTATTAATAAAAATTTATATACATGATAAAACGACTTTTCTACTCTTTAGATTTCATCTTCTACTAGGTATAGGTATTTGTCGACAACAACTAGTGCAGGTAGATTATCTGAATTCACAGTGTACTGATCCTGATGTACTGCAATGTCAGGGTCACATTTTCTACAATAGAGTGTGACTTCACTCTTGTCATATCTCTTTGTATAGTCAATGATACTATTCTCATTCATTCTATAGAATTCACATGTTTCAATTTGCTTATTTGAAGCAGTTTCACAAACAGTGTCCTCAAGTGTCGAATCACATTCCGTCACAGCCAAATAAAAATCAGTGGGCTTATAATCATAACACCCATTGTCTTCACAACGATGACGTAGAAACCATATTCTTTTGCTGTTCCAACAGTTGAATCGCTGACCCGGCTCCTCCTCC
Source organism: Artemia sinica (assembly GCA_027921565.1). Taxonomy (NCBI): domain Eukaryota; kingdom Metazoa; phylum Arthropoda; class Branchiopoda; order Anostraca; family Artemiidae; genus Artemia; species Artemia sinica. Next base: position 48,459,212 of record CM051264.1, read on the forward strand.
CAGAACAATCTAAAACCACGACGATACCAATCTCGTAGCAATAAACTAAAATCACGGTTAGGATTCTTTCCAATCATACCCGGATATGTATTCTCCCACTGATTACATTTATCATAATGGCAATTGGAGCATAGGTGGTCTCTAGGATGAGAGTCACACACCTCTTCAAGACAGGAATTACAACCTTTAATTTGTACAGCATATCCTTTATGCAATTTACACGGGTTGCATAATCTACACTTTTCATCATACTCATCAATCATTGTGCAATTCTCACATGATGACCAGCTGCCCAGTGTGTACATACATAGGGGACATGTATGGAACATTTTTTCATGTGTTGACACTCTCACTGCCACAATGAAACTGAGCTAGCAACAACAAGAATTGTCTGAGATAGAGAGAGGAGTAAATCATCCTTGAGCACCATCTTTCTCATGAAAAAAGTCCTAAATTTCTAAACTAATGTTTAAAAGCATATCCACAATATCATTTTGCCGTGTCGTGATCAATATATCAGTAAATTGTGTAAATGACATTTGGACCACGATGTAGAAGCTTCATACAATAGTCTAATGATGGAGAATCAGTTTTCATTATATCAACAAGCATCCCCCGAGAAAATATCTTCCTTTGAATAGACAGCTCTAGAAAATCGTCATCTAGAATCAAATGTTTTCCATAAACACTAGATTCCCCAAGATTCGCTCTTTCTCAAATCTATCCATTTTTTAGAGTCCTAACACTCTCACAACCAACTTCAGACTAACCAGAATTTCTTTTTGTACTCTAGAAAATATACGCTAGTCTACCATAGAAAGAAAAATACCTTTGATTTAGAAACAATTTTATTGAACATAATTACAATAATAATATTCACTGATGCATTTTGTTCTCATCAATATATTTCGATAGGACATCTAATGCTGACCGAAGTGTATTTATATGGAGAATATTCACTTTTCCAGCAAAACATAGTTGCTCCTCCTGCTTAAACTTGCTTAATGATATCACGTATCTAGCATACATACTGTCCCATTCAAGGCATAGTCTACAGCCAGCGGTTATTTCCACAGCCACATTGGGTACTCGTATATCGTTGCTGCTGCTGCTGTCGGTTCCATCATTAATCTCCAATAATGTAAATGCACCACTCATTTTTTCTCCACTAATATCCTCTCAAATAAACTATTCTCTCTGAATTCAATTCTCTTACTAATATGAATTGTAGTGAAAACCATTCCTTTTATTCAAACCCCAACCACAAATCAAGTTATCGTATATTGAACAACCTCTGATTGGCTCATAAAAAATGCCCACGTCAAACGATACATTCATTGTGCAATTCTTATCAAAAACAAAAAGCTTGGCAGCTTTTCAAAATGTTCACGTGTAAATACACTGTCTCAGGCATGGCTTTTCCTTGCGCAAATCCAATGTATCCTTCGTATCTATTACACTTTTGAGCATATTCTTGTAGGGTTCTTGTGTATTTCCATGTATATCTCGGAGTGCCTATTAGCACACTACTGCTACTAGAATTAAGTGCCATTTTTTTAATTATCTTTTTAAATATTAAGACATTTTTATCCGAAAGAAACAGATGTCACGCGACCATTTTATATCGTAGGATTATAATCCTGACCTTAAAAATCTAAGGGGGATGGGAATTTATCCTTTTTTCAATGAAAATACAAACAAAGTAATTTCAACTGAAAATACCTACAAAAAGGTATTTTGTTAAAATACAGGGGGGTGATCTAGGGCGCACATGCCCCCCCATTGGTGCCACTTCTTGGAACTTAAATAATTCTTCAGACAATCCCTCCTAACCTTGAAAAAATCCCCTGAATTTTGATGCAGACCTTTATTTTTTTTAACATATACACAAATTAAGTTACTGATGGTAGTGCACAACAAGATATATTTTAGTATATATTGTTTGTACAATAGCCTTATTGCCGAAATTTCAGAAAAAGAACGCAAGCAAGAAACAAACTTGTTCTCAAATCAGACCGTTCATGGTGGTAAACTGTAAATAAAGAGTGGCCCACTCAAAAGTAGCCAAAATCCTGAACGGAATTTGGTAAATATGGTTCGGCAAATATTGCATGTGTCAAAGGTCTCTGAGAGAAGTTCTGAAATTGAGAGTCACGGGTAGTAGAGTTTTGTTCGAGGACGATTCCCCACTCTGTAGTACCAAATGCACACATCAGAACACTATTTGTTCTGCCACACGTGACTCACTTCTACCATACCATGTCTTTGTGTGCCACACCATCACACTTTCCCCACGTCGGTATACTTCCGCCACGCATTATGAGTGCCACACGGTGAGCTTAATTTTGAAAACAAACGACCGCTCTAGCTCGTTCGCACGAAAATTTTCCTTTTTATTCAGTTTTAAATAGAGAAGCAGACCATATAAGGAATGTACCCTGGGGGGAATTTCAGGGCCTGGCTCTCCCCGAAATTCTAATTTTCTTAAAAAATCCAGGCTGTTCTTATTCAATTTGTCAAATAAAATTTGTTCCCCCCCCCCTCATTTTTTATTATTTCCCTCTGAGAAAAAATCAGTAAAATTTTATTGAGAAAAAGGTACTTGTCCATTATTCAGAAACACCGAAGTTGATTCAATTTACAGGTACGCGGGTTGAAACGACTCATTCTCTCCGAGTACAGACAACAATAAGCCGGTTGTTGTCTGATTTTGCAGATCTAAATTCTTGGTGTTTTCTGAATAATGGACAAGTACCGAGAAAAATTCTTAGATAGTCAGTAAAGCAAAAAATACTTCAAAAAGTTTTGAGGCGTTGCTAGACTCTAATTTAGGCTGCAGATTCATTCGTAAAAGTTTTCTTTTCACAGTATGACCATTTCCGAATAAACAAGAAATCACCGTTTATTCAGCAGGACAGAGAACCGTTGCCGATGCTTGCAACTATATAATTTTATGATAATAATAATAAATTTATTATGAGCCAAAAAAATAGGCCATACAGGACAGTATTCTTAAATACACTCCACAAGAAAAATAACATAAATATATGACTTCTCCCCCCCCCCAGCAAAAAAAAGTCAAGTTTCACTCATTGATGTCGACGCTTCCTTTACATACTTACATAACTGCCTGATTGTCCTTTTTACAGTCGTCTGCAGGATCCCGGGAACTCCAAGTTATCACCCTCAAAATACTTTCCCCTTAAAAGAGAAAGTTGCTGGCACTCGGTGAGAATATGGGCCACATCATCAATACCTAGGTTACATCTAGGGCAAGAGTAATTCCCATCTTTATTTTATCAAACTTTTTTCTTTTTGTTTTTTTAATTTGGCAATCCTACAAGTTCTTTGCAATTTAAAGCTTGTAATAGCTTGCAATTTAAGACGGGTAATAGACAAAAAGTGGTGTTACTGGTAATAATTTGCGTATTAGCCAGTCTGGTTTATTTGAAAACCTCAAGCAATGGGATGCAATTTAAAACATAACTTGCATAAATGAATTCAATTTGATGAAAGATTTGGTACAAATTTACTTAGCTCATACAATAGTGACAGGATTTTATTATTTAAACATCGTTTGAGTGGAAAATAGTTGTCGTTTATTGAATGAAGAAAATGCCGTACATGCAGGGGCGAATCTCTAGCATTTTTATTGGGAGGGCAAGAGGGGTCCATATCCAAATAGTCAAGGGATATTTAATAATCTTTTTCTCCACATTATTGGGGGTAGGACAACTATCCCTCCCCAAACGACGCCCTTGCGTACATGTATCCACTTTTTATCTTTACTAAAGCACGCACTTAAGAGGAAAGCCTGTGAAGTTTTTGTATTAGTGACATATTTCCGGTATGCAAAAGCAAGTGGCTCCCGAAAGTTTAGGGGGGGGGGGGCAAAATGTATTTTATAATATCTAGAGGGGGTTGTGCAAATTTGTCATTTTTTCAATAAAATTTTCGGTCCTATCATTATAGACTATCGGAAAGAAGTGAAAATAATCATTTTTATACAACCCTGAAACAATTATCAATATCCACGTAGTGCCATTTTGTTAATTCAGCGTTCCCCTCTACATGCTAAGGAAGTTTTAGTTTAAAACCCTATTCTGTTCCTGGAATATTGATGATGCTCTCTTTTGACAGCGTATATGCACGTAGTGTGTTTTGATTCAGGTCAAAATCCTCCTTAACGATCCCTGAAAGTTTCACCTTAATAACCTTAGCCTTAGTAATAATAGTAGCCTACTAGTAGCAGCAGCAGTTATAGTACTAGTTCTAGAAGTAGTAGTAATGGCATGCACATAGTGCCTTTTCGTCCATTCAACACCTCCCTCAACATGCCCTGAAATTTTCAACTTATTTCTGTAAACCGTTCCTAAGATATTGCTGATACGGCCTTTTGACAGCCTGAATACACACAGCGGGTTTTGATTTATTTCAACATCCCCCTCAACATTTCCTTGAAAATTCTCCTTAATACCTTTAGCCTTAGTAGTAGTAACAGTGTTAGCAGTAATAGTAGCAGTAAACGTAGCATTAGTATTAAAAAAAAAAAAAAAAAAAAAAGAAAAAAAAAAGTTTCAACTGAATACTCTAAGGCCCAGCCCAGCGCCTACGGGACAACTGTTTTAGGACAACGGTTGGAAACTAGTCTCGTCTGCAACTGGTTTACGACAAGATGAGACGTGTCTCCACCCACGGATGCGAGTGGTTGTGGAACATTTGTGTTAATCTAATTGAGTAGTGCAGTGTGGTTAACTACGTTGAGTTCCGACGAGTAAAACTAAATTGATTACTATAAGTACCGTAGGTTTCGTATGGTTCAGAGGGAGTATTAGATGCATCCCTACTTGAAAAAGAATGCAAAGTCTCGTCTGTTCTTAGCAGCAAAAGAACTGTCGCAAACAGATAGAAAATTTATCGCATTTTACAGAATGTCGAAGGGATCTTACCTGGAGTTGACAGGATTGTACGTCCGCTCGTCGAAAAAATGGATACAAATATGAGGGAATGTGTGCCTGCAGCAGAAAGAATATTGATCACTTTGAGGCATGGGCGATGGCAGGGGGGTTATGGCCCCCCTTCAAAATTTGGATCTATAGAGTAGCTATAAGGAAACCAAAGGAAAAAGAGCAGAATATTGAAAAACCATGGACAAAATGTCTTTTTCCTCACTGTTTGCTACCTGCCAATATGTTATGACCCTTAATAAGGAAAATATAAGTTCTAATTTGTGACTGAGTGACCCCTTTCCAATTTTCACAAACATTTTTTCTATATGATTTGGTTGGAGTAAAAGAAAACCAACAAATTCTTCATAGTAATGAATGGTGAGTAAATAATGATCCTTGTCAATAACGAAAGTGTAAGAGCCTAATTATTGATAACATTCAGTCAGCTTTTTAGGGTGATTCTGAATATGTAAGTAGTATTGCATTAATGACTACGAGCGGCCCGATGGGGCTACTGTTTTCTTCTATAGTGATTTAAGATCATTAAGAAGGTTTAACGGCGATTCCTCCTATGCTGTCATCTACATAATCAAAGTTACAGATGACCTTATTGTCAATTTCCGTTATAGATGGCGACATGTTTTCTTTTCCATCAATACATACTGTATGCAGAAGAAGCGGACACACAGGCAATCTTTCCCAGCGGGCCTATCATTCAAAACAGACAGTACCCCTTATTGTATCAATCTAAATGGGCAGACAGTACCCCCTTATTATATTAATCTAAATGAGCAGACATTACCCCCTTATTGTGTAAGCAGAATGAGATGACAATATAACACTTTTACGGAAACATTTTTCTCAAAGAAAGATGCTATTACTCCGAGCAAACATATACGAAACCGTTTCAAGCGGGCATTCTTATCTTAAGTTTTGCGATAAGAAATATTTCTGTAAGAATGCCAACATTCCGACGGGGCTTCTGGTCCTTATCTTAAGCAGTGTTTCCTAAAAAAGAACGGAGATCATCGTTTTCCTTCAGTCGATAAATTGAATTTGAACTATCAACATTGACACAACCAAAAGGAATTGTAATGATGAATGTTATAAGCAAGAAGTAAGTGATCTATTTTTCATTGTATTCTTAGAGGGTGGCGGGACTAATTCTAATATAGTTTATCAAATGGCTTTACAGTCCACTATAGTTAACCAATTATATAGTTTTAAAATTGTCTTACACTACTATTGAGCTGTGGGATTCGATCCGTGGAATATTTTGAACCGTGTCCATTCATAAGAGAGCGGTTTGAAAATAACGTTGACTGGATTTTATGGGTTTGGACGTTATATATATCAGTAGTCAGTAGTTTTTTTGTAAAAAGCTTCACGTCCTAGTAGTTATTCATTATCTTTTGTATTCAGTCCATGGGTTATTATTGAACCCAAGCCTTAACAAGAATAATAGTAGAATATGTATTATGAATGTGACAGTGCCCATACCCCCATTTAATTTTTTTCTGTTTATAAACTAGAAAAGGACATAGTATTGTAATTTATATGACAGGACTCCTTGCCACCACGCCCGGGTCCCAAGTCCCCCATCCAGGGCCCTGAGACCCCAAGCAGGACCCCAAGTCCTGAACCGGGCTCCCAAGTCCCACACTAGGGCCCCAAGTCATCCCCTCTCAGGCCCCCACTTCTCCCTCAAATACCCCCCAGGACCCTCTCCCCCTCCCAATCAAGTTTTTTCGACATATTTTTTCAACTTTTTTCTATGTCTTAAAATCACATTTGACATGCATCTAGAAAAAACAATCACCAGTGATATTTGAAAAGTTTGAAATGAAGATGATATAAATGTGTCTGTTGTGAGTTTTTCCTTTATTAAAATGAAGTTTCTAGTGACATTTTTTTCTTTACTTAGTTTTTTTATTATTAAACTGAAATTTTACAACAACACTATTGAATTAATTTTTAAATCACATTCATATTCTTACCCTACTCCCATTGATGAGGACTGATGGTTCTCATTTCAATGTCTTTTCATGAAAAAACAAACATAAATTTTATTTTTATTTCAAGGATTTCCCAGAGCTCCCCTCACCCTCAAAGAAGGCAAGAGTTAATGACGTGACCCCTGTAATGATAACGAGACCCTTAGTAATTGCATATGCCGGCACTTCTAGACCCCAAAGGCCATCATTTAATAAGTATGCCGCTTCTTCCGGACCTGCCGTATGCCAGCCCTCTGCTCCCTATGAAGCTGCCACGCCACTTGTTAAAGCTGCCACCCATCAACTTGATAGTCTCGTGGAAAGGGTCAATTCTCTCTAGGATTACGGAAGAAAAATTGAACTTTCTCTCTCTTATGTATATGTATCAATGTGCGTGTTATTAAAAAAAAGTGATTTATTAAGTGTGTGTTTGTGTGTAAACAATGTTTTAATGACAACAAAAACTTAACGTTTCAATATTAGGATCTAACGTAAGTTAAGAAGGAAAAAAGTAATAATCGGGTTCCCCTCCTAAAGTTGTAGGTTATTAAACAGTAAAAATATTATTTTTTCAGCTTACCAGAAGTGTCTAATTCCCGTAAAAAAATAAAAGAATACAAAATTTGAAATAATTTGTCTGTCATACACCAGGTTGCACTTGAAGCATCATATTAAACACACACACACACACACACACACGTATATATATACACACACACACGCACACACACACACACTCTCTCTCACACACACACACACACACACACACACACACACACACACACACACACACACACACACACACACACACACACACACACACACACACACACACACACACACACACACACACAAATACAGACCCACACACAAGCACACACACACAATCCAAATATTATTTTTTGGGTAAAAGAAAAAATAACTTCACATTCATTTTCAGATAAATCTATCTGAACTTCCGCCACCACCCGAACTAAGGACCAAAACCTCTTCTGACGACATAGGAGAACCCGTGTGAACACCACCACTGCAATTCCATGATAATCTCTATGTCGAATCAGATGTCTTCGAAGAGTGGATGATAAAGTTTTTTGATGATTGTTTCGGTGTTGGGAGTAGTAAGATACTCTAAAATATAGATGATTTTTCCAATAATTTAAATACTAATGATTCATTAGCAAGTACTTCAACAGGGGATTTGGCTCGATCAACTACCTTCGAACTTCAAAGTGTATCACAGGATGCTAAGGCTGATTTTCTCAGTCCTGATACAATCGAGGGTATGGTGAGTGAGCCGGGGGATTCAAGTGCAATGTCCTCACCTTTGAATAAATTGGTGCGAAACATGAAATTCCCTCAACGCCCCCTGTTATGTCCGAGTTGAATACAACTGACTTTGCCTCGTATAATGTATACTTTTATAGGGCTAAGTTAGGGAATCCATTTAAGGCATTAACATTGGGTAGCATCATAACGGATCCGGTAGACATAGTGCACTTCTATGTGGGCAAGATTTGAGCCCTTCTTGAAAGAATCATTCGGGAGGGAGGTGGGAGGGATGGGATTAAGGCATCCATCGCACAAAATATTATTTATTTAATTGAAAAGGTGGATGAGGTGTATTCACGTTATTTGCATACTGATATGTTAGCCCTTTATCTGGAACTGCATAATTTTGAGGGTCTTTTTATAGAATGGGTTGATAGTGTAGTAACGAAATCGGATAATTATAGTGAGGTTGGCAGTGGGTCTGTGGTTTTATTTATTGAGAGTTTAGATGTTAATGTGGGTAAATTTAAAAATAATTTTATTTTAATAGGTGGGAAAAGGAGGAGTAGCATAAAATATAATGAAGAGTTAAAGCGGTGTCAAGGTGTACAACACTTCAATTTTGACGCAGGGCTTCAATGCTTCAAATATGCATTCCTCGTGGCAGCTCACGAACCCCAGCAAAAGGAAGCTAGTATAAAAAAGTTAGACGATTATGCAGTTAATGAGAGTCCGAAATTCCCTAAAGTAGATTTTAGTTGTTTAATTGATCAATATTCAGTAGGACTTAATGGAAAAACTGTTTTGAGCGGGCTAATGTACATTTAAAGATAGGTGTTACTGTTTTACAATACGATACTGAATTTGAGGAGGATGAGCGCAAAAAGGGGGTAATATTTCCAGTGAGAGCTCCATCCAATGAATCGGTGGAACATTGGGTATGGCTTCTTTACAAGCCTGCCAGTGAATCTGATTCAATTGGACGTTTTTTTCAAATACAAGATATTAGTCGGGCTTTAAGTGTCGGTATAAACGGTCGTAATAGGATATGCTACTATTTTCCAACACGTTATGCTAGATACAGTTCAGAATTAAAGTTAAAAATCATATGGAGCATTGCAAGCGTTATGGATGCCAATCTCTGCAAACGGTTAGCGGTGACAGGGCTATCTTGTGACTCAAGAACTTTCAGAATTTACTCCAAGAGACTGACAAGGTGGTCTTAGACTGCTAAGCTGCCTTCATAGATTTGTACGGTCCACCGAATTTATTACATCATGTTAAAAAACATGAGGCCATTGCAGTCTCTTATGCTCACGCACAGAGAGACTCGTGCAATACCATGCAATTGGAAGAGGTAGTTGAGAGATTGGGTGGGGAGGATTGTATTCTCTTAGCCATGACAGTACTTTTAAAACAGTGAATTATCACGGTTGAGAAATACATCCTATTCAATGACTCTATTACCAGAAGACGAGTTGGCCATTAAAACTGGAAAAATTTGCTGGGTTTGTAAGGGGGAATTTGTTCAGGGTAAAGGGGGTTACGAGAAAAGGGGGTAAAGGGATAATCTGTGACCACGATCATTTGGGCAACCTGATTGTATCGGAATTGAGTAATTTTCGTGGAGTGGCCCATCATTGATGTAATTTAAACGTTAGTCAACAATATTTTATACCTGTTTATATGCGCAATTCCAGCTATGATTTGAAATTCGTATTACCAGCGTTGGTACGATTGCAATGAAGCGAAGTTGTAGATGGCGCATGGGTAAATGGTTTTTTCATACAATATAATACCCAAATCTTCTGAATAGCTGCTGCTCTTTGAATTCAAATAGCAAACAATAGATATAGATAAAATGTGCTTGAATAAGATCCGTTTTAGACTCTTTTAGACTCTTCTTACCCAAATCCCTAAGACAACTAATTCAAGTACCGAAAAGTGACGATTTTAATAGTGTCCCTCTCCTTAAACAACAGCTCCTTAAACGGCACTTTGTAGACGGTGGAATGTATGGTTTAATAACGTGTAGGGGCATATACCCATATGAATACTACAGCTCCACCGAATGGCTCTGTGAGGAAAAATTGCCATCCATCGCTTCGTTCTGCGATTCACTTTACGATTTTCAATGCATCAGTGCTGACTTTGAATTTGCTAAGAGGGTTTGGGCTAAGGGAGGGTGTAAACATGGGTGGGACTATTGTAGATTGTACTATTGTATTATTGTAGAACACGGATAAAATCTACTGGGAATTTGGGTTTGATTTGAGTTATTATTTTTCCACTTCTCATCTGTTGATGGATTTAATTCTTAAAATCAGTAAAGAGGAAATAGGCGTGATCACCGACGTGGATCAGCATCTATTTCTAGAGAAATCAATTAGGGGAGGGTATGTTTTCCACGGAGATCGTATCCTTAAAACTGACCCGACTGGATAAGACACCAGTGTAAAGTCGGATACAGATTTTTGGATATGAACTCCCTTTATCCCTCGGCAATGTCTCACTGCTCTTTGCCTTGTGGTAATTACAAATGGCTTAACGATCTTCGTGCTTCAAATTTCCCCAACATTGCCATTATTGATGAGAATGGAGCGCAAGGATGGTTTTTTGAAATCGATGGTGAAATACCTTTGGAGCATTATGACTCGATGAAGGATTTTGTTTTTCCGTGCATAAATAGACCGGTGACTATGGGATGTTTGAGTCCATTGGTAGACGGTGGGGGTGTGCACTGGACACCTTCAAAACAAAAACTTATCGCCGACCTTCATCAGAAAGAGAATATCGTTGTACATCACGTTATTTCGCGGTGGATGGTAGCTAACAGTTTTCAAGGTCACTAAAATACACAGAGCCTTCTAATTTGACCAAAACCCTATTTAAAAATGTTTATTGACAATTTTGTCAGTAAACGTTCCGAAGCGAAAACGAAGGTTGAAAAGGAAATCTCTTAACTCATTTTGAACTCAGCCTTCGGTAAATTGTGCGAGAGTGTACACAATCGAATATACATAATCGTTGTGACGTTGTGAGGCTGTGATGTTGTGATCAACCTTAAAGAATGTGCTCGAATCGTTGCTGATCAAAACTTCACATCATTCATTATCATAGACTCCAATATGGTCCTCTTGCATAGAAAAAAGAAACGTTATATTAAATAAAAATATTGCAGGTTGTAGAGCAATAACATAAAATTCGAAAAATATCATGTTGTCGTTCTTTTACGATGCGTCTAGGCGCCAATGGCAGGGAGAAGCTTAAGAATAATATGGGGATACCGATTCACTTGTTTTAAAAGTTAAAACCGCGAATTTATTAGAAGATTTCCAAAAAGGTGAGCGCATTAGCTCTCGAATGGACTTTACCAATTGAGACAAGTCCATTTATCCGGAGCTAGTGCGCCAAGCCTCAAATCAATTATTAATGTTAAAATCAGAAACAGGGAGCGACATGGTTTTCAATGGTGTGCTTGCAGGTCCGAAGTTGTATTGTTTGCAAACACACAATGAGGTAATGAAAAAAGTCTGCAAGGGGATACCTAGAAACTATGTGAATTAGAATTTCGACTTCAGTGTTTATAGAAACTGTGTGCAAAGTAGTTTATTTTCAAGAGCGAAAGTCATGGCTATTCGCTCTCTAAATTTTAAAAACTACACAGCTTTAGGGGATAATATCTGCAAATCTACACAGGATAAAAACCTAAACAGTTTACTTTTGAATTTATTTTTGGTTTTGCCTTTTTATATGTAAATAAACATGTATTGTTTTTCTGTAGTGTCGTTTATTTGTAACTCAAACATGTATTATTCTTTAAGAATGTATTGTTCTCGAATCCTATTAGAGAAATTATCATTTATTCAAGGGGCGTATGCATGATACAGTTAGTTGTATTTTGACATTGCAAGGGACTATGTATCAACTGAAAACTCCATTTAGATTGGTTTTTGCAGACCGTCAATGTCTGGCAAAACGACTCTTTTAACAAAAATAATTCAAAATCGTGATAAAATATTTTTAGAAAATCCCAAAAAATTTACTATTGCTACAGTGTTTGGCAAGAATCATATGATAGAATAAAAAACTATTTCCCCAGACACAAAATTCATATAGGGAATTGATATTTGCAATAGCATTGAACCAAACTCTTTGCTGAATATTGATGATTTAGCTGAATCCATTGAAGAATGGTCTCAATAGGTGATACAATTCTTCACTGTCGGATCTCATCCTCAACGGATTTCCGTAACCCTAGTTCTACACAATCTCTTTTATCAGAGCAAGTGTATGATAACACTTGTTTTGCATTGCACCTACTTTATCATCTTCAGGGTTGTTTGTGATTTCAGTTCCCTCATAAAATTAAACCGACAAGTTTATCTGGGTGAACCAAAATTTCTACTCTGGCCTACAATCAGGATACCAATAAACCCTATGGTTATTTTCTATTGTATCCGAATCAGAACACACCCGACGATTTACGTGTAGTCACCGATATTTTTGACAATGAAATTACTGTATATCTGCCGGTGAACAGTAAAAAAGGTCGTTAGTTGCAATCATGATACTAAAGAAACTACATGAACATCGACATTTATTCACTATCCCTGGTAATTCGAAACCACGACTTAGAAAAGCTATACTCAAACATGGTGTCGACAGAGAACTCATTAATCTCATATCAGAACTTTGTTTAAATTTTACTGAAGGCAATGTTCAACTGCCAGAAGGTTTTAAGCAACAGACAAAGCAACATCGTTCCCTTTTACGTGCCCTAGCAGCAAGCAAAAACAAAAGGAAACGATTTTAAAAGAAAATGCCATGTTCAAGCGGGTGGTAGCTTCTTTGCACTTTTACTGCCAATCATTGCAGGATTTGTAAACAGTTTTCTAGATGGACAATCCCTATATGTTAACTCCAATTGAACTCGCCCTTTTGCCATAGAAGCCTTTCGAGGACAATCTCAGTAAATTCTTTAACAATGAGACAATTTGTGAAGACAAAAAACTAATTTTGCTTCAAAATGCACTTCGCCGAGTCGACAAACATAAAACCTATCGTGAGAGACCACTCAATGTAAATGCCATTGATCACAAAACGGAAATGACTCCACCACCAACACCAACAACAACAACAACAGGACCAAAAGAAGAAGAAGATTTGTCTAAAATTATGACAAGTGTTGCAGATCTGATGACACACTCCTATCGTGAACAATGTAAAAGACTCTTGACTTATCTCACCGAAAGTGAACATGTTAAAATTGATGCTAATTGGAATCAAGTTATAATCCATGACAAGATCTACATTCTACTTGATTTATTATCAGATTTGGTCACAAATCGTAAAAGACTTGTGTCATTTGAGAGTCATTTGCATAATTTTTAAACTCATTAAACTTCTCTAACAGTCTTATTGGTAATAAACCTGTTTTAAAACGATTGAAGGAATTTAGTCAAATATCAAAAGATGTTCTTAAATCATTGACGGAAAATACTAGCACGCCAAGTGGCATTGATTTGGCAAGAGTGATGGGGGAATTCAAGCGAAGACGTCTTAATATCAGTGCATCTTCCTCAAAAATGGGTAGTGGACACTTCACTACGTGTTTACTTTCAAAATGGTTGAAGCATTGAAACATGCTTATGAGAATATTGGTGAAGTGGGAAGTTCAAGTTCACCCACCACACTTGCTCAAGTCACGCAGTTCAAGTCTTGGCAGTTGGTTTACTAAGCTGTTTTGCTCTGCACTACCTCTGGCTAAAAAAAATATATTCCTCTGTTTGCCGCGGATTTTTCATCCTCTACACTACATGAATGGGGGGCTGGCGAAGACTTTCAAGAAAGTGTTTCACAAAATCTCTGGTCCAGAGGTGTCATTTAGGGAGGGGGCTGGCTGGGGTTTATAGCCCCACCCTGGTTTTAGGAGGGGCCCCAAATCAATTGTCAGAATCTCTGTCGATTTGATTTGAAGTGTGAAAATAAATTGCGTTAAAAATTTTTCTCAATTAAAACAAATACGTTTCTAATATAGCTGTACTTCACAGCAATAAATTGTGGGCTTCAATTCCAAACACACTTATTTAATTTTCCTTTTTCATAGGTCGCAACATATTTTCATTGCATGGTTGTCACAACCACGGTGACCAGCTTATATTTGTAAAGTATATTTTAAAAATATACTTTTTCTATTAGTCATCTCCTTATTGTTGTTGCATGGGTCGAAATTGACATGTAATCACAGCAAACCTTTAGTTATTGCTAGAGGATCACCTAGTTCACTTCTTAATGTTAACTGCCAGAGTTACAAATAGGAAGTACCATGTATGGAGCGAAACAGCTATCTATTAGCCATCTCTTTATTGTTGTTTAATGGGTCGAAATTGACATGTAATCACAGCAAACCTTTAGTTATTGCTAGAGGATCACCTAGTTCACTTCTTAATGTTAACTGCCAGAGTTACAAATACGAAGTGTTTACAGGAACATACTGAAGATGCTTTATATTATAGTGATAAATATGTTCGTGGGTGGTTTTTCGTTCAAGAACACGTAGGAGGGGAACATTTGAATGACCAAGTCTGGATGTTTCAACAAAGGATGCATAAAGAAATAAACAAGAGTCCGAGGTGAAACTGGCTGGATAATCTGGAAAAATTACACGATTCATCCCACTAACAGTTCTAGCGTTTTTACCACTGATCATTTTCTGTTTAAAGCTAAGAACATCTCTCAGATTATCATTAAGATGGATCATTTCATTGTCAATGGGTTAGCTAATGTAAATCCTACCGTGCTCCATTGAATAATTTAATTGGAATGTAACTTTGTTACGAACAGAGATTTTTCTATTGATTGTACGACACAAATCAGTCATACTACTAAATTCTATGTATTTCAGTGTGACATGGGGATATTCACTATATTTAACTGCTTCAACCCATTCATATTCGACAAAGAGTGACCAATCGAATGGTATAACTTTTATCTCACACGTGCTATATTTTCTCAGGATATAATATGTATTTTTGATAATACAATCGACGAGAGGAACTTCATACTTTCCATCGTCAAATTTGATGTTGGGGGAGAAATTTGTCCAAAAATCACTTGTTTTATTCAAATCATTGTAGAAAGGGTCGAAAAAGTTGGACATAAATGTTACATAGAAATCAGTGAGCATTGTGTACGTATTTGGCGAATATCCACGAATCAAAATCAGAGTTGAATTTCTTCTTTTTCTTCTCACCATCACCACCATTGGAATATTGTTCAAGAAAAGTGTCAAGTGTACTTACGTCATGCTGAACCTCTATTGTGTTTGAGTTGGACAGAGCGATGAGGACGTTGATTACAAATCAGCATGATTTTATCCAATTCAAGAATAAAGGCAGCAGTATTTTTCAATGTGCAATATCTTGAAATTAAAAGTCGAATAATTCTTGTCAATCTTTCAGCCAATGCTGCCTTTATTGGACTATGACTGTGATTGAGCACTGTTTTATGTTTCAATAGAACCTTCTTTACTACTTCAATCCGTTTGAATCTTCTTAGAGCAATCCTGTTCAAAGATGTTTTCAAGAGCTTTGGCAACTTCATCACCCCTCTTTGACTGCAGTGGAGTGGCATATGCCTAGCGCCTAAAAACACTGATTGCAAGTAGAATGTACCTGTATGACTCATTATGACGTCGTTGAATCTCACCTAGAGTAGAAAGATCTGCTTGAAATATTTGCAATGGGAAAAAGGCTTTAGTTTTTCGAGAGTGACTACCATGAACTTCTTTCTTTGACTACCATGAACTTTTCGAGAGTGTAACTTGATTCTTTCTGTAGGTACTCTACCGCCATTTTCTTTTCACGTCCAGTGACTTGAGCAAGTGTAGTGGGTGAATTTGAACTTCCCACTTAACCAATATTCTCATAAGCATGTTTCAATGCTTCAACCATTTTGAACGTAAGCACGTAGTGAAGTGTCCACTACCAATTTACATTCTAACAGGTGATGGTGAGGGAGACTCTCTCTGCCTGTGTGTTAGGAAAGGTGTTTGCTTGTCCGTGGAGATTTTTGAGAAAAAAATTCAGCTCATCTGTCTCAGACTTTGGTAAAAATTCTGTTAAACTAACTCATTTCCTAATATATCCCCTATGAGCCTGCTAGTAGTATCTATATGTCTGAAAATTCATTTTCTTACATCTCCTACTTTTTCATAGATATTCTAAACGTTTGACGTTCTAGCATACCCTAAAAATAATGATCATGTAACAAAGTAATGTATAATATATTTTTAATGAAATAATGATATGTACAATATTAATATAAGAAGTACATTTCATACATTATTATACATTATTAACATCGTTGAACAACTTTGGACATTTTGAATCTGTTCCATAAAATAATTTATCATGTTCTCTCTTGATACTATAGTTACTATCTTCTCTTAGTTCATAACCATTAGGTTCAATATGCATTTCATCTTTGGTGCTATTTGGTTCATTGACTATATGATCAGTAGTAGTAATAACGTTCCCTTGAGCTTCATTATCCATCAATTCATCTTTATATTCATTACGATCTAGACTACGATGTAGAATGTAACTTGATTTATTCTGTAGATACTCTGCCGCCAACTTCTTTTCACGTCCAGTGACTTTAGCAAGTGTGGTGGGTGAACTTGAACTTCCCACTTCACCAATATTCAACCACTTCACCAGAGAGAGTTTTAGTTTTCAGAAACAGGAACATCCAGCTTTAAAATACATCTGATTATATTAATAATATTTGATTTTTTTAATAAAGTTGGGTTTTAGTTTTCAGAAATAAGAAAATCCACGGTTAAACACATCTGATTTTAATAATAATATTTGTTTTTTAATATAGTTGGATTATATTTTTCGGAAATAGGAACATCCGGGTTAAAAAATACATCTGATTTTATCAATAATATTTGATTTACTAGTAAAGTTGGGTTTTAGTTTTCAGAAATACAAGCATCCACATTAAGAATACATCTGATAAAAAAAAGTTGGGTTACAGTTTTCAGAAATAAAGACATTCACGTTAAAAATCGGATTTTATTAATAATATTTCATTTTTCAAAGAAGTTGGGCTTTAGTTCTCAGAAATAAAAACATCCACGTTTAAAATACACCTGATGTTATTAATAATATTTAATTTTTTAATAAAGTTGGGTTTTAGTTTTTGGAAATAAGAACATCCACGTTTGAAATAAATTTGATTTTATTAATAATATTTGATTTGTTAAAAAAGTTGGGTTTTAGTTATCAGAAATAAAAACATCCACGTTTCAAATACATATGATTTTATTAATAATATTTGATTTTTCTTAATAAAGTTGGGTTTATCTGATTTTATTAATAATATTTGATTTTCTAATAAAGTTGGGTTTTAGTTTTCAGAAATAAGAACATCCACGTTTGAAATACATCTGATTCTATTATTAATATTTGATTTCTTAATAAAGTTGGGTTTTAGTTTTCAGAAATATGTACATCCCCGTTTTAAATGCATCTGATTTTTTTAATAATATTTGATTTTTTAATACAGTTGGGTTTGATTTTTCAGAGATATGAACATCCCCGTTTTAAATACATCTGATTTTACTAATAGCATTTGATTTTTTGATAAAGTTGGGTTTTAGTTTTCAGAAATACTATCATCCACGTTTAAAATACATCTGATTTTATTAATAATATTTGATTTTTTAATAAATTTGGGTTTTCGTTTTCGGAAAAAAGAACGTTCATGGTTAAAATACATGTGATTTTATTAATAATATTTGATTTTTTAATAAAGTTGGGTTTTAGTTTTCAGAAATATGAACATCCCCGTTTAAAATACATCTGATTTTATTAATAATATTTGATTTTTCAATTAAGTTGGGTTTTAGCTTCAAGAAATAAGAAAATCCACGTTTAAATTACATGTGATTTTATTAATAATATTTGATTTTTGAATAAAGTTGGGTTTTAGTTTCAAGAAATAAGAACATCCACGTCTAAAATACATGGGATTTTATCAGTAATATTGATTTTCTAATAAAGTTGGGTTTTAGTTTTCAGAAATAAGAACATCCATGTTTACATACATCTGGTTTTATTAAAAATATTTGATTTTCTAATAAAGTTGTGTTTTAGGTTTCAGAAATAAGAACATCCACGGTTAAAATACATCTGATTTTATTAATAATAATCCATTTTGGAATAAAGTTGGATTTTATTTTTCAGAAATAAGAACCTCAACGTTTAAAATACATGTGATTTTATTAATAATATTTGATTTTTTAATAAAGTTGGGTTTTAGTTTTCAGAAATAAGAACGTCCATGGTTAAAATACTTGTGATTTTATTAATAATATTTGATTTTTTAATAAAGTTGGGTTTTAGTTTTCAGAAATATGAACATCCCCGTTTAAAATACATCTGATTTTATTAATAATATTTGATTTTTTAATAAAGTTGGGTTTTAGTTTCAAGAAATAAGAACATCCACGTTTAAATTACATGTGATTTTATTAATAATATTTGATTTTCTAATAAAGTTGGGTTTTAGTTTTCAGAAATGAGAACATCCATGTTTACATACATCTGGTTTTATTAAAAATATTTGATTTTCTAATTAAGTTGTGTTTTAGTTTTCAGAAATAAGAACATCCACGGTTAAAATACATCTGATTTTATTAATAATAATCCATTTTTGAATAAAGTTGGATTTTAGTTTTCAGAAATAAGAACATCAACGTTTAAAATACGTGTGATTTTATTAATAATATTTGATTTTTTAATAAAGTTGGGTTTTAGTTTTCAGAAATAAGAACATCCACTTTTAAAATACATCTGATTTTATTAATAATATTTTTTTAATAGAGTTTGGTTTTACTTTTCAGAAATAAGAACATCCCCATTTAAAATTCATCTGATTTTATTAATAATATTTGATTTTTTAATAAAGTTGGGTTTTAGTTTCAGAAATATGAACATCCCCGTTTAAAATACATCTGATTTTATTTATAATATTTAATTTTTTATGAAGTTGGATTTTAGTTTCAAGAAATATAAACATCCCCGTTTAAAACACATCTGATTATATTAATAACATTTGATTTTTTAACAAAGTTGGGTTTTAGTTTCAAGAAACACTAATATCCGCGTTTTAAATACATGTGGTTTTATTAATAATATTTAATTTTTTAATAAAGTTGGGTTTTATTTTTCAGAAATATGTGTATCCCTGTTTAAAAGACATCTGATTTTATTAGTAATATTTGTTTTTTTTAATAAAGTGGGGTTTTAGTTTTCATAAATATGAACATCCACGTTCAAAAAACAGCTGATTTTATTAATAACATTTGATTTTTTAATAAAGTTGGGTTTTAGTTTTCAGAAATATGAACAACCACGTTTAAAATATATCTTATTTTACTAATAATATTTGATTTTTTCTAATAAAGTTGGGTTTTATTTTTCAGAAATACGTAAATCCACGCACTGACACATTTTTGCCACCATCGTGGCGCCACGATAAGCAAACCTAAATGAAACTAACTTTTTGCGTGTTTCTCACTACGCCCTTGTGCTTGAGCTGGTGTGCTGCCATCTAAAACTAAAGGTAAAAATGTGTCAGTACGTGGATTTTCTTATTTCTGAAAAATAAAACCCAACTTTATTAGAAAATCAAACATTATTCATAAAACCAGATGTATTTTAAACATGGAGGTTCTTATTTCTGAAAACTAAAACCCAACTTTATTAAAAAATCAAGTATTATTAATAAAATCAGATTTATTTTAGACGTAGATGTTCTTACTTCCGAAAACTAAAACCCAAACCTTATTTTAAAAAATCAAATATTATTAATAAAATAATATGTATTTTAAACGTGGATGTTCGTATTTCTTGAAACTAAAACCCAACTTTATTAAAAAAAACAAATGTTATTAATAAATCAGATGTATTTTAAAGGTGGTTGTTCATATTTCTGAAAACTAAAACCCAACTTTATTTTAAAAAATCACATATTATTAATAAGATCAGATTTATTTTAAACGAGGATGTTCATATTTCTGAAAACTAAGACCCAATTTTATCAAAAAATCAAATTATATTAATAATATCACATGTATTTTAAACGTGGGTGTTCTTATTTCTGAAAACTAAAACCCAGCTTTAAAAAATCTAATATTATTAATAAAACCACATGTATTTTTAACGTGGGTGTTCTTATATCGGGAAAAAAATCCAACTTTATTAAAAAATCAAATATTATTAATAAAATAATATGTATTTTAAACGTGGATGTTCGTATTTCTTGAAACTAAAACCCAACTTTATTTAAAAAATCAAATGTTATTAATAAAATCAGATATATTTTAAACGGGGATGTTCATATTTCTGGAAACTAAAACCCAACTTTATTAAAAAATCAAAAATGATTAATAAAATAATATGTATTTTAAACATGGGTGTTCTTATTTCTAAAAAACTAAAACCCAACTTTATTTGAAAAAAATATTATTAATAAAATCAGACGTATTTTAAACGTGGATGTTCGTATTTCTGAAAACTAAAACCCAACTTTATTAAAAAAAATCAAATATTATTAATAAAATCAGATGTATTTTAAACGGGGATGTTCATATTTCTGAAAACTAAGACCCAATTTTATTAAAAAATCTAACATTATTAATAAAATTATTTTTAAACTTGGGGGCTCTTATTTTTGAAAACTAAAACCTAATTTTATTAAAAAAAAAATATACATTATTAATAAAATCAGATGTATTTTAAACGTGGATGTTCGTGTTTCTTGAAAATAAAACCCAACTTTCTTTAAAAAAAATCAAATGTTATTAATAAAATCAGATGTAGTTTAAACATGGATGCTCATATTTCTGAAAACTAAAACCCAACTTTATTAAAAAATCAAATATTATTAATAAAATCACATGTATTTTAAACGTGGGTGTTCTTATTTATGAAAACTGAAACCCAACTTTATTTTTAAAAAATATTATTAATAAAATCAGACGTATTTTAAACGTGGATGTTCGTATTTCTTGAAACTAAAACCCAACTTTATTAAAAAAAAATCCAATATTATTAATAAAATCAGATATATTTTAAACGGAGATGTTCACATTTCTGAAAACTAAAACCGAAATTTAATAAAAAAGATTAAATATTATTAATAAAATCGGATGTATTTTAAATAATTTCTCAGACCACACTGGCTAATCATGATAAAACAAAAAAATCGCGAAGAAAGGAAGAAAACGAGGACAATTAACAGCCAGTGAAAAATTGAAAAGTTATGCAAATATTTCGGTCAAGACCTCCGCTTGACCGTCCTTAGTGCAAAATAAAACTGATAAAAATATAAAAACCAAACCTTAAAATAAAAACACCAAACTAAAATTGGACGACCCTTTCCTAGTAACGGTGAAAGGGTAACTGAATAAAAAACACAAGTCTAAATGGCATTTCAGAATTTCATTTTGCGTAAAGCACTCTTAAAGGCTAGTCGCTTTCCAGTTTGACTATTATCTGAGTCTCTATTCGATTGCACAATATAACTTTATGGATGTATGTAAAAACGATCAGAATTAATAATGTTGTCATAAATGGGACTTACAAAAATTAGAAAAAAATTTCTAAAAATTTATTAATAAATCAAATTTTATTTGTAAAATCAGATGTATTTTAAACGGGGATGTTCATATTTTTGAAAACTAAAACCCAACTTTATTTAAAAATAAAATATTATTAATAAAATCAGATGCGTTTTAAACGGGGATGTTCATATTTCTGAAATTTAAAACCAAAATGCATTAAAAAAATCAAATATTATTAATAAAATCACATGTATTTTAAACATGAATATTCTTATTTCCGAAAACTAAAACCGAACTTTATTAAAAGTCAAATATCAGAGGGAACGCTGTAGCGTTGCCTACAGTAAAGGCCATACGTTTCCAATTTTTTATTATTTATTATTATTTATTTATTTTTTTCCCAGAGGCACTTCATATGGTAGGGGTCGTCGTAGAAGCTTCAAAGGGGGCTCATTCGATTGGAAATCGAGAGTTCTAGTGCCCTTTTTAATAGTCAAAAAGGATTGGACGGCAACTAGCCCCCCCCCACGCCCATCATTCCCCCAAACACATCCAATCAAAATTAGATAGCCATTTTGTTCAGCGTAGTTGATTTCCACATAGAAAATATATTTTTTAAGAGGATACTCACCCCACAACCCTCAGGGCAAGGCTTTTAAGCTATGCCCTGTGGGCATATAAGGTTTCTATAGAAGGCGTTGTCGTAGAAACTTCAAAACAGGCTCATTCGATTGGAAATTAAAGAGCTAGTGCCCTTTTTAATAGTCGAAAGTGATTGGGGTTAACTAGCCCCCCTCCCCCTTCACGCCTATCATTTCCCCAAACACATCCAATCAAAATTTTGAGATAGCTATTTTGTTCAGCGTAGTTGATTTTCACATAGAAAACATGTTTTTGAGGAGGACACTCCCCCACAACCCTCAGGGCATGGGTTTTAAGTTATGCCCTGGGGGCATATAAGGTTTTTGTAGAAGGCGTTGTCATAGAAACTTCAAAAAGGCTCATTGGATTGGAAATTCAAAGGGATAGTCCCCTTTTTAATAGTCAAAAGGGATTGGAGGGCAACTAGCCCCCCCCCCCTACGCCCATCATTCCCCCAAACACTTCCAATCAAAATTTTGAGATAGCCATTTTTGTTCAGCGTAGTTGATTTCCAGATTGAAAATATATTTTTGAGGAGGACACTCCCCCACAACCCTCAGGGCATGGGTTTTAAGTTATGCCCTGGGGGCATATAAGGTTTTTATAGAAGGCATTGTCGTAGAAACTTCGAAACAGGCTCATTCGATTGGAAATTAAAGGGCTAGTGCCCTTTTTAATAGTCTAAAGTGATCGGAGGGCAACTAGCCCCCCCCCCCTCACGCCTATCATTTCCCAAAACACTTCCAATCAAACTTTTGAGATAGCCATTTTGTTAAGTGTAGTTGATTTCCAGATAGAAAATATGTTTTTGAGGAGGACACTCCCCCACAACCCTCAGGGCAAGAGTTTTAAGTTATGCCCTGGGGGCATATAAGGTTTTTATAGAAGGCGTTGTCGTAGAAACTTCAAAACAGGCACATTCAATTGGAAATTCAAAGGGCTAGTACCCTTTTTAATAGTCGAAAGTGATTGAAGGGCAACTACCCCCCCCCACGCCCATCATTCCCCCAAACACGTCCAATCAAAATTTTGAGATAGCCATTTTGTTCAGCGTAGTCGATTTCCAGATAGAAAATATGTTTTTGAGGAGGACAATCCCCCACAACCCTCAGGGAAAGGGTTTTCAGTTATGCCCTGGGGGCATATAAGGTTTTTATAGAAGGCGGTGTCGTTGAAACTTCGAAAAAGGCTCATTCGATTGGAAATTCCGAGGGCTAGTGCTCTTTGTAATAATAGAAAGTGATTTGAGGGCAACTAACCCCCCTCTCACACCCACCTTTTCCCCAAACACATCCAATCAAAATTTTAAGACAGCTATTTTATTAAACGTAGTTTTAAGTTCTGGAAATTAGGTCTTTGAGGATTACAACTCCCCCGAAGCCCTCAGGGCAAGGGTTGTAATTTAAGGATTCTCCGAATCCTTCATATTATTTCTTATGGAAAGGATACTCGTATAAACTTTAGAGAGGGCTCATTTGATTGAAAATTGAAAGTTCTTGTTCACTTTTTAAGAGTCAAAAGAGATTGAAGGGCAACTAGCCCCTCTCCCTCCTCCACACCCTAAATGCATAAGATAAAAATTTTGAGACAGACATTTTGTTAAAATAGTTCAAAGTTCTGATAAAAAAACATTCCGGTGTCGACACAGCCCACCAGGGCCCAGGGGTAGGCATTGTAAGTTATACCCTGGGGCATAACTTATTAAGGGGGGTTTATAACTTATGGGAAGGGGTTTTGTATGGGAAGAACATATAGGAAATCTATTATAATTATCCAATTATAAGGTTAAAATACATACTCTGTGATAGATGCAAAATTGCTTTGGCACGCAAATTCCTATTAAGGTCTATTCGAAACAGTCGTGATCCCTTTGTGTCAGCAAGTGAAATTGTCTAAACCCCCTTATTAGAGCTATTTTTTCAATCCATTCATTGTTGTCAATCGCTGTTCACAAGTTATGAAAGCTGTCTATTGTTCATATATAAGGTTTTTATCAAAGAGGTAATCGTATAGACTTTGAAAAAAGCCTCATTCGATTTAAATTGAAAGTTCTAGATCCGTTTTTTAAAGTCAAGAATAATTGGACAGTAAGCACCCCCCCATAACATAAAAACTTGAAACTTTTTGCAATCAAAAACGAACAAAAATTAAATAAAAAAAACTTTCCGAAAAATAAGTTTTTCAAAGAAAAGTAAAGGCCATTTTAAACTTAAGCTCAGGAGATACAAATACCTGTTAAAATTCAAACTCAAAACGACCAGAAATTACTATTAAAGAATAAATGAAACCCAAAACGAACAGAAATTAAACAAACAATCATAGCAAAAACATACAACAAGTAATAATATAAATGAATAAATAGATCTTAAAGCGATTAATGCTTAGATTGATTATGAAAATCAAGCTTAAAACGAAAACAAATATTTTGCCATTAAAGTATAAATGAAACTTAAAACGAAATGAAATTAAATAAAACTCAATGCGAACAAACATACAATATATATTAATGTAAATGAATAAATAAATCTTAAAACGAGTGAAACTTAAATTGAATATGCAAATCAAGTTTGAGTCGAATAAAAATAACTACAAACAAGAGTTTGGGTATCGTCTCACTGCAGAAGCCTAAAACCTACTGCGTCATTGGCGCTTTACTGAAAACGAATTATATTAAAAATGTTTTCTTTTGTACTTAATATTGAAAATAAATATTAAAATTACAGTAAAATTTTGAACTGATGAGCTTTTAGCAATTAATATCATTATGCATCAAATATTCAGTTTAATTTATTAGTTCTTTTCAAGTTTGGTCAAGACAAATATAGTTTCACTACAAGCAAAATTTGGATACTGCCCCCTTCTTTAACTGTAAAACCCTAAAGCCTTCTGCGTCATTGGTGCTTCACTGAAAACGAATTACTCGTATATTACAAATTTATTATTTTCCAGTTTTTACAGCATTGAAAATGAACATAAAAGCTACAGTGAAAAAAAATCTTGAACTGATGGATCTTTCAACAATTAATATCATTATATATCTAATATTCAATTTGATTTTGTTTAAACTTTCCAAGACTGTTCAAGACTCATATAGTTTTGCCATTTTTTTTAACTCTGCCATTTTTTGTAACTAATCGTGTTATTTTGTTATGAAAACATTCTATGGCCTCTAGGCATTTCTATTTGAGCGGAAAACTGCACCTCAAACTTTGTGGAACATGCATTTTCTTGCATAAAACACCAAAATATAATAAAATGTCAAGTTTCGGAGTGTTCCACCACTCGCAAGCAAGTGCAATTGGTATTTTTGAATCCACATGGTCAATTTAGGGGGTGGAGGGTAGGCTAATTCTCGTAGCAGCCCCATTCCGTCGTGGTATGGTTCACGTTTTCAACACCTGGCGTCCGGACTGTCATATAATCCACCAAGCATACAACTACCCCAAATCAGTATCAATAAATAAATGAAACCCAAAACGAACAAAAATTAAAATAAATATTAGAGTCAAACTCAAAACGAGCATAAATTAATATGAGTAGGGTTCAAAACCCCTATGCTTTCTAAAGTTACAAAAGTCAAAATATTTCAAAGAATTGTTTTCAGTAAAGCGCCAATAACGCAGTAGGTTTTAGGCTTCTGCAGTGAGACGATACCCAAACTCTTGTTTGTAGTTATTTTTATTCGATTCAAACTTGATTTGCATATTCAATTTAAGTTTCACTCGTTTTAAGATTTATTTATTCATTTACATTAATATATATTGTATGTTTGTTCGCATTGATTGTTTATTTAATTTCTGTTCGTTTTAAGTTTCATTTATATTTTAATAGCAAAATATTTGTTTTCGTTTTAAGCTTGAGTTTCATATTCAATCTAAGCATTACTCGCTTTAAGATCTATTTATTCATTTATATTATTACTTGTTGTATGTTTTTTGCTGTGATTGTTTATTTAATTTCTGTTCGTTTTGGGTTTCATTTATTCTTTAATAGTAATTTCTAGTCGCTTTGAGTTTGAATTTTAAGAGGTATTTGTATCTCCTCAGCTTAAGTTTAAAATGGCCTTTACTTTTCTTTGAAAAACTTATTTTTCGAAAGGTTTTTTTTAATTAATTAATAATAAAATCAGAGGTATTTTAAACGTGGATGTTCGTATTTCTGAAAGCTAAAACCCAACTTTATTAAAAAATCAAATGTTATGAATAAAATCAGATGTATTTAAAACGGGGATGTTCATATATATGAAAAATAAAACCCAACTTTATTAAAAAATCAAATATTATTAATAAAATCAGATGTATTTAAAACGGGGATGTTCATATTTCTAGAAACTAAAACCCAATTTTATTAAAAATCGAATATTGTTAATAAAATCAGATGTATTTTAAACGTGGATAATCATATGTCTGAAAACTAAAACCACCCTTAAAAAAATCAAATGTTATTAATAAAATCATATGTATTTAAAACAGGGGTTTTCATATTTCTGAAAAATAAAACCCAACTTTATTAAAAAATCAAATATTATTAATAAAATCAGATGTATTTAAAACAGGGATGTTCATATATCAGAAAGCTAAAACACAACTTTATTAAAAAATCAAATATTATTAATAGAATCAGATGTATTTTAAAGGTGGATGTTCTTATTTCTGAAAACTAAAACCCAACTTGAATAAAAATTGAATATTGTTAATAAAATCAGATGTATTTTAAACGTGGATGATCATATTTCTGAAAACTAAAACCCAACTTTAGTAAAGAAATCAAATAATATTAATAAAATCAGATGTATTTTATACGGGGATGTTCATATTTCTGAAAACTAAACCCAACTTTATTAAAAAATCAAATATTACTATTAAATTCAGATCTATTTTAAACGTGGATATTTTTATTTCTGAGAACCAAAACCTAACTTCTTTGAAAAATCAAATATTATTAATAAAATCAGATACATTTTAAACGTGGATGTTCTTATTTCTGAAAACTAAAACACAACTTTATTAAGAAAAATCAAATATTATTAATAATTCTTATGTATTTTAAACGTGGATATTTTTATTTCTCATAACTAAACCACAACTTTATTAATAAATAAAATATTATTAATAAAATCAAATGTATTTCAAACGTAGATGTTCTTATCTCCGATAACCAAAGCCCAACTTTATTAAAAAATTAAATACTATTAATAAAATCAGATGTATTTTAAACGTTGATGTTCTTATTTCTGAGAACTAAAGCCCAAATTCTTTGAAAAATCAAATATTATTAATAAAATCAGATGTATTTTTAACGTGAATGTCCTTTTTTCTGGAAACTATAACCCAACTTTTTTTATCAGATGTAATTTTAACGTGGATGTTTTTATTTCTGAAAAAAATTAAATATTATAAATAAAATCAGATGTATTTTAAACGGGGATGTTCATATTTCTGAAACTAAAACCCAACTTTATTAAAAAATCAAATATTATTAATAAAATCAGATGAATTTTAAATGGGGATGTTCTTATTTCTGAAAAGTAAAACCCAACTCTATTAAAAAAAATATTATTAATAAAATCAGATGTATTTTAAACGTGGATGTTCTTATTTCTGAAAACTAAAACCCAACTTCATTAAAAAATCAAATATTATTAATAAAATCACACGTATTTGAAACGTTGATGTTCTTATTTCTGAAAACTAAAATCCAACTTTATTCAAAAATGGATTATTATTATTAAAATCAGATGTATTTTAACCGTGGATGTTCTTATTTCTGAAAACTAAAACACAACTTAATTAGAAAATCAAATATTTTTAATAAAACCAGATGTATGTAAACATAGATGTTCTCATTTCTGAAAACTAAAACCCAACTTTATTAGAAAATCAAATATTATTAATAAAATCACATGTAATTTAAACGTGGATGTTCTTATTTCTTGAAACTAAAACCCAACTTTATTGAAAAATCAAATATTATTAATAAAATCAGATGTATTTTAAACGGAGATGTTCATATTTCTGAAAACTAAAATCCAACTTTATCAATAAATCAAATATTGTTAATAAAATCAGATGTATTTTTAAAGCGGATGTTCCTATTACCCAACTTTATTAAAAAATCAAATATCTCTATTAAAATCAGATGTATTATAAACGTTAATGTTCTTATTTCTGAAAACTAAAACCCAACTTTATTAAAAAAATCAAATATTATTAATAGAATCAGATGTATTTTAAACATGGATGCTCCTGTTTCTGAAAAATAAAACTTTTTGCCTGTGTGTCAGGACGAGCGATTGCTTGTCTGTGGATATTCTTGAGAAAAAAATCACCTCATCTTTCTCAGACTTTGGTAAAAATTCTGTTAAACTATCTCATTTTTTAATATATCCCCTATGAGCCTGCTAGTAGTATCTATATCTCTGAAAATTCTCTTTCTTACATCTCCGACATTTTAATAGATATTCTAAACGTTTGACGTTCTAGCATACCCAAAAAATAATGATCATATAACAAAGTAATATATAATATATTTTAATGAAATAATGACATGTACAATATTAATATGAAAAATATGTTTCATACATTATTATACATTATTAATATCATTGAACAACTTTGGACATTTTGAATCTTTTTCATAAAATAATTTATCATGTTTTCTCTTGATACTATAGTTACTCTCTTCTCTTAGTTCATAACAAGTAGAATAATCATTAACCCATTTGAGTCACACAGAATTTTTACTGCGATGTCACCTACAGCTTCAATATGCATTTCATCTTTGGTACTATTGGGTTCATTGACTATATGATCAATAGTGGTAATAACGTTTATTTTTGCTGCATTTTCCATCCATTCATCTTTATTTTGATTGATGATATTATCTGCCAATTCCCTTTTTATTTTGCTAGCGATTTCACTGTCTATTCTCACATTATTTTTACACAGGTAACAGTTTTGGCACGTAGACATGATATGATTGATTACATTAATGCAGCGGTTGGATTTTTTTTCCCCTTTGCATTCATTTGAATACTAATACCAGAACGAGGGGAATAAGATGTATCAGTAGGTAATTTGTTTCTAGAACCATGAGCAAGAAGATGCCCCTCTTCATCAACTATTATTTTTATGTTTGCATTCTCTTTGAGCAATATCATCTCTGGTAATGATACTCTCGCATATCTACCATTTGTACAATGGAAATTCTATGGTACTCCAAAGAAATCTAAACTCTTGCTGTCATGACAACGCACGCATACATTTCCAATAGTGCTATCACTTGTACTCGTTTCATAGTTCAAATACTTCTCCTTGTCAGGATTCAACACAAAAATGACTTTATCATGTGTACACACTTTCGTCGAATAGTTCATTTTCACTTTTTAAACAAAAATATGATGAAGATGTTAATCCTTCCAATGTAGAAACATTACTGATTAAATACATGCAATAAACTAGGTAGTGTCAATAACCTGCCATAGAGTACCACTGGGAAACCTGTGTCGTGTCTATGAACAAGCATAGAGTACGATTGGTACAGCCGCAAGCATATTTCATGTCATTTTAAGATATGTAAAAAAGAGTTGAACAATTTTCTAAGTAAAAAAAATTCAGTACAATAAAAGTGCTACTATAAATATTATTTTTCTAACAGTAAAAGTCACGACTAACATTTCTATATCATTCTCGTTTTGAATTTGGAAGATATTAAATGTGAATTTCTTATGTTTTAAGTATGTTTTATGTCATTCTAAGACATGTAAAAAAAAGTTGGAAATTAAATTACAATCTTAAAAAAAGTAAAAAAAACTTCAAAATAAAAGTATGAAAAGAATGGGGGTAGGGGGCGCGACAAGTTGGAGGGAGGGGGCCCTAGCTTTTACATATCAGAAAAGATTTAAAAGGGAGGTTTCGTCAGAACGATTATAACCGCATTTAGGTGTCCACCAATAATCCCATTTCATCACGCAGGATAAAAGAAAAAATAACGCTATTTGCATATTAGCCACCTCAGATTTTTATTCAGAATATTAATGGAGGGTCTCATCCCCCTCCACAATAC
This sequence comes from Artemia sinica, assembly GCA_027921565.1. Taxonomy (NCBI): domain Eukaryota; kingdom Metazoa; phylum Arthropoda; class Branchiopoda; order Anostraca; family Artemiidae; genus Artemia; species Artemia sinica. The sequence goes on from CM051264.1 coordinate 48,489,769, forward strand.
CAAAGCTCACCCCAACACGTTAGAGATGTTCTGCATTTTTAAAGACAGGTATGATCAATTTTTTAGTCTCAAATAAGCGATTTTCTGCAAAGCACTTAAGACGCATTTTAACCAAATTGCATTTTATATCTGAACGGGTGTCACAAAGCGTGGGAATTATCCTATACTTATCTACGCTAGTTGACTGTCTGTCAGAAACCCAGATGACGGATAATTAAAGCTAGTTACACGAAAAAGCCCCTTTTTTTATAATACAATAATAAAAATATCCAGTTACCAAAAATCTCTTGAAATTCTCCATTTGAATACGAATAAATTTAACAATAAAGGCTATCTATTCGAGTTTTTTTTTCTAACTGATCTAGAAAGAGTTGCTCATGTGCATTTTAAACAAAAAACATGATTGTCTTACCCTTCGGCTGAAACCAGGGTTTTTTTACAGAAAGTTCAATAAACCTTTGAACACGTTATAGCAAGGTTTTAGTTATGGATATTGACCCATAGAAACATGTCTGAAAAGTCTTGTCCCTGGCGCGGTAATTGATGCATGGTCGTGATAAGTCATCTACCGTTGAAACTGCACTGTGTCTTAAGTACCCTCTGTATCCGCTTTCTCTGATTGGTCCAGAAATGGGTGTTGCCTCAGAAACCTGTCTGGTAAGTCATGTCCCTTCTATAGTACTAGATACCTGTCCGTGGTAAATCATGTACCCTTCAAACTGCACACATAATCATGCCTCAGGCTTGTAGGCGCTGAATATATAGATAGATCACTACTAACGGATACGTTTTTTTGTGTTTTATTATAATTTTTATAGGAGCAATTGTATTTATTTAGTTGTCACTTTGAAAATGAAGTATAAAGGCGTCAAATATATTGGGTGTTTGGTATTCAAAATTCAATTTAAAATATTGAAGTAAGATTTTTTATTCTATTTTCTTAATCTTAGTTTTAATGTTTTACTTTGAACAAACTACTTTGATTATGCGTTACTTTTTATTTTTTTTCATTTTTATATACTTTTACTATAGTTGACATACTTTTTCCATTACCTTTAGGAAAATGGGTACTTGGGCACTATATGGGCCTTTACAAGGAAACCAGTCATGAAAAACCCGTTTTTGACGGGTTAATTCAAGAGACCGCTATAGAGTAATGCAATGCATAGCCTGGTTTTTTATTGCGTTACGATATTTAAACTGTTGTTTTTTGGGGTTTAAGGGGGGGAAAGGTACCTAGGTTAGGTTAGGTTACGTATTTAATATATGATATGCTTTACCCCCTCCCCCTCTAATGTGCAAATATATAGCCCAAATTTGCTTATAAACTATTATATATTCATCCTATTTTATTTCATTTTATTAGCATTAACCAAACTTGACTTTTTAGAAAGGCCCATATAATGCACAAGTAGCGGAAAATGTTTGTCTGTAACTTCATTAAATAAAAAGAACAAGTTTCTTTTCAACTGAAAGTAAGGAGCAACATTAAAACTTAAAACGAACCGAAATTTTTACGGAGATGTGGGGGTTGCCCCCCTCCTCAACACCTCGCTCTTCACGCTACAGTTTTTCGGCACTTTAAATGAAGTTACTTGTTGTTCTAATCAAACGACCCCTGTGTTTCAGGAGTATTTATTTGAAGAATTGGGACAAAATAATAAGTGACACACACTTTTGACAATCTGCATCCACCTTGTGTGTTTTAATTCAGTTCAATGTCACCCCCAACATTTCCTAACTCTGGGAGCAATACTAACAGCAATGACAACGGTATAAACACAGGCAGAAACTTTGTCCATGCATTTTATCCACATTAATTAGTTTCACAGCTTCCCAAACACAAATCAAACCATTCACAGACTTGACGAACTATTAGACTTTAAAAAGTATTTACGCTGAATTGGTGCGTAAATATCCATTTTACCCTCTGGTGTATTTCTTCCATTGAACAAATTCGGCAGAGGGTCTGTCTAAACAGTAGAGGATAATAAAACATTTAAAAACATTTCCTTATCCACCATCTATTTATGGGTGGTCATATTATCTTTTTGGTCACTTAGAATGGGACTAGAACTTTTAATTTCCGTAAAAATGAGTCCTCTCCCGATGATCTAGGAACATTGGTTTGATAGAATCAACCATGGGGAAAAAACAAAACAAAAAAACAGATAAATACGCATTCTTCTGACAAAAAAACGAAATTCAACATTTTTGAAGAGAAGAGCTTGAAACCCCTACAGTAGGGTTCTCTGATACGCTGAATCTGATATGACGATTTTTATTAAGATTATTTGGATTTTAGGGGATGTTTCCCCTTTTTTACTAAAATCAGGGAAATTATCTCAGGCTCGTAGCCTTTTATAGGTAACACTAAACTTAATGAATCTTGTATATTTGAAATCAGCATAATAAGCCGATTCTTTTTAATACGTTTATTGATATAAAAAAGTTCTGTTTTTTAGAGTTTCGGTTACTATGGAGCCGTGTCACTCCTTACTTACAGTTCGTTACTATGAATTGTTTGATATATAAAATTGAATGCATGTCTGTGCGTGTGTAAAGGAACTTTAAGAAGTTGTTGAGTACACCCTTGCGAAGGTTTTAAATATAAATCACCCCTTGTAAGGCCCTTTTAATAGCTTTCGTGCTGACTGAAATTAAAGACCGTTCGACACAAATAATTGACTGTCCTTTGCGGTCAAATCATTCACATTTTCTGAATATTCAATTAACTGGTGATTTAATTATGACTTCTGTCATCTACCACATTTCCAGAATTATAAAATTTCTTTTTCGATACACACTCTGAAATTTGGTGTTCAACAGTATCATTAATTAGGGCATTTAACCTAATAGTTTTCAAATTTAAAATGAATATCGTTATTTTATATGTGGGCAAATTTTTTTAGGGGAAAATCGTCGGGCAAAATTTTTTGCGGGGCTTATTCCGTGGGGGAGGAGATTTTAATATTAAAATTAATTTGATTTTCGTATTTTTTCGAACTCTTTGCGCATGTAATCAAAATGAATTTATTAGGTAATTTATATAAATGTAGGGTAAAGGATAACATTATTCAGTATGGGATTAACTCTATTGTCAAAAGCCTGAGTTAAAAAAAAGTCGATGTTCATCTATCCAGTGCATTAGAACTTTTTTGAATTTATGAACTGGATTTCTAATAAAAAAGGATTTGATGTGGGGGGGGGGGGGGTAGAGATTTGCCGTAAACTTTTCCTTGAATTTCTTTTGTTTTGTGATCACAGCAACGTGGGGAACTTCTCAAGTACTTTTAAATCTAACAACACAGTCGTTATTAATGCGTGGGGAAAATTTTCCTTGAATTTCCTTCCTTTTGAGATCGCAGCAATGCGGGGAACTTTACAAGTTCTTTTAAATCTAAAAACACAGTCGTTATTAATGCGTGGGGAAAAATTCCTTGAATTTCCTTTCTTTTGAGATCACAGCAACACGGGAAACTTTCCAAGTACTTTTATATTTAAAAACACAATCGCAATTAATACGTGAGTAGTAACCAAGGTACTATTTCTACCACTCCTATTGCAATTTCTATGTTATTCTACTACTTTATGTTCCTTTCTGTGTTATTCTGGACCTTGTATACACCTTTTCAAAGAGAGTGAGTATCCTCTCACATGGCATTATACTTCTACTACTTTATGTTCCTTTCTGTGTTATTCTGGACCTTGTATACACCTTTTCAAAGAGAGTGAGTATCCTCTCACATGGCATTATACTTATACTACTTTATGTTCCTTTCTGTGTTATTCTGGACCTTGTATACACCTTTTCAAAGAGAGTGAGTATCCTCTCACATGGCATTATACTTCTACTACTTTATGTTCCTTTCTGTGTTATTCTGGACCTTTTCAAAGAGATTCAGAGCTCCCTCACATTCCGGGCCAACCAGATATGTTTCTAGGCCAACAGGACATGATCTTATACTTTGAGGACTTGTCTTTCACTTTGATGAAGGACAAGTTGTTCTGACGCAATTTACCGGATTTCTAATTCAAGGTATATACATGTCTTTTTAGGGTAAAACCTGTGTTAGAAAACCAGCGCGTCTTGTTTAGCTGTTAATATATTCAATTATTTTGTGTATATATTCAGGTTTCAGATTATAATTTTCAACAGTTTGAGTAGTTCATTCAATCTATCAGTATATCAGTATCGATATTTTTGCAAAAATTTACATAGATATAGAATATTCTAAGCAGCTTCTGGTAAGTAAAATTTTCTCATTATTATAATAAAAAGAAATTGCCTCGCCATTAAGTTAAGGAAGAAATTCCTTCCTTACACTGTGTGGTTACCTCTTTTTTAAAAAGCTTCCTTCTTTTAAATATTAAACAGTCCATGTATTTCAATTTTAGTAAATATTCAAAAAAGAGAGGCATGTTCACTTTGATTTTGGTTCATTGTATATGAAAAATTAAAATAGAATTTGCATATCAGTTTCGGCAGATATGAAAGGTCGCCCCCCTCCACAATATCTTGCTCTTTACACTAAAGTTCGAATTTCGTTCGAATCACAAAGGTTGGTTAAGATATATCTTTTGAAAATGCTAAAAAAAAAATTAAAAAAAAAATAAGCGTATAGGGTGAGATATAGGCTAGAGGGTGAATTCCTTATATACTTAATAATTTTTTAGTTTTGGCTATGTCCTGGAATCTTCTTCTTCCTCTTTTTCTGTGATTTTAAGTATTTCGTAATTTAGGTATATAACTTTTAAAAGCTTTGCATATAATTGTCAACTTTTTTTTGTGTTTCGATACAATGGAATTGAAGATCCAATGCCCTCTGTTAATATTTTGAATAAGTAAGAATTGAGCTAGCTAATTAAATTTTGTCATTTTTTTTATTTCAAATTTTGTCGGTTTAGTACCATGATATTCGTAATTTAGGTATATAAGTTTTTTAAAAAACTTTGCATATATAAAAAAAAATATATAATTGTCAACTTTTCGTGTTTGTTACTATGGAATTGAAGGCCTAATGCCCCGTTTTACTAGTAAATTCAAATTTCAGGGGGACTTAGCCTCCCCTTCCCTCCAAACTCAAAATTTTCCAAAGTTTACTTTAAAAGCTTTTTAAATATTTCTAAAGTGCTACAAACACCGGGCAAGTAGAGGTCTGTTACGGGGACACGGATTCTCTACTGTTAAAAGTAAAAACCCCAAATCTAATTGATGATTTGGCGCACGGTGAAATTATCAGCTCACGGATGGACTACGCTAATTGGGGTGGTCTTTACCCAGAGCTAGTGAAACGTTGGGCACCAAATCAGCTTTTATTTTTTAAATCAGAAACGGGAAGGGACTTGATTTCCCGTGGTATGTTTGTAGGTCCGAAGGTGTACTTTATACAGACACATGACGAGGAAATCAAGAAACGTTGCAAAGGAGTGCCCACGCGCTATGTGGATAAGAATTTTGACATGGACATTTATAGGAATTGTATTGTTCAAAATACAATTCCACGAGCCAAATTGCTGGCAATTCGTTCCCTCATATACAAGAACTTTACAGTAAATGTAGAAAAAATTGCCATGAGTACCATTTCCGACAAGGTCTATGTTTGTCAAGATGGTGTGACTACCCTCTCCCTTGGACACTATTTAACTTCAGACCGGGCCGAATGTGTTACCCATAGGGAAAGTCTCGGTTTAAATAAAGTCCTGTAAATTGTTTCCTAAAACCTTTGGGGGGGGGCCTCGCGGCCGCGGGGGGGGGGGGGGCCTCGCGGAACGGGGGGGGATCGGCCGCCAGCGGGGGCGCACCGCCGCTATCAAAGTTATCTTTTTGACTTAGAGCAGATTTTTTGTAAATGTTTCATTCAAAAAAGTGATATTTTTTTCAAGTGCTCTCTAATTTAATGCTGTATTTTTTTCTCTATAAATAAACAAAAAAAAAGTATTCAAGTGTGTTTTCTCTCTGTGTGCCCGTGTAAATATTGTATTTTTTTTATAAATAAATTTTAAAAAAAAGTGTATTTTTTCATGTTTAATGTGCTTTTTTAAGTATTGTTACTTTTTTATGTATATAATAAAAGAAAATATGATTCTTTATTCGTCTTATTCTTCTTGAAGAACAGAGTAGTAGTAGTGGGGAAATTATTTAGTCATTAGACAATTAGGGTCTACAGTTAGTTGTCCAGGTGGACTGTTGAAGGGAACATGTATCAATTTAAAACACCATTCAGATCGTTTCTGTGTGGGCCCTCAATGTCGGGCAAAACAACACTCTTAACTAAAATAATTAAAAATTGTGATAAAATGTTTGTGGAAAAGCCGAAAAAAATATACTATTGCTATAGTATTTGGCAGGAGTCATATGATAAAATAAAAGCAATTGCTGCCATGGGATCGGTGCAGATACAATTCATACAGGGACTTGATGTTTTCAGCATTATTGAACCAAACTCTTGGCTGATCATTGACGATCTGGCTGAATCTATTGAACAATGGTCCCAGCAAATGCTGCAATTGTTCACTGTTCGCTCTCATCATGAACAGATTTCTGTTACTCTGGTTCTAAACAATCTCTTTCATCAGAGCAAATGTATGCGAACACTTGCTTTGAACTGCACCTACTATATCATCTACAGAGTTGTTCGTCATTTTAGCTCGCTATTAACCCTCAATAAACAAATCTATCCAGGTGCCCCTAAATTTCTGCTCTCAGCATACAATCAGGCAACTAATAAACCCCACGGTTATATCCTATTGGATCTTAATCAAAATACACCCGAGGATCTGCGTGTAGTCACAGATATTTTCGACAATGAAATTACAGTATATCTCCCTGTGAACACTAAAAAGACCTATTAGTTGCTATCATGACACTGAAGAAACTACATGAAAATAGACATTTGTTTTCAATTCTAAGCACTTCAAAACCTCAGCTTAGGAAGCCAATACTCAAACATGGTATTGACAATGATTTCCTTAATCTAATATCTGAACTTTGTTTAAATTTGACCGAGGGTAATGTTCAATTGCCGGAAGTAGTTAAGCAACAGGCAAAGCAACATCGTTCCATTGTACGTACATTGGCCTCTAAAAAGAAAGGAAAGAATTTTAAAAGGAAACGACTTCTTCAGGCAGGCGGTAGCTTTTTCACAGTTTTACTGCCAATAATTGCTGGACTTGTAAACAGTTTTCTCTAGAGAATGGCAAAACCCTATAAATTGACTCCAATAGAACTCGCTCTCTCACCCGTGGAACACTTTGAGGACAATCTGAGTAAATTCCTTGACAATGAAACTATTGAGGATGATAAAAAACTGCTTTTACTTTAAGATGCACTTCGCCGAGTGGACAAACACAAGTCCTATCGATCGAAGCCCACTGCTGCTGATCACAAAAAAGAATCATCTTCTCAAGAGTCTGCTGCTGCTGCTGGAACACAATTAAAGAAGGAGGAATTGGATTCAACTGTATTGAAAATTGGAAATCTAATGCTCCACTCATATCGTGAACAAAGTAAACGACTCCTAACCTATCTCTTGGAAAGTGGTCAAATTCAAGTTGAGAGCAATAGGGAAAGGATTATAATTCAGGGCAAGAGCTATAATCTACTTGATTTAATGTATGACATGGTTACAAATCGTAAAGGACTGTTATCATTTGACACTCATCTATACAACTTTCTAAATACGTTAAACTTCCCAAAAGTCTTATTGGCAATAGACAAATTCTAAAAAAATTAAATGAACATGCATCATCATCATCAACATTAAAATATGAACTTGAAGAAGAAGAAGATTTTAAATCAATTTTGGAAAATACTAGCACACCACTGATAGCTAGACAAAAGCGAAGACGTATCAAGTCAACGTCACCACCAGCCAGTATACAAAAGGGTAGCGGACATTACACAACGTGTTTACGTTCAAAATGGTTGAAGTTCTGAAAGGTGTTTATGAAAATATTGGCGAGGCGGGGAGTTTAAGTTCCCCCGCCACTCTTTCCAAAGTCACGGGTGTTCGCACTAAAAGTGTACAAGACTATCTACAAAATGAATCAAGTTACACTCTGCATAGAAATCATAGACTTCGTGCCAATCAATATCGAAAAACTAAAGCCTTTTACCCATTGCATATAATGCAAGCAGATCTCCTGACTCTAGATGAGCTTCAAAGACGTCACAATACACCGTACAAGTACATTCTACTTGCAATCAGTGTTTTTAGTCGCTATGCATATGCAATTCCATTGCGATCAAAGAGAGGTGTTGAAGTTGCTCAGGCCATTGAAAGTATTCTCGAAAAGGATTCATATAAAAAAATTCAAACGGATCGTGGTAGTGAATTTGTTAATCCTCATGTTGCAAAAGTACTAGAGAAATATAGTACACTGCTCTATCATAGTCACAGTCCTATAAAGGCTGCATTGGCCGAACGATTGATAAGAACTATTCGACTTTTAATTTCAAGATATTGTACATTGAAAAATACATCGACTTTTATTCATGATCTAGATAAAATCATGTTGATTTATAATCAACGACCTCATCGATCATTGTCCAACTCTACACCAACGGAAGTTCATCATTCGGATCATGATACAATTGACACCTTTCTTAAACAATATTCCAATGAATCAAATGTCAAGAAGAAAAATAAATTCAATGTTGGTGATACTGTTCGAATTAATAGAACAACTAATGTTTTTGAAAAGGGGAATTACTTGTGGTCCACTGAACTTTTTAAAGTGGCAAAAATCCTAGACACTAAACCCATAACTTATCGCTTGCGTGATACCAAAGATGAAGAGATTCTCGGCGGCTTTTATGACTATGAACTGCAAAAAGTTAAAAATGCTAGTGAAATCTATCAAATTGAAAAGATATTAAAGACACGTACTCGCAGGGGTAAGAAACAGTTACTTGTTCGGTGGCTAGGATACAACTCTGATTTTGATTCTTGGATCGGTGTTGAAGATATTGGCAATGCCCAATGATTTCTATGTAACTTTCATGTCCAACGTTTCCGATCCTCTCTACAACGACTTGAATACGACAAGTGATTTTTGGACAAAACTCTCTCCTGCCATCAAATTTGACGGTGCATATGAAGTGGCTCTTGTCGACTGTATTCTCAAAAATACCTACGACATCCTGAGAAAGGATCGTGTGTATGATATAAAAGTTATACCATTCGATTGGACACTCTTTGTCGACTATGAATGGGTTGAAGCACTTAAATCTAGTGAATATCCACATGCCAAATTGAAATATATTGAATATGATAATATGGGAGATTTGTGTCGTACAATCAATAGAAAAATCTCATATCGTAGGAATGGAAAATTCCATTTTAATTATTCATTGGAACATGATAGGATTTACATTACCTCACCTGTTGACACTGAAATAATTATTCTCAATGATAATCTGAGAGATGTTCTTGGCTTTAAACAGAATATGATCAATGGGAAAATGCTGGCACCGTTTACGGGATGGATCAAGTTATTTTTGCTGATTATCCACCTGGTTTCACCTCGGACTCTTGCATATTTCTCTATGCATCCTTTGTGGAAACGTCGAGAGTCGGTAATTCAAATGTCCCCCTCCTACGTGTTCTTGAACGAAAAACAACTCATGAACTTGTTCATCACTATAATATAAAGCATCTTCAGTATGTTCCTGTAAACACTTCGTATTTGGAACTCTGCCAGTTAACACTAAGAAGTGAATTGGGTGATCCTCTAGCAATAAAAAAAGGCTTAGCAGTGATTACATGTCATTTTCGACCCATTGTCAACGACGGCACAATCACCTAAAATGAACAATAGAAGAATTCCATTTGTCTGTCCCGATATTGATTGTTATGTTGGTGCTTTGAGTCCACGTCAAATAGGCAATGGATTGGACTACTACAAGGGTCGTACTACAATGTCTGGCTATGGTCTTGGTAGCTGGTTTGCTAGGCTATTTCGTTCTGCACTACCCCTTGCCAGAAAATATCTTGTACCTGCTGCATCAAATTTTGCTGCCTCCACACTACAGGACTGGGGGTCGGGCAAGAATTTCAAGGAGAGTGTTAAGGAAAATATTAGATCTTCAGCAAGAGCCGTTGGTGAACAATTAAAATCTCGACAAAATGGGGAGGGATTGAAAAGGATGCGTTCGCGTCATTCACTCATCAGTCTCCTCCCAGGCAGGAAGCAAAGGACATCAACAAGGACTTTGAGGAATAAAACAACGAAGGCCAATAAGAAGAAAAAGAAAAAGATTGTTAGATCAAAGAAGGATTTCTTCTCTTAAGATGACTTATCTCCCCCACAAGGAATCAGGAGTCATATCCATCAATCAGTTCCTCATTGAATCTATTCAATGCTGAAAATGTTGATGTCAGTGTCAAGTATGGCTACTATGAACAATTTCATCCCCAACAACCCCTCTCGGAAAATATACACTTTCAAATATTTTCCAATGAAGACTATTTCATTGATTTGTCGTCAACAATTATTGATTTAAATGTTGTGGTGAAGAAAAAGTCAGATAATACAACTCCAAATGCCGGCGATGGTCTCTCCTATGAAAACTGTATTCTACACAACCTATTCAAACAAATTAATGTATTTATTAATGGAACATTAGTGAGCACTAGCAATAATTTATCAAACTATGCAAGCTACATACAATTTATGATGATGACGCCAAAGGCGTACAAGGAGATGAGAGGACAATCGTTGGGCTATGAATATCGAACAGGTGTTGATACTGACGGTGAGTTGACTACTGCAGTGACCCAGGAGTATCATCTGGTTGGAAAATTAAATCATGAGATATTCAATATATCCCAATGGCTACCCCCCAATGTCAAGATTGACATAAAGTTACAGATGGCACCATCGAATTTCATTTTGAGAAAAACACTTCCTGCAGCACCCGATGCAAATGTCATTATCACATCGGCAATTCTTCATGTTCGAAAACAACAGGTTATGAGCTCTGTTGCATTGGCAGTGGAAAAGCTAAGAGCCAATGGCAACAACATTAAACTTCTTGTCCCCCATACAATCACCAATCAACGTCACATTGCCGCCGGTTCTCGTAGCTATAGCGATTCATCATTTATCAATGGAGAAATCCCATCAAAATTGGCTTTGGCCTTTGTGAAGAGTGGCAGTGCCGTTGGATCCTGGACTGAATCCCCCCATGATTTTAATTTTTTCGGTCTATCTAGCCTTGTGTGCAAAGTGAATGGTATTCCACTGTACACTCTATCATTTGACAAAAAATCCTATAGAACTCTGTACGAGTTGACCATGCAATCCCTAGATCATGACTCTCAACTATTTGAAAATGGAATAACCGATTCAATGTTTTCAAAAAATCATGGGGTTATTGTTTTGGACTTGTCAGGCACACAAGATATGAGTATAGTACGAACAGGGAATGTACGTTTAGAGTGTACATTTGCCAATGCTCTGACTGAGAGTATCACGCTAATATCATTGAGTCAATTTGAAACCTATTGGGAAATCACACCCAACGGCAGTGTTCTACTAGACCTTGCACCATGAACACAAACCAAATAATCAATGTATTTAGTATGGATCCATACATGTCCCAGTACAAGTCCTATTGCATACATTCGGACTTCATTGAAAAAATTCCAAGTGTTAACAATACCCTAATCATTGTTAATAGCAGTCCATCGACTTTGAAGACCGGTCATTGGCTATGCATCTTTCAAACAGCGAAGAATATTGAATTTTTTGATCCTCTTGGCCTATCGTATAAATTCTATGCTCCATACATCAGCAAATTTATTGAAAGCAGTGGGAAAACCATTATTCAAAATCAACGAAGAGTACAGGATTTAACGACTAAGACATGTGGCTTTCATGCACTAATCTTTTTCATGTTCAGATGTCGTGGCTACACCTACAAGCAGTTTCTCAACATCTACGTTGACTTACCTCGATTGAATGACTTTCTAGTGGAGAATATACTTACAAGTGTATTTAATATTGATTTTAGTGCCCTAAGAATAAAATGTTCTAAAGATGTATGTGAAATTGTTTATTAATAAAAAAAAATTTATATACATGATAAAACGACTTTTCTACTCTTTAGATTTCATCCACTACTAGGTATTTGTCGACAACAACTAGTGCAGGTAGATTATCTGAATTCACAGTGTACTGATCCTGATGTACTGCAATGTCAGGGTCACATTTTCTACAGTAGAGCGTGACTTCACTCTTGTCATATCTCTTTGTATAGTCAATGATACTATTCTCATTCATTCTATAGAATTCACATGTTTCAATTTGCGTATTTGAAACAATTTCATAAACTGTGTCCTCAAGTGTCGAATCACATTCCATCACAGCCAAATAAAAATCAGTGGGTTTATAATCATAACACCCATTGTCTTCACAACAATGACGTAGAAACCATATTCTCTTGTTGTTCCAACAGTTGAATCGTTGACCTGGTTCCTCCTCCCAGAACAAACTAAAACCACGACGATACCAATCTCGTAGCAATAAACTAAAATCACGGTTAGGATTCTTTCCAATCATACCGGGATATGTACTCTCCCACTGCTTACATTTATCATAATGACAATGGAGCATAGGTAACCTCTAGGATGAGAGTCACACACCTCTTCAAGACAGGAATTACAACCTTTAATTTGTACGGCATATCCTCTATGCAATTTACATGGGTTGCATAATCTACACTTTTCATCATACTCATCAATCATTGTGCAATTCTCACATGATGACCAGCTGCCCAGTGAGTACATACATAACGGACATGTATGGAACATTTTGTCATGTGTTGACGCTCTCACTGCCACAATGAAACTGAGCTAGCAACAACAAAAATTGTCTGAGATAGAGAGAGAGAGAGAGGAGTAAATCATCCTTGAGCACCATCTTTCTCATGAAAAAAAGTCCTAAATTTCTAAACTAATGTTTAAAAGCATATCCACAATATCATTTTGCCGTGTCGTGATCAGTATATCAATAAATTGTGTAAGTGCATTTGGACCACAACGTAGAAGCTTCATACAATAGTCTAATGATGGAGAATCAGTTTTCATTATATCGACAAGCATTCCCCGAGAAAATATCTTCCTTTGAATAGACAACTCTAGAAAATTGTCATCTAGAACCAAACGTTTTTCCATAAGAACTAGATTCCTCATGATTCGCTCTTTCTCGAATCTATCCATTTTTTAGAGTCCTAACTCTCTCACAGCCAATTTCAGACTAACCAGAATTTTTCTACTCTAAAAAATATACGCTAGTCTACTATAGAAAGAAAAAATACCATTGATTTAGAAACAATTTTATTGAACATAATTACAATAATAATAATCACTGATGCATTTTGTTCTCATCAATATATTTCGATATGACATCTAATGCTGACCGAAGTTTATTTATATGGAGAATATTCACTTTTCCAGCAAAACATAGCTGCTCCTCCTGCTTAAATTTGCTTAATGATATCACGTATCTAGCATACATAGTGTCCCATTCAAGACATAGTCTACAACCAGCGGTTATTTCCACAGCTACATTAGGTACTCGTGCATCACTGCTGCTGTTGTCGTCTCCATCATTAATCTCCAATAATGTAAATGCACCACTCATTTTTTCCTCTACTAATATCCTCGCAAATAAACTATTCTCTTTGAATTCAATTCTCTTACTAATATGAATTGTAAAGAAAACTATTCCTTTTATTCAAATCCCAATCACCAATCAAGTTATACTCACTCTCTTTGAAAAGGTGTATACAAGGTCCAGAATAACACAGAAAGGAACATAAAGTAGTAGAAGTATAATGCCATGTGAGAGGATACTCACTCTCTTTGAAAAGGTGTATACAAGGTCCAGAATAACACAGAAAGGAACATAAAGTAGTAGAATAACATAGAAATTGCTATAGGAGTGGTAGAAATAGTACCTTGGTTACTACTTACGTGGAGAAAATTTTCCTTGAATTTTCTATCTTTTGAGATCACAGCAAGGCGGGGAACTTTTCAAGTGCCTTTAAATCTAAAAATACAATCGTTTTTAATGTGTGGGGAAATTTTTCCTTGAATTTCCTTTCTTTTGTGATAACAGCAACGCGGGAAAATTTTCAAGTACTTTTAAATCTAAAAATACAGTCGTTATTAATACGCGGGGAAAATTTTCCTTGAATTCCCATTCTTTTGAGATCACAGCAACGCGGGGAACTTTTCAAGTACCTTTAAATCTAAAAATACAATCGTTATTAATACGTGGAGAAAATTTTCCTTGAATTTCCTTTCCTATGAGATCACAGCAACGCAGGGAGCTTTTTAAGTACTTTTAAATCTAAAAACACAATCGTTATTAATACATAGGGAAATTTTTCTTTCAATCTCCTTGCTTTTGAGATCACAGCAACACGGGGAATTTTTCAAGTACTGATAAATTTAAAAGCACAATCGTTATTAATGCGTGGAGAAAATTTTCATTGAATTACCTTTGTTTTGAGATCACAGCAACGTGAGAAACTTTTCAAGTACTTTTAAATCTAAAAATACAATCATTATTGATTCATGGGGACAATTTTTGCTTGAACTTTCTCTCTTTTGAGATCACAACAACGCGTAACGGGGAAGCTAGTTGCAGGAGCGAAGTTTGGGAGGAACAAGGGGGGACAGTTGCCCCTCCAATAATGTGGAGACAAAATCATTATATAGCCCATGCTCCTTGAATATCCGGATATGAACCCCTCTTGCCCGCCCAATAAAAATGCTGTAGATTCGCCCCTGGCTAGTTGGAAATAAAGTAATAATCTGAGACGTCTGGTTCCGAAAAAGTTGAAAAAAATACCTTCTGGAATTTCACTGGAACTTTTGAAGTTTATTTTATGTTTGCACACTTTAAACTTAAACGTAGCATAGTTGGGTTTATATATGCCAGCACCTCCCCTCCCCCGGCCTAAGAAACATATTAATTTGTTGCCAGATCTTGGGTTTGGTTTGTGGATTCTTTTTTGGTTTGAAACGGCTGGGTGAGATACCTGTTATTGGATTCACAGTGATAATGTTGACCTACTCCCCCGTATGATTTATTATTTTCATTGGCAGGTTTCGTAGTAGAGGCTTGAGAGGGGGCTCATTACATTGGAAAATAAAAGTTCTAGTACTCTTTTTAAGACTCAAAAGTGATGGGAAGACAACCAGTCCGTCTCATGTGCCTTATTTCTTCCCAGCCATTCCTGTAACCCCCGTGGCAGCCTTTAAAAATTTCCATATAGCCAATGTTTCTACAAAATAGTTGAAAGGTTTAAATTATACCTTTGGGGGTAACCTACGCAGCCTTAGGAGCAAGGGCTCTAAATTAAATAGCTCATTAGTTACAGTTAGATTTTATAGCGGGCATATGTGATCTTGAGTGTCCAATTTACTTGAAACTTTTAGGGGTCGTTACCTGGGTCAAGGGGATCATGCAATTGTTGTTGGGAGGAGATGATAGGAGGACAAACTTACAAGCATAGGTCTCTGGGTCAAGGAGGCTCTAATATACAAAACAAACTAGTTTGGGAACAAGGGCTCTCAAAAATTGGGCCCTGTAGATTTTTCTGGCATTTGAAGAATTTCGAAAATTACCTATTTTCGGTTTTTCCACTGAAAAATACCTTTTTAGGGGCATTTTATTGATAAAATATGAAAAAGCAACAAAATGTGCTCCCTCCAAATATTTAAAAAAAATACGCTTTCCACCTCCCCCTCCATATTTTCGTGAATTGATATCCTTGAGCATAAGCAATAACAGTAATCCTTCCCTAGGGGAGTGGGAAGTCAAAAATGGGCAGAAATAAAGTCAAATAATCTTCCAAGTGTAAAAGTACCACAAATCACTATCAACAATTAAATGAAACTCAAAACGAACAGAAATTACAATAAATAGCCGAGTCAAACTCAAAACGAGCAAAAATTAACATTACTAGAGTCAGGGGCGGATCCAGTATTTTTTAGGGGAGGGGAGGGGGTGCAAAATAGGTTGATCCGAATTTTTTTCTGGGGGGGGGCAAAATAAGTTGATCCAATAAACTTGCGTTAGGAGCAAGTTTAATTAACGCAAACTTTAGTTAATTAAGTAAATCACACTACTTTAGACTACGCTAGGGGGGACGCCCCCCCCCTCTTGATCCGCCACTGACTAAGGCTGACAACCCCCCATACCTTCTCAAGACCAGAACATATCTTAGGCTTTAATGAAAAAGAAGTGACTGTGGATTGTCAGTTTGATATACCTATAAACTCAAAATGAAGTGCCGATTAGACCAGGCACGCCCCCCCCCCTCCTAAAATTCAGCCCATGTAACCTAACTTCACTTATTGAGTGCGTTCCGTTTAACAGACAAGTAATTTTCATTCTTTTACCTTTAGTTGTCACCTGGTTCAATTTTGTGTTTACATATGAGCCCCCCCCCATACCGGTGAAAAAAGTGTACTATAAGTGTATTTTCTTCAGAATGTTTAATGCACTCATTTGATTACGACATTTTATGGTAGTATTTATTGACTAGCGTCAGCAGGTATGGTGAATTTGCATTGTAGCTTCAGGAATGCTAAATCGGAACAGGAAAGATCTGTTTTATGTTTTAGTTGGTTTGAAGATGTTGGATAAGCGACTCTTATGCACAATCGTGATTATTTGTTTGGCTTCATCTGTTGTTAGATCGCAAAACAATGACGGACTGCAATTCAGTGATGGGTATGTTTTCGATACTAGGAAGAAAAACTTCCGGCACTAAATTAAAAGCAGGGGCGTAATTTGATACAGGGGGCCTCCCAGACTTCAGTTCACCCCCCCCCCCACCAGATAAAATTTAGTGTCTCCAAAAATGTGGTATTTGCCAAGAGAACTAACCTGAGAGAAGGAAACATGGGTACTCCAATGTTAAACGCACTCTTTTATATACTTCAATGGATACCAGTCACGAAAACAGGCTTAATTTAAGACACCGCTATAGGGTAATACAATGTATAGCGTGGTTTTCATTGCATATACGATATTGAAACATTTGTTTTTTGGGATTTGGGAAGGGGAAGGTACCTAGGTTAGGTTAGGTTACGTAATAATATATGGTATGCTTTACCCCCACCCCCCTAATGTACAAATATATAGCCCAAATTTGTTTCAGGGGAAGGTACCTAGGTTAGGTTAGGTTACGTAATAATATATGGTATGCTTTACCCCCACCCCCCTAATGTACAAATATATAGCCCAAATTTGTTTCTAAACTATTATATATTCATCCTATTTTATTTCATTAGCATTAACCAAACTAGCACTATATAAAAGAGTGCGTTTAACATAGGAGTACCGAAGGAAACATGTTAAGAAAACAATTCTTCCTTCATAATGCAGAATAATCATAGTTAACACATCTTGCATGCAGTCCCGTTATACTTCACCCCCGTCTCCCCTGATTTGCTACTATATAGCCCAAATTATGTATTTCCTATGTGTTATTCCCATTGGTTTCAACCTGTGTCGGTGTAAATTGAATGAACTGTGGCGAAACAAAAACTGGAGAAACAAGTTACGGGTGACAGAATGCATTGAAAATATTATGTTTTTAAGTTTTAATGGTACTGGTCCATTATATGGGCCTTTCAAAAAAGTCAAGTTTGGTTAATGATAATGAAATAAAATAGAATGAATGTATAATAGTTTATAAACAAATTTGTGCTATGTATTTGCACATTAGGGGGGTGGGGGGTAAAGCATAGCATATATTAAATACGTAAACTAACCTAGGTCCCCCCTAAACCCCAAAAAATAACAGTTTAAATATCGTAAACGCAATGAAAACCACGCTTTGCATTGCGTTACTCTATAGCGGTCTATTGTATTAACCCGTCTGGCGGGTTTTTCGTGACTGGTTTCCTTGTAAAGGCCCATATAACGCACCAGTACAGTTTAGGAAACTTTCAGGGATGGGTCCATGGGCGTAGGGAGCCCCCCCCCCTAGACAATATTCTGCCTACGCCCATAGATGGGTCTACAGGCTAAAGTATGTCACAGGCTACATCTTACAGGCTACGTGCATACTTAAAACGAACAGATATTATTACGTATATGAGGGGGTTTCTCTTTCCTCAAAGCCTCGCTCTTCACGCTAAAGTTTTTCGGCACTTTTAAAAAGTCACTTATTGTTCTAATTAAACGACCCTTGTATTTCAGGAGTCGTTTTCAAAGAATCGGGAAAAAATTTAAACTTCAGTGTAAAGAGCAAGGCGTTGAGGAGGGGGAAACCCCCCTCATATACGTAATAATTTCTATTCGTTATAAATTTTAATGTTGCTCCTTACTTTAAGCTGAAAAAACTTGTTTTTTATTTAATTTCTGGTCGTTTTTTAAATAACGCCAGGAAATCTGGCAGAAAAATCCCCCTCCCCATGGAAATATCCTCTGGACAATTCAATCCTGGTGAAAATTTACACCGGACAATTACCTTCAGCATGTCCACGCGTAAAATTGAGTCGGTAAAAAGAAAGCAAGACATAAAGAAATTTCGTATAAGAATTCTGGCGAATTCCCCCACTATAAAATTTCCCTTGAAAAGTTCACCCCCTGGAAACACATCTCCTTATAAATTCTCCCCGTGCAAAATCCTTCCAGCAGAAAATTCGTCCTCTCCTCCCCACATGAAAAATGTATGCATACTTCCCAATAACAAATACTATGCGTAAACAATAGGCATATTTTATAACTTGGATATTTCCTCATGGGGTGTGGGGGGGGGGGGTCAATAAGAATTGTCTTCTTAGTATGTTTCCTTATGCCCAGCTGGACTCCTATGCTTAAAATACTGGTTGGCCGGTTGGCTAATTTAAAGATTTGTATATATATACACTGTCAAATTAGCCATCTGGTGGTATCTCATCCGTGATCTTTCTTCTGGCAAAAAATACAAAATTCCACATTTTTGCAGATAGGATCTTGAAACCTCTACCGTAAGGTTCTCTGATACGCTGAATCTGATGGTGTGATTTCCATTCAGATTCTATGACTCATAGGGGGGGTTTGCCCCTTTTTTGAAAATCAGGTAAATTTTCTCAGACTCATAACCATTAATTAAGACAAAACTTAATGAGACTTATATTTGAAATCAGCCTAACAATCCAATTCTTTGGATATAACTATTGGTATCAAAATTCTGTATTTTATAGTTTCGGTTACTATTGAGTCGGATCGCTCCTTACAGTTCGTTACCACGAACTCTTTGATATCTTCACCTTTTTGGCATTTTGACGAAATTACGCCGCTGATTAAAAGCGAATGGTACAGAAAATTGTACAGAATAATTAACTGTTTGAAGGAAGCACTATAATAACAAAAGAGTAATGCCATTCAACTCATTCAACATTCTTTCCATAAACAATCTTCCTTACCGTGATAATTATCCTCCTCCCTCCTCTAATGGGGTCTGATATATCGTTAGTCAAACAGTTCGTGGTAACGAACTGTAAGTAAGGAGCGACCCGGCTCAATGGTAACCGAAACTCTAGAAAACGGGTTTTTGATACCAATAGATATATCAAAAGAATCAGATTTTAATGCTGATTTCAAATATATAACTTTCATCAAGTTTAGTGCTACCCATCAAAAGTTACGTGCCTGAGAAAATTTGGCTGATTTTCGAAAAAAGGGGGAAAGACCCCCTAAAAGTTATAGAACCTTAATGAAAATCACACCATCATATTCAGCGTATCAGAGAACCCTACTGTAGAGGTTTCAAGCTCCTATCTACAAAAATGTGGAATTTTCCATTTTTTGCCAGAAGAAAGATCACGGATGCGTGTTTATTTGTTTGTTTGTTTGTTTTTTTTTTTTTTTTTTTTTTTTCCCCAGGGGTGATCGTATCGACCCAGTGGTCCTAGAATATCGTGGGAGGGCTCATTGGAACGGAAATTAAAAGTTCTAGTGCCCTTTTTAAGTGACCAAAAAAATGGAGGGCAACTAGGCCCCCTCCCACGCTCATTTTTTTCCCAAAGTCTCCCGATCAAAATTTTGAGATAGCCATTTTGTTCAGCATGGTCGAAAATATGATAAAAATGTCTTTTAGGATGACTTGATCCCCAAAGTCCCCAGGGGGAGGGCTGAAAGTTATGAACTTTACTCAATGTTAACATATAGTATTAGTTATTGGGAAGTATACAGACTTTTTCAGAGGAGATTTTTTCTGGTAGGTGGGGGAAGGAGAGGGTCGGGGGCTATATGGAAGGATCTTTCCATGAAGGAAGTTTTCATGGGGGAAGGGAAATTGCCATGAAGGGGGCGCCGGACTTGCCAGCATTATTTATTGGTTATTGGGAAGTATACAACCATTTTCAGGAAGGATTTTTTCTGGAGCGGGGGGGGGCTAGAGGAGGGGGTTACTCTGGAGAATATTTCCGTGGAGGATGTTTCTTTGGGGTAAGGGACATTTCTATGAAGGGGGCGCCGGATTTCCAAGCATTATTTAAGAAACGATCAGAAATTAAATAAAAAAAACAAGTTTTTTCAACTGAAATGTAAGAAGGAATATTAGAACTTAAAACGAACAGAAATTATAACGTATGAGAGGGGGTTCTCCCCCAAGTCAATACCTCGCTCTTTACGCTACAGTTTTTTTTAGTGCTTTCAAAAGAGCTATCTATTCTAATTAAACGGCCTTTGTGATTCAGGGGTTTGTGAATCAAATTTTTTTTTAACTTTTAACGTAAAGAGCGTGGTATTGACTAAGGGGAGAACCCCTTCATATAAGTAATAACATATACGTAATAAAAAAAAACAATAAAAAAACAAGCGATACGGCTCAATAGTAATCGAAACTTTTAAAAACGAAATTTTGATGTCAATAAATGTATCAAAAGAATGTGTTTATAATGCTGATCCTAAATATATAAATTTTATTAAGTTTAGTATTACTCATCAAAGGCTACGAGCCTGAGAAAATTTACTCGATTTTTTAAAGAGGGGGGAAACATCCCCTACAAGTTAAAGAATTTTAATGAAAATCACACCGTCAGATTCAGCGTATCAGAAAACCCTATTACATAGGTTTCAAGCTCATATCTGCAAAAATCTGCAACTTTGTATTTTTTGCCAGAAGAAAAATATACGAATATAGAAGTTAGTTACGTAAGTTAATTTGTAAAGACATCCATTTAGCAAAAGAAAATTAAAATTTTTATGCAAATAAAAGCTGCATTAACTAAAAAACGATCAGAAATTAAATAAAAAAAAACAAGTTTTTTAAACTGAAAGTAAGGAGCGACATTAAAACTTAAAACGAACAGAAATTATTCTGTATATGAAAGGGGCTGTCCCCTCCTCAACGCCTCGCTCTTTACGCTAAAGTTTGACTCTGTCTCACAACTTTATTTTTTAAAACAATAAAAAACTTTAGCGTAAAGAGCGAGGCGTTGAGGAGGGGACAGCCCCTTTCATATACAGAATAATTTCTGTTCGTTTTAAGTTTTAATGTCGCTCCTTACTTTCAGTTTAAAAAACTTGTTTTTTTTTATTTAATCAATATACAAAAGCAGGCTGTTATATATAGACTAAGGCTACGTCTGGTCTCGTAAGCAGGGGAAGGGATGGTATTGACTATTACATTTGGAAAGATCGAATCGGGAATCAAATGATATAGATATAGCCTAGTTCTTGTTTTTGTATCTGATTATGTCCTATAAGCAACATAGACCGTAATTTGATGAAAGATTGGATGGTAAAATTGTAGACAAGCTACTTTTAGCTATCGTGGAAAGTAGTTGGGTTAGGAAGATAAAACTTTCAGTAATGAATTCAGGGCCAAAACATACTCAGCGAAGCTATATGTTGTGTCTTAGAAATTTGCCTACTTGACAAGTCCTATGGGAATTTTGACAAAACAACATTGATGCCTGAATTTACCAACAGGCCTACTGGGTCTAGGGGTGCAATAAATTATCACATGAGTGATTTTTTCTTAACAATTGGGAGATAGGAGCGTAAAAACAAATTTGCAAAATTTCAAATTTGCCTACTTGACAAGTCTGTACCTATGGGAATTTTGACAAATTTTGTAAACCAAATTTTATTCATATGCTGATGCCTGCCTGTACATAATAAGGAGAGGTAACAAAGAGCCATTGAAGAAGTAGAAAACCATTTAGACACTTCAGACTTTTTCCTCTAAATTTCATTAGGGACGACTGCATAAAACATTATTATGAAAACAGAGGAAAGGCTCATTCAAATAACAAATTTAAATTCTGGAGCTCTTTTTAACTAACAAAAAGACTGTTTGAATAAACTACTGTCTCCCTTTATTCTGCATTCCAGAAGAGAATTTTGGCCCAAGATCGGTGAAAATATCGGAAGATAAAAAATTATGAGATAGCCATTCTATTCGAAGTATCGAAAAGCTTTGAAAATATACTAGTTTCCAAGGGCACTCCCACGCAGTCGCACATTTTATCCAATTTATCTGAATTATGCAGTCTAATTTATTTAGACTGTTATGAATGAATTAAAAATGGACAGAAATGAAGAAAAAAAAGCATTTCTGTCACAGGAAAGTAACATGAGACGCTAATATTTTAACGAGCTGTAAATACTCCGAAAATGAGGATTAAAAGGAAGTTGGATTTTACTGAGAGGGAGTAAGAATGAATGTCTGAATAATTTGGGTGGAAGGGGGAATGTGCAAGGTTGCTTGTTTTGGCAATAGATTGCTAATAGTAGCATCACAATTCAGTGATACATTATTTAATTTTCTAGAGAGTGAAAACCAATTCTTCTGTGACCAGCCATGCGTAATCCTCCTTATAAAATTAAATAGAGAAAGATGTCCATTGGGCTAGAAAAGTAGCTAGGCTTAAGTTCGCATTATTCACTATTTTCC
The DNA here is from genome assembly GCA_027921565.1 of Artemia sinica. NCBI lineage: Eukaryota > Metazoa > Arthropoda > Branchiopoda > Anostraca > Artemiidae > Artemia > Artemia sinica. The sequence goes on from CM051264.1 coordinate 48,512,690, forward strand.
GTCATCATGCATATTTTTTCTACATACTTACATTTATTATAACCTATTACAAAATCTTGATTGTGACTGCCAAATCATGTTAAAATTTCCATAACGTCACACTGGTGGCAGGATGTTAGGTTGAACATGAATTGCTTATAAGCCAGGATGCCATGACCTATTTTCTAGGCACAGATGAGATATATCTCGCTTTAATTTTTTGCTTGATTTTGGTAAACCTATCGTAGCCTGATTTTGTCTAAAGAACAACAAATTTAAAAGGCGCGAACAGTGAGGATTGGAAAATCGTTACATCATAAAAAAAAAGTCGGAGAATCCTGAAATTTGATTTTGGTTGAAATTTAAGATTCCATGTTCAGAATCGTTAAAAAAAAGTCAAGCATCCATCCATGAGAGCTCGGGCCTTGATCACACCGGTGGCCAGCGTTTACCCCCGGAAAATACCCATCGGGCAAAATACTCCCCCCACCGTGGAAAATAAAGCTTTCCAAATTGGAGAATTTATTTAAGTTTTATTTTTTTAATTTTCGTAGGGGGAAGGAGTTTTGGTACTCTGTATTATGCGCCACTCACTCAAGTTTACGCCGCTTAAAACTCGAGAATGAACCGGTTTCTTCGTTAGCTTTTTTCAGCTTAGCGCGAGACAAGACAAAGCAAGTGACAGAATATATGGGAAATATATAATTTGGGCTGTATATTTGCAGATAAGGGGGGGGGGGGGGTATTTGGACAGTTTGAAGTCAGAAAACAATTCTTCCTAGATTTATGGCCACTAAAAAACTACAGAAGAATTGCGAGCTATCTGGAAATTTTATTAACTAAAAAAAAAATTAAATGTAATGTTTCATTTGTAAGTGGTTTTTCCAAGTGTTAAGTGTTTTTTTGTTTTTTTTTCAATGACCGTATTTCCAAGTATTAAGTACTATTATTAGGTTAATGTAGTGTTTCATTTAAGTGTTTTATGATGGTCGCTGATCAAAGTTTATGTTTTTTGTGCCTTTCATTTATGGTATTTTAGTATGTTCATGGCCGTATATTTCGCTTTAAAATACACTTATCTAAAATACACGATATACTTTACCCCCTCCCCCTAATATGCAAATCTATAGCCCAAATTTATTTCAAAAATAACGAAGAAACTAACGAAAAAACCCGTTTGTTCTCAAGTTTTACAACTTGAGCGAGTGGCGCATAATAAAAAAAAGTACCAAAATTCCTTCGCCTTACGGAAATTAAAAAACAAAACTCAAATAAAATTCTAAAATTTCGAAAGCCTTATTTACCACGGGGGGGGGGTAATCGCCTAGAACCGATCACACCTACCCCAGTGATGTCTTGAGAATGAGGTAAACACGGGTACAAGGTGTCCCGTCAGAATACCTTTGTTTGGTTTTACCCTCTCCCAAGAAAAATAGGGATAAGAAAAAACTTTTATTGATTTAAGATTCCTCTGAAATTCCCCTTAGTAATTCCTGTTTAAAATATTGGTTGTGTGCTAGTAATCTTCACAGCTACCATAATCAATATATTTTGTGTGGTGAAATTGCTTTGAAGTTTGCTGGTCCAAACTCGAAGCACATAAAATAAATAATTCCCATTTATTAGAAATCATATATAAAGTTTCAGACCTTTATCTAAAAAATGGCCAATACACATAGAAAAAAACAAAACAGGGCAATAGATAAGAACCAAGAATCAATTATATAAAACCCAGATTTTCTCTTTAACTCAACATGATTGCAACGATAGGTCTAATCTAGTAACGAGCGAGCGCCCATAATAATCGTAAGCTTCAAAAAAAACAGCAACAACAAAGAACCGTCTAATGAGAGAAAAACCGTCATTTGAAGCTTATGCGGCAATAGTTACGATTATTTCGATTAATCAAAATAAGTTTGTGGAAATTTTATAAAAACAGTCCCCTCGAAAAGGGTGTCGTACCGAAATAAAAATTGCATCATTAGAATTACCTGGGTCGAAAGAAAGCCTAAGACAGGAGAATTACACTCCCCACCTTGAACAACAAGCCCTATAACTTTCTTGCATGGGTAGCATTGTCTCCTTTTTTCGCCAAGACTAGCAGGCTACTGCAGCACCGTAAAGAAAGATTTAATGACCCATAGAAAAGCTACTGCTTATATCTACATGTTGTTTATAAACTCATCTCAATAACACCATCTGTAAGTGACGTATAGCCCACAATATGAAGCCTTTGGTACCATTATTTGAGAAAAGCTGAAAGCATAAAAAAGCACCTTAACAGGACCATTGCCAAAAACCCTTAACTGGAGGTCAACAACTGTCCCTCTTTTATACTCTCCCTCCCAGGTCCCTCATTCAGCGGGAAGTCCTGAAAGGGAAATCCTGCTGGGTGGCCTCATAGTGGTGTCAGGATGGACCTTTCCCAAGTTTGCCTAATCAAAACCGTGACTACAAACAGTACTGCTGGGTGACCTTGAGTATTGACGCCTCTTGAGGAAATTATATCCTACTTAACAACACATTAATGCAATGGATTCGGATTAGTGGGTATTTGTTCTAGGTTTTGCTTGTTTTTGTGGTTTTTTTTAGCTGAAAAAACTCTCCCTAGCCAGGTTTCTATTATGAGCTGCTTCCTTATAGTAGTATAATATTTATAGACAAGAATATATAATGAGTGTGGGGTAATAGACTTGAGATTACTTATGCAGAATTTTGATTCTTGTTGATAGAGGAGCATCCTCAAATGTAGAAAACCATGTTGTGACTAAGATGGGTCCAGGATTGCACAAACCCCCCTTCAACTGTAGCTCCCAGGGACTTCTTGCTGTCTGGTTCTAAGCTGGCTTAAACTCTTCGTGTATACTTGAGAAGATGTATTAGTCCCTGTCCTGCACTAGTTGGGACCCATTGCTTTTCCTGGGGCCATAATAGCTTCAATTATATAAATAGTATAAAAATTACAACCTGGAGTGTTACAATGTGCAAAACAACTGTCATATTGACATTTTGATTTATAAATTCAGACGTTTTGTGCTGGACATGTCAGGAGTCTCAGAAACTCATATTTCAGGGGTAGGAAAAATGAAATTAGGGGAAATAGAATTTATTTGCTCAGATCGGATGGGTGGGGTGCATTGGCAGAGAGTAGAGATCACGTTTAATAAAGAAGCTGCCAAGTCATGCTTAGGTTGGGATGATATTTGTAGTCAAAGACTAGTTGCTCATTTTACAACTAAAAAGTGCAAGGTATCAGTCATAGTTGCATATACCCCTAGAAGTGAAGATTTGAGTGTCTAAGGTGAAAGCAATATCAAAATGAATCATTTTTCGTAGATTTTGAGAGTTCAGGAAGCAAGAATAGGCTTGAAAATTAACTTTAAAAAGACTAAATCGCTTAGCCTGGGGATAAATGAAGCTGAAGAGGTGATTTTGGGTAGAGAGAAAATCGATCAAGTGGATTGCTTCACTTACCTGGGGAGTATTAATGGTAAAGATTGTGGATGTGGTGAAGATGTTAAAATTAGAATAGCCAGGAACCATGGTATTTTTTTTTCATAGTTGAAAAACGTACTGGAGAAAAAAAAAGAAAGGTCTGCAAACGAAGATTAAATAGTGGAAGCTGCAGCGATGACAGTGGTCAAGCATGATTCTGAAACGTGGGCCCTTCGGTAGACGGATCGTTAGATATTACCCTAAGGAATTGTCGATTTATTCTTTCGGGTACCCGTTTGACTGACCATATTTCAAACAGTAATCTCTACGAAAAATGTTATTCTATCCCACTTTTTAAGGCTGTAATGACGGGAAGGTTGAAATAGATAAGACACATTTTGCGGATGATGGATGACATATTTCCAAAGATCGTCTTTTTAGACCATCCGTTTAGGGCCAAACGGAAAGCAGGTTGCCCCCGACTGGGGTGGTAAGAGGTCCTAAGAAATATCACATAGGAAACTAGAACTTCTAAGAGCCCATTTTAAAGCTAACGATTGCATATATGTGCTTAGTACAATGTTGTCTTAGCAACACCATCGTAAGGTTGCATATGACACTAAAAATGAGACTTTTTGTGTAATATCCGGAGTGGATAGATGCTTTTTGTGTTGATGATAGTAGTAAAAATTAATTATGAAAACGCAGCATCAGTGGGGCATTGTAACATCGTAAGGGTGTGGAAATGAAAATTTATAGTAATTATGGTTTTACTTCCAGCAATTATGGTTTTATGGAATTGTTCACTTTTTTACTGCGATATAACTCGATATATTTATACACAAGACATACTACATACTAGGCATAAGATACTAGATATATACGCAAGATACACTGCCTCGTGATATTTTTCAGTATTGGTAGCATTCTTAAAACTAGTGCTTTGAAAAAATATTGATACATATAACATCTTTTTCACTACCTAGACCACATAAGAAAGTTTAATTAAGTGTCATCTCCAGCACTTCATCGCACTTGGCGTTTGCCTTCGTCTTGAAGTCAGTGACAGCTTTCGGTATGCTGACAGTTGATAAAGTTTTATCTTCGCTTTTCAACCAGTAATTGACTCGAACAAGTGAGACTAGTGTGACATTCTTGAGACTATTTCGGAGGTCTGTTTTGATTAATTTCAGGGAACTAAACAAACGCTCAGTTGGTACATGGCTAAAAGGTAAAGACAAGATCAGTTATATGCGCTTCCGCAATTCCGGATACTTGATTTCGCCACTGCGAGTCTCAAGATTAAATATCTTTATCCAGTACTGCTCAACTGACAGGTCTTCAACTTGAGCATCTCCCAAATGAAGCTCAGTGACATCAGTCATTGCCTGTGACCTCCATTCTACGTCCATTTTCTGGAGACAACACTTTTCTCTTAGAACAGGAAATCTCATAAACAGTGGCCTTAGAGATTTTGATTTCAAATTTCTTGCATTCCTTGGTTCAACCAAAGCGTCTTGGAAGGGTCTTGGATGTGCTTGATTATGACTATATAGTATTTTCATCAAGACTGGTAAAAGAGATCAATATTATCACTTGGCCCTTGAGCATCTACGAGTCCTTGCATTGAATTGGTTGCAGCTATTCCTGCATATGTCTGGTTTAAAGGCAGTTACTCACTTGAAAGGTAAGGATCCAGTCCAGTAAACAAAGCAACACCGCGAATATAGTCCAGTTTCATGAAGTTAGACGCACCATCATTCACAAGTTTGCTGACACTTGCCTTTAGGGAGTGAATAACTGGAAGCTCAGATTGAAAAACTTTGTTGAATTCGTTGGAGAGGCCAAGAGAGTAGTCCATGACTTCAAAGTATGGCTTTGTCAACTTGATTTGTAATGTTGACAAAATAAGGTCATTGGTTGCAGTAGGGTCGTCAAAGGTGGTTTCTATGAAATACCCGATGCTCAATAAGCCTCGTTATGCAGGCCTGAAGGAACAGCCAATGGGTTTATCCTGGTGCAAGGAATGAGAGTGTTTTAGATTGAAAGAACTCCTGAAATTCAACTTACTTATCTTGTATGGAAGCGCTTCTGGAAAAGTGGGCATAGATATTTCGCGCCAAGTCTTCTAGTGTCTTGGGAAGTGACAAGCATACATAGGATGAGCATAAGTGAATAAGATGACATGAGCATTTCTGATTCAATATATGGGACACCATGACCTTCATTAGCGTTGAAGCAGATCTATTGGCTCCAAACCTGATGTTAGTAATATTTGTACAAAATCCAACAATATTTTGCAAGGGAATCGAGTTTTTTTTTTCAATGACTTGTTTGATGCAGTTAGTAAGACCCTCAGCCAATCCATAAATAAATTCATCTTAGTTATGGTATAGTTCAGGGGGTAAAGTTCATTTCTGACGCAAATGCATGCTAAATTTTGATTCAGAATGCAATTCTGACTATAGAGGTAAGTTTATTTCTTAGCTACCTGAATAATCCGTTAATATAAACCTTGCCCACAATTGCTGCATAGCCTAATCGATACTACCTTGGGTCGGTAGTTTACACCAATGAAAGCCATTGCATAAAAAGTATAAAAAATACTAGGCTACCTAAATAATATTCCAGGGTTCAGCTTTTTGAAATTTCGGCAATTACAGGACCGTAAGCCAGTGTTGCTACATAAGCTTTTTTAAAAGCCGAGCATACGTAATCTTCGAGAATTTTTCAGCCTTTTGTTTGAAAAAATAAAATTGTCCCTTAAGATACTTACTTTACCCCAGATCCACTTATCCCTAGAAGTGGAAGCCCTGTAGAGGGCTTTCCTAGCTAACAAACGAGCTGCTGCTCAGTGGTCCCCGAGCACCTGGAGAGTTAGGACAGACATTTTTGCGTGACTTGTTTTCTGTGAGTGGTGCAAGCCGAAAATGCAGCGTTCGTTGACGCAGAGGTATGCGATTAAATTCTGTGTGAAACTCGGTAAATCTGCGACAGAGACGTTTGATATGATCAAGCAGGCTTACCCAGATGTTGCTTTAGGAAGAAATGGTGTGTTTCGGTGGCACCAGGTCTTTTTGGAGGGCCGGGAAGAGGTCGCCGATGAAGACCGTGCTAGAAGGCCTTCGACAGAAACCGACAATGTGACTCGTGTGTGCAAAGTTTTGAAGTCAGACCGTCGACTAAGTATTCGTTTAATTGCCCAAATGTTAAATTTACCAAAATCTGTCGTTCATGACATTGTGACGGTACATTTTAACATGCGCAAGGTGTGCGCGAAGGTTGTCCCAAAAGTGTTCACTGGCGACCAGAAATTGCGGCGAGTGGAAGTGTGCCAAGAAAATTTTAACATGTGTGAAAGTGATCCCCAATTTTTGAATAACGTAATCACAGGTGACGAGTGCTGGATCTTTGAGTATGATCCCGAGACAAAGAGACAATCTTCCGAGTGGCAAACGTCGGCGTCTCCTCGCCCAAAATAGGCAAGAATGAGCAAATCCAAAGAGAAAACGATGCTCATTATCTTTTTTTGACGTCAAAAGCATCGCCCACCATGAGTTTGTTCCTCCTGGACAAACCGTCAACACAACTTTTATGTGGAAGTGCTCAAGAGACTCAAACGAAGGGTCAATCGGGTCTGACAAGACATCGCAGCCGACTGGAAGTTGCACCACGACAACACCCCGGCTCACACCGCCTTTCTCGTGAACAGCTACCTGACCAAGGCTGGCATCCCAATGCTTCTGCAGCCACCCTACAGCCCAGATGCGTCCCCTCCCCGGACTTTTTTTGTTTCCTTGCCTGAAAAGTCTGATGAAAGGCAAGTATTTTGAGGCGACAGAGGGGATCCAAGCAGCATGCACCGAGGCTCTCAAGGCTATTCCGCAGAATGTATACCGTGACGCCTTCAATGCTTGGAAATCTCGCTGGCAGAGCTGCATTGACGCAGAAGGAGCCCATTTTGAAAGTTTTTAAAGAATTGTAACGATTGGCTCAATAAATGTTTTTAAGTCAACTCAGTCCTATTACTTTCCGGACAGACCCTGTATATGGAATTTTCTGCTCCTAAGAGAGTATCTTTATTTTTTGAAGTTGGTTTTGTGCTTCCCAGTAAAGTGCTAGTTTTTAGAATTATGCACACATTGGTATATGTATACATGTATTTGTATATAGAATTTTTTTAAATATGGTATTAGATCTCTTAATTATTGTATTAGACTGCAAGAAATCGGTCAAAAGAAGACCGGGTTAAATTGAAATTCCTTTTATCCATCCTGAATATCAAACGAAAGACGTCTCTCCGAAATCCAAGGCCATTAAATCCCAAATCATCATTTTGCAGAATATCAAAATTTAAATTTAAAATCATTATCATAGCTGCACTTGTAGATGAAATCAAAATTACACGCAACTACATCGCCAACTATGAACCTTGTTTGTAAAATGTTTTAGCTTTAACATTGTTCAACCTTCAAGAGTGAAAGTTATGGTTGGCTAATAACAAATTAGTGTAGAAGTCCTTTTCCAACAATTGTCATTCTAATTTTCTGTTTCTGTAGTTCAAGTGAAGAGCATTGCTAACGCTTTGAAATAAACTGTACTAGCTTTCCGCCTAACATTGTAGAATATAGTGTTAAAGATTAATTTATACCATCTGAACAACAGGTTAAAAATTTGCCATAAAAATAATAAATTGTTTGATAGACTTAAAACGTGAATAGATATCTGAGTCTAGGAAAAGCAAGTAAAACCAAAATACACCAAACATTTTGTATTGCACCAAAAATTTCCAGGTGTACAGAATTGTAAAAGAATATCTAAATTGTGCTAAAAATGGTACAATTGCACCGTGTTGACAGCGCTCCAAGTATGACGGTAAAACTAATAAAACAAATTTCATTTATAAGGTTTTAATCGACAGGTGCAACTATCATATGGTTTTGGCGTTAGTATGAAAATGTTCATAAAAAACCCTTAATATACGCGATAATTTCTGTTCGTTCTAAGTTTTAATGTTGCTCCTTACTTTCAGTTGAAAAAAACTTGTTTTATTTATTTAGTTTCTTATGTTTCTTTAAATAATGCCAGGATATCTGGCTGCTCCTTCACGGTGAAATACCCCTACATATCTACATATCCATGCGTAAAGTTGAGACGGAAAAGAGAAAGCAAGACATGAAAACGATTTTGTATAAGAATTATGGCAAATTCCCCCACTGTAAAATTTCCCTTGAAAAGTTCACCCCTTGGAAACATCCATCCCCGTGGAAAAACCCCCAGCAGAAAATTCACCCCTCCTGAAAATGTATGCATACTTCCCAATAACAAATGCTATGTGCAAACAATGTGCGAATTTTATAAATTAAGGACGTTTCCCCTGGGACTGTGTGTGTGGGAGGGGTCATGTTATATTCAAAGGTATAGTTATTTGGCCTTCCAACTATGATGAACAAAATGGCTATCTCAAAATTGTGATCGGACGATTTTGGGAAAAAGGGGCGGAAGGGGGACCTAGTTGCCCTCGAATCTTCTTGGTCACTTAAAAGAACACTAGAACTTTTAATTTCTATTCGAATGAGCCCACTCCCAATTGTCTAGGATCCCTGGGTCAATACGATCACCCCAGGAAAAAAACAAAAACAAATAAACACGCATCCATGATCTTTCTTCTGGCAAAAAATAGAAAATTTTTGCATATAGGAAGTTGAAACCTCTACAATAAGGTTCTCTGATTCGCTGAATCTGATGGTATGATTTTCAGGAAGATCATTCTATTTTTAAGGGGTGTATCCCTCCTTTTTCGAAAATAAGGCAAATTTTCTCAGGTTAGTAGCCTTTGATGGTTTACACAAAACTTAACGAAACATATATGTTTGGAAGTAGCATAATAATACAATACTTTTGATACATCTATTGGTATCAAAATTACTTTTTTTTAGAGTTTCGGTTGCTATTGAGCCGCGTCGCTCCTTACTTACAGTTTGTTACCACGAACAGTTTGAAAAAAGTCCATTAGCTGTTCTCTTTAGTATCGTTATTTCGTTAAAATCCTGGGGAGTGGCACAGTTTGAGCCAAATTTCCCAAATCAAGTGAAAATGACATTGGAAAATGAGCCAAATACTAAAGGTAAAGTTATACTGAAGAAAACTGACCCGTTTCTTTGGATGGTTGAATTATGTAAACTTATCTTAGTTATAGCAAGATTTTAGAAAAAAATAAATTTCAGCTGGGGAGAGGGGCAAAATCGGAGTCTGGGGGGGGGCAAACTGAGGTCATGAAGGGGAACTTTGCCATCCTTTTGCCCCATAGCAAATCACGGCTCTGGCTTTTTTATCAGAAATTTTGGCAAATAAAACACAAAACAAAGGAATGGACAATATATTGATTCTACCCACAAGTAGAAATTTAATTGGAGCCAGGATTTTCGTTACCTGTGCTCAGGGGCTGTATCCAAGATTTTCGTTTGAGGGGGTGGGATTTACAAAAAATAAACGGTACTTGTCGGTTATTGGAAACACATAAAAAGTGAAGTTAGGTTAATCCTAATGAAAAATAACAAAACATGATGATGAAATAATACTGTAAAAACAAATTATGGAAACCTAACCCCCGCCTCCACCTCTAATGGGCAAATTAATAGCCCAAATTATAAAAGTCCAATGCATTCAGTCTAAACCCAATGCATTGTATATTTGTATTATCCATCACTTGTTTTTGTAGCTGTGAAACCGGTTTTATGATGCGTAATTCTTGAATATTTCCAATAACCGACAAGTACCAAAAAGACTTAAGACCCATCAAAAATGTGACTATGTATTTTATTATGCCTTTACGAGTGAGTCAAACATCTTGGGAGGAGAGCCTCAAACTCTCTAACCTCTTCCCTGAATACGGCCCTGCCTGTGCCATGGCCCATGATGTTTGTTGCTACTTTTTGGTTAAAACACAATGAAAACATTACGCCCAGTATATCAACCTGATCGTCGGGTTTTTGCTTATTTTCGAACTAATCTTACTACTAAACATTATGCTTCAGCTATTTCTTTACCTTAATTTACCTTTGCCCAACGGCCACGCACCTGCAGCTATTGCGCAAACAGTTTTCCAAAAAACATTCCTTTCAATCTTTCTTAGCCTCTTATTGAGGAAGACGCCTTTTTCGATGTGGCTTTGGGTTAAGTCTGATTACAAAGTATGGATTCGTTTCTTCTTTCAGAACCCAACGTGACGAGTTTGGCACAGAGGAAGAAAGGGCGCGGGAATTTTTGGAAATTTATGAAACTCTCGCCTCAAATGAATGCAACAGGGCGGCCAAAGTTGAGTGGAATTATGCCACCGACATAACAAAACAAAATGAAGAGCTTAAGGTTTGTCTATCTTGTTTATGTTTATATTGGTCTTATGCAAGGCATCATATACTATATTTATTTAAAGAATTTTTCACGACAATAAAACTTACCTCACGTGAACTTTTGTCTTGTCTTCGAAAAAATTTATGAATTGTATTAATTAAATAATGAATTAAAGAATTAGTGCTATTGTAAAAAGCTTGAAACATGATAATAATTGTAAGTAAAATATTTTCGGTCTGTTTTCTTTTTTCCTTATTTTTTCTGCGCAAAATTCAAAAAATCTGAATAGCTTGACCTTGTAAATAATTTGTCGATAAATAGTCCTAAAGTTTAACAAGTAACTATTACCCACTAATTAAGGTGCTGGCTGTGGAATCATAGTCGTGGAGTTAGAGTTTTCGTAAATTTCTACTGAAAAGAATCGGAGTTAGTTGATATATTGAAAATGTCTAGAGTCGGAATTGGCTATAACTTATAACCGACTTCACAGCCTTGAGGCTGGCCCAGCATCATAATTAGCCTAGCATTAACTAGTTTCTAAAACTAGTTTTTTAGTTTTTTCTCGTATATCCCAGGCTTGTCCTCAATTATCTGAAATTCATATATCCAAAGGCTTTATTAGTAGACCAAAGGATGGCCATGTCCGTTTCCTAGGTATCCTCCTAGATGAAAATTTATCTTTTAAACACCATATTGATTTGATTAAAATGAAGGTATGCAGAAACCTCGGTATTCTAAGGAAACTAAAACATATCTTTCCAGGGCCAATTCTAAGAATCCTATTTCATAGCTTAATTCATTCTTATGTTTCCTATTGTTCAGTCATATGGATGTCTACTTTCCCTTCTTTTCTCAAACCGCTTTCGAATACTTATGATAAAGCTATAAATCTTATCCAGGATGTAAATCGTTCGGCAACTAAACCGTTACTTGATATTAAAAAACTTTATATTCTTTCCTGTGCGTCTTTCGCTTTTTCTTCAGCTCCATGGTGATATTCCTAGGTCCCTTAGATTTACGTCTTCTTTTGTATCTGATCGGTCAAATTATCAACTCCGTAGTTCTCTAAATATCCAAATTCCCCATACACCAACAATAAGATCCGATTTTAATCCTCTTGTTGCGTGTCATTTGACATGGAACACCCTTCCCGATTCGGCTCGAGAATGCCACTCGTTTGGCACCTTCAAAAGACTAGTAAAAAAATATTTGTTTTCATGTGATTAATTTTCTTTACTTTTGCCTGCTGCCAATAGTTTTTTTTCATTTAATTTTTTTTTTTTTTTTTATATATATAGATGTTGTGATTCACTGTAGTTTGATAAAGCTTATTTAGTGAACTCTCCTTTTTTTTTATAGATGTTGTGATTCACTGTAGTTTGATAAAGCTTATTTAGTGAACTCTCCTTTTTTTTCTTTTTTTTTTTTTTTTTTTTTTTTTTTTTTTTTTTTTTTTTTTCTTTTTTTTTTTTTTTATTAAGCAAATGCTTTACATGTTAAAAGTTAAAATGCTTATGTTTATATGTTTAAATATTAATGTTATGTTTATATTGTTTAAATCTTAAGCGTTTAAATGTTTAATGTTTATTTGATCTTTTCATAATCCCCCTCCTACAGGCCATGGAGCCTTTGTGGGGATTTGTAGATTGTTATGTAATTATTTTACTGGTATATGGAAAATAAATCTATCTATCTATCTATCTATCTATCTATTAGTTAGGCTGCTTGTTCAGGAGAACTTCCTGTGCGCAATAGTGTTAGGCCACCATTTCTAATGTTTCTACTTAATGTTCCTAAGCTATTGTACTTAGGTATTATCAGCTATGATAATACCTAAGGTAACTTATAAAAAAGGTATAAACTTATAATAAAGGTATTATAAGCTATGATAACTTATAATTATTAATGGTTAAAAAATATAAATGTTGGTATGACTATTTTTCCTTTAATACATTCTAAGACCACACTGGCTACACAAGATGTATGAAACAAAGAAGAGAAAAGATATAATAAATGAAAATAAGATCAAATAGGTGAGAAAAAAATGAGGATTTTGTTCAGCCAGTAGCAAAATATGAAAAGGAAAATAAGCAAATATTTCGACAAGGACCTCCACCAAGACGTCTTCAATGCTCAGAAAAAAAACAACAACAAAAAAACAACAAAAATCTAACCATTTGAAGTGAACTCTACAAGAAGAGAAAATACACAGCTATACATGAGAGTTCAGTTCTCTTGTAGAGTTCACTTCAAAAGGTTGGATTTTTTCTGAGCACTGAAGATGACTTGGCGGAGGTCCTTGTCAAAATATTTGCTTGTTTTCGTTTTCATATTTTGCTACTATCTGACAAAATCCTCGTTTCCTTTTAAGCAATATTTTTGCTTAAAGGAATTAAGGAATTATTTAGGCAAAATTTAAGCAATAATTGCCCTTTTCAAGACCTTCTTGCGCCTCTCAAATGGATGGTTTAGTGAATCTTACTTTACATCACCAGTAAGTGTCCGTAACGCCTAGTCAATTACGTGAAGATATACAGAGGGTAGGAGAAGACCTATGCCTGTCGTTCGATTGGGTCTTTGGCTTGATAGGTAATCAATTCTAATCTGTATTGTGATGATTGTCAGTAGTGGTTTTAGGTAGTGTTGTAAATGGTAAAATTGGTCACGTTAAAATTCGGTATTTTGTATATCTTACCGTAATTTTACGGACGCCTGTAAAATTGGTATTTCACCTATTTTGCGTATTTTACCGGTATTTTACCGACATTCTACATTTTTTACTGACATATTGACTACCCAAAGGCTGGGAGAAACATGTTTGGATGTGATATTATTATTTTTATTTTTACTGGATACACAGCGGGACGAAAGAAAGCAATATAATTGTTAATTGCAGTCATTAATTTCAATGAACAGTTTATATAATCTTTCGACTAAAAAATTTTCAGAAAGCAATAACACTTGGATTTCTTCTCTTCAGCATGAAATGTCGAAATGTTGGAATATTACCTGAAATACTATCTTTATAAACGAGCAATAATTTTGTATGTATTTGTGTATTTATGTATTTTTTCTCGAAAACGGCTCCATATTTTGTCGGTAAATTGGCATCCTGTATATTGTGGCCTAAAAAAACGATTTAGATAGATCAGAAGTTTGAGAAAATTCGTTAAGACCCTTAATTTTGGAAAAAAAATATTTATGTGAGTGATGTCATTTTTATACATCAGCGTATTGCAATTACGTCACACTTATGTGGAAAAATTGAAGATTTTCATGTACGGAGAAGTTTATATTAAATTGCTTAAAGATCGAACAAGTGGTAATTGCAAAAATATTTGTATATATTTTGACAAGGGATTGCAACAATTCAAAGTTCAGTTCACAATCGCTAAAGTTATTATATAAACTGCAAAAATAATTACGGTGCCTGAGCAATAAATTTTAATGTTTTACTTCAGACAAGAGAAATACCTGAAATTTTTTTAATTTAGTTTTTTTTGTTAGATAAATCAACGCGCGACGTGATTAAGCTTAGAGGTTTGAACGCAACCAGTTATATAATGTCAGTAGGAAGGCCCAAAAAGCAAAACTTTGCAATTATTACAAATGATGATTCTCTATTTTGACAAGCGATTACAACAATTCAAAAACCATAAAAAAGAGAACCAAAAGTTTCAAGCTTAGTGCATATCGTTGTTAGAAATCAGACTAGCTTCAATAATCAAACATCTTTAAAAAGACGACAGTATGAAAAGATATTAAATTGCGTAAAGAGCAAATAACTGGTAATTGCAAAAATGAGTGCATATATTTTAACAAGGGATTACAGTAATTTAAAAATCTTAAAAAAGAAAACCTTTTGAACGCAACCAGTTATAGAATATCAGTAGGAGGGCCCAAAAAGCAAAACTTTGCAATTATTACAAATGATGATTCTCTATTTTGACAAGCGATTACAACAATTCAAAAACCATAAAAAAGAAAACCAAAAGTTTGAAACTTAGTACATATCGTTGTCAGAGATCGGACTAGCTTCAATAATCAAATATCTTTGAACAGTTGGAGTAGGAAAAGACATTAAAGTGCGTAAAGAGCAAAAAACTGGTAATTGCAAAAATATTTGTATATGTTTTTAACAAGGGATTACAACAATTCAAAAACCTTAAAAAAGAAACCCAAAAATTTTAAGTTCATTAAAAATCGTTGTTGGAAATTGGACTTACTCTAATAATCAAATATCTTTGAAAAGAGACAGCATGAAAAGACATTAATTTTTGTAAAGAGAAAAAAACTGATAATCGCAAAAAATTGTATATATTTTAACAAGGGATTACAAAAATTTTTAAATCTTAATAAAGAAAACCAAAAGTTTGAAGCTTAAATAGATATCGTTGTTGGAAATCGGACTTGCTTTTATAATCAAATGTCTTGAAAAGACTACAGTATGAAAAGACAGCAAATTGTCAGCGGTTAGTAGACAAGCGACAACGAGAATCCGCCGAGTGCCGGGGCCCGGCGGCTGATAATTACAAAAATATTTGTATATCCGGGTTGCAGCGGTAGCTAGCAACCTAGTAAGAGACGATCACGTCCAATGTTAAGAAATATAATAACCCATAACCCATGAAAAGACAACAAATTGTCAGCGGTTAGTAGACAAGCGACAACGAGAATCCGCCGAGTGCCGGGGCCCGGCGGCTGATAATTACAAAAATATTTGTATATCCGGGTTGCAGCGGTAGCTAGAAACCTAGTAAGAGACGATCACGTCCAATGTTAAGAAATATAATAACCCATAACTCCTAAAAATAGACTCAGATCAAAACAAAAAGCACACCATTAGAACCGCTTTATTCGAAACCCTTATTTAGGAAACTTACTTTCCCTTGGCTTGAACAACAAGGGCAATATACTGGCTTAAAAACCAAGAGAAGTGGCAGCTACTGCAGCATTCTGCCTAAACGGCATCTTTCTTTTCCGTAGATACCTTGGCACTGGAACATCATAGAGAGTTGTTCAATGGCTCCTTTTAAAGGAAACCACTATATCTAGTGCCATTTGTAATTATTTTTTTTTATTTTAAATACAACAAATTTTCTACTAAAAACTGCATTTTTATGGCCAATCTTGATGAATGACGTCATAATCGTAGGTAGTAACCATATATGAAGTAATAAGTAATACAATATTTATACGCGCTTTATTTTAACAAGAGATCACAACAATTAACAAACCTTAAAAAAGAAAACTAAAAGTTTGAAGCATTGTAGATATCGTTGTTAGGAATCGGACTTGCTTTAATAATCAAATATCTTTGAAAAGACTACAGTATGAAAAGACAGTAAATTGTCTCACTGTGAAGACAAGCGACAGTGAGAATCCATATATAGAAGCCTGCCGAGTGCCGTTTGCCGGGGCTCCCGGTACTAAAATTATGCGTGTGGTTAAAGACTGCATCTTTAACCGCACACCGAATTTTATTTCGGGTAATATTCGAATATTTAAAGATTTTAACTATCTCTACTTCAACACTTTAGCGGCTACTCTAAAACAGTAATTCACCCTATATTTCCTGGGAAGTACCCTATTTTACATTATTTTACTAATTTTACCTTGTTTTACGAATTTTACCAATTTTACTGACCGGGTTTTATTTAAATTCAGAGAAGGGTTTTATTCAGAGCAGTTAATTGAACTGTTCGGGGGTAAACAGTTCAACCTTTCTCTTGGTTGTATTGCCACCGATTTAATTTTACAACAGTAGTCTTAGGCCTCATAACCTGGGGGGAGGGAAGTAAGGTAATACCATGGGACTGTAAAATTGTAAAGTAAGAGGAGTTTACTGTCAAATGTCAGAAAAAATGGAGGGGGCTCTCCCCCCCCCCCCAACCTAGAACGGCCACTGATCAATGTGTTACTGGTAAATAACCTGTTTGTTGCATGTTTTTGGGTTTTACGGTATTACGATACTGATTTACGAATAAACTTTGTTTAAAAAAAACAATAATTGGTATTACGGATTTGTAATAGTATACATATTTCCTGGTGACATCAAATTGAAAAAAAAAATACAATTCAACTAATAACATACAGCTTTCATGACTCTGATACATTCATTTTAAGTTGGATGTGTGGTGAGAAATAAAAAAAAATTCTGATATGGGAATTACGACGATAAGGTTTTTAATTGTAGGGTAGGTTCGTTCAAAGCAGTTAATTGAACTGTTCGGGGGCAAACAGTTCAACCTTTCTTTTGGTTGTATTGCCACACCACGTGACTTACTCTTCAATATTGATTTTTCAGCATTAATTGTAAAATTAAGAATAATTTGTCAATTTATTTTATTTACACATTAAATTTAACTATAAATTTCTGAGCATTAGTTTAAACAAGACAAATTTCTCATGTAAAAATTTAAAAGTAAATTCCCAATATAGAACGACCAGACATTTTCGTTGATACGGTGTCAAACTTAAATGAGGAGAAATTATTATTTCTCCTTTTCTATCCTTACTGTTGGTCTTTTGGTTTAACAGATCAAGCAAAAAAAAACATTAATAATAACAACCATGTTAAGCATGTCAATATTCATCCTTAAAGAAATCCTTTGGAAAGCCGAGGTAGCAGATACAGTTACATATTTCGTTGCAGCTCTGGAATAAATATTAAAGTTTGTGTCTTTAGCTTTCATCACTGTACGGAATCGCTCTTTGTTAGAGCCTCGGGTTCTAAGTTGATTCAGCCGCTTTGTCGAAACATAAGTAGAGTTTCATCATGTGAGATCCACAAACTCACTAGAACCTGCTGAGGCACTTCTTCAAAGACTGCGCCTGTACTTATATCTGGTGTTCCAGATTGGTCGCAAGATCAAAGACTTAGATGGAAGGGTAGCTTTTGAAGAAAGTCCGATTCTCAACCTTCAAACGGGCTCCTTCAAACAACCTTCATAACAGGCTCTTCTGACTCGTTTTGATCCGTTTTAACCAAGAAGCTGGGTAGTGTCAATGGTTTGATTGTATCTTGGCTAGTCGAAATACATAAGAAAGTCAATTTTTTGGCATACCCCGGTGGCAGACCCCCGCCGCACAAAATTATAGTCTGCCGCCGCCGAATAAAAATTTGGAGGGTTTCAGGGACTAATTTTGAGAGCAATGCTTTGTTTCTGTCGATGCTGCCGGTTTCAGTTCATCACAAGAAGCCAGAAGGTTACATCAAAAGAATCAGATTTCAATGCTGATTTCAAATATATAAGTTTCATCAAGTTCAGTCTTACGCGCCTGAGAAAATTTGGCTGATTTTTGAAAAAAAGGGGGAAAGACCCCTAAAAGTTATAGAACCTTAATGAAAATCACACCATCATATTCAGCGTATAAGATAACCCTACTGTAGGGGTTTCAAGCCCCTATCTACAAAAATGTGGAATTTTGCATTTTTTGCCAGAAGAAAGATCACGGATGCGTGTTTATTTGTTTTTTTTTTTGTTTTTGTTTTTTCAGGGGTGATCGTGACGACCCAGTGGTCCGAGAATATCTTGGGATGGCTCATTGGAACGGAAATAAAAAGTTCTAGTTCCCTTTTTAAGTGACAAAAAAAAATGGAGGGCAACTAGGCCCCCTCCCACGCTCATTTTTTCCCAAAGTCACCCGATCAAAATTTTGAGATAGCCATTTTGTTCAGCATGGTCGAATATGATAACTATGTCTTTTAGGACGACTTAATCCTCCGAAGTCCCCGGGGGGAGGGCTGAAAGTTATCAACTTTACCCAACGTTAACATATACTATTGGTTATTGGGAAGTATACAGACGTTTTCAGGGGGGTTTTTTCTGGTAGGTGGAGGGGGGGGGGGTTGGGTCGGGCGTTATATGGGAGGATCTTTCCATGAAGGAAGTTTTCATGGGGGAAGGGACATTGCTATGAAGGGGGTGCCGGATTTCCCATCATTATTAAAGAAAACGATCAGAAATTAAATAAAAAAAAAGTTTTTCAACTGAAAGTAAGGAGCAAAATAAAAACTTAAAACGAACAGAAAATATTACGTATATGATTGGGTTCACCCCCTAGTCCATACCTCGCTCTTTAAGCCAAAGATTTTTTAGTACTTTCATAAGAGCTATTTAATCTAGTTAACGGCCTTTGTGATTAAGGGGTCATTTCTAAAGGATTGGAACAAAATTCGAACTTTAGCTTAAAGAGCAAGGTATTGACTAGGGGGCGAACCCCCTAATATATACGTGTTAAAACTCTATGAATATAGAAGTTCGTTACGTAAGTTAATTCGTAAGTTACGTAAATTTTTACTAATAAAACCGTTCGTAAATAAATTAAACAAGTTTCGAGAAAGCCATTTAACCAAATAAAAGTAAAATTAATATACAAATTTTGTTTTAATTATTCATGTACGGTGAACCAATATCAAAACCTGCATTAATTCAAAAACGTTCAAAAATTAAATAAAAAAAAAGTTTTTTAAACTGAAAGTAAGGAGCGACATTAACACTTAAAACGAACAGAAATTATTCCGTATATGGAAGGGGCTGTCCCCTCCTCAACCCCTCGCTCTTTACGCTAAAGTTTGACTTTCTCACAACTCTTTTTTTTTAAACAAGAAACAACTTTAGTGTTAAGAGCGAGGCGTTGAGGAGGGGACAGCCCTTCCATATACGGAATAATTTCTGTCTGTTTTAAGTTTTAATGTCGCTCCTTACTTTCAGTAAAAAAAAACTTGTTTTTTTTTTATTTAATCAAACAGTTCGTGGTAACGAACTGTAAGTAAGGAGCGACCCGGCTCAATGGTAACCGAAACTCTAGAAAACGGTATTTTGATACAAATAGATACATCAAAAGAATTAGATTTTAATGATGATTTCAAATATATAAGTTTCATCAAGTTTAGTCCTACCCATCAAAAGTTACGCGCCTGAGAAAATTTGGCTGATTTTCGTAAAAAGGGGGAAAGACCCCCTAAAAGCTATAGAACCTTAATGAAAATCACATCATCATATTCAGCACATCAGAGAACCCTACTGTGGAGGTTTCAAGCTCTTATCTACAAAAATGTGGAATTTTGCATTTTTTGCCAGAAGAAAGATCACGGGTGTGTGTTTATTTGTTTGTTTGTTTTTTGTTTTTTTTTCTTTTTCCGAGGGGTGATCGTATCGACCCAGTGGTCCTAGAATATCGTGGGAGGGCTCATTGGAATGGAAATTAAAAGTTCTAGTGCCCTTTTAAGTGACCAAAAAAAATGGAGGGCAACTAGGCCCCCTCCCACGCTCATTTTTTTCCCAAAGTCACCCGATCAAAATTTTGAGATAGCCATTTTGTTCAGCATGTTCGAAAATATTATAAGTATGTCTTTTAGAATGACTTAATACCCCGAAGTATCCGGGGGGAGGGCTGAAAGTTATGAACTTTACCCAATGTTAACATATAGTATTAGTTATTGGGAAGTATACAGACGTTTTCAGGGGAAATTTTTTCTGGTAGTGGGGGGGGGGGGGTTGGTCGGGGGTTATGTGGGAGGATCTTTCCATGAAGGAAATTTTCGTGGGGGAAGGGACATTGCTATAAAGGGGGCGCTGCACTTTCCAGCATTATTTAAAAAAAGATCAGAAATTAAATATAAAAAACAAGTTTTTCAGCTGCAACAGCAGCAACATCAAAACTTTAAACGAACAGAAAATATTACATATATGATTGGGTTCACCCCCTAGTCAATACCTCGCTCTTTAAGCCAAAGATTTTTTAGTACTTTCATAAGAGCTATTTATTCTAATTAAAGGCCTTTTTGATTAAGCGGTCATTTTTAAAAGAATTGGAACAAAATTCGAACTTTAGCTTAAAGAGTAAGGTATTGACTAGGGGGCGAACCCCCTAATATACGTATTAAAAATATATGAATATAGAAGTTCGTTACGTAAGTTAATTCGTAAGTTACGTATATTTATTACTAATAAAAACGTTCGTAAATAAAATTAAACAAGTTTCGAGAAAGCCATTTAACCAAATAAAATTAAATTAATATGCAAATTCTGTTTTAATTATTCATATACGGTGAGCCAAGATCAAAACCTGCATTTATTCAAAAACGTTCAAAAATTAAATGAAAAAAACAAGTCTTTTAAACTGAAAGTAAGGAGCGACATTAAAATTTAAAACGAACAGAAATTATTCCGTATATGGAAGGGGCTTTCCCCTCCTCAACGCCTCGCTCTTTACGCTAAAGTTTGACTCTGTCTCACAACTTTATTTTTTAAAACAATAAAAAAATTTAGCGTAAAGAGCGAGGCGTTGAGGAGGGGAAAGCCCCTTCCATATACGGAATAATTTCTGTTCGTTTTAAGTTTTAATGTCGCTCCTTACTTTCAGTTTAAAAAACTTGTTTTTTTTATTTAATAATTCTAAGAAACGAGCTTGTAAGACCTAGCATACATGTTTCCAGTTTAGATAAAGCATTATTTCCTAATAAGAACGCATATTGAGGGCTTTAATTGTCACAAAAGTAAAAATTTGACAGCTGTGTACTATAAAGGGTTGCTTTGCGCTGCAAATAGAAGGTCACTGCATAGAGGGATCTGGCATACTCTATGAAACTACACTTTAATTCACAGATTGCACACTATGGTTCAAGTCCAATCAAAAAATATTTCTTTTGATTTCAGATGTGAGTTATATGCCGCTTTCAAAATTCCCTTTTTAAATTTTTTTTCCGTGACAGAAACTTTTCAAAGAAAAGTAAATAACTGCATTAAAGCAAAGACGAGCAGAAACAAAGTCGAATAACAATGCAAGCTTGAAACGGGCAGAAATCACCATCAATAAACAAACAAGGTGCAATGCAAACAGAGATTAAAATCAATTGCCAACTCAAACTTAGAACGAACAGAAATTACCACAAACAGAAGAAGGGAAAACATCCGTTAATCCTTTTTGACAAAATAACTGCATAAGGTGTCTTTTGATCAAGTTCAGCATTACCCTCAACAAGTTTCAAGTAGATAACCTTAGCTGTTCCTGGTATATTGCAGACGTGCCCTTTGACCTATTGGATGCCTAAAGTGTATTTTGGTATATTTCAGCATCTCCTTTCCCAACATTGGCTGGAAATCCCAATTTAATACACTTACCCGTTCCTGGGACATTGAAGCCATTTCGACAACCTGGATATACAAAATGTCACTTTATCTAGTTCAACATTACCCAAGAATTGCCTGAAGCTACGGCGCAATGTCTTTAGTCGTTCCTGAGCACATACGACTTTTTGACAGCCTGGATGTACGCAGTGTCTTTTGATTTAGATTAATATGCCCTATACAGTCCCTGAAAGTTTCAACTTGATATCTTTTGCGGTTTGTCAAACGTTGCACGTAGCCCTTCTGACAACCTTGGTGGCTGTAGTATCTTCTGTTGCAGTTCAGAATTCCCCCTAGATGTCGCTATGAGTTTCAAGTTAGCCCTTACCTGTTTCTGAGATATTATGCCCTTGACCACCTGAATGCACATAATATATTTTGATTTGGCACCCTCCACGACATTTTCTTAAAGTTTCAACTAAATATCCTTCTCCGTTCCTTATATATTGCAGACAAGTCCTCTTGAAAGCCTGGATGCACGTGGTGTCATTCGATTTAGTTGAATCTCTCACCATGCCCTGAAAGTTTCAACTTTTACCGTCAGCCATTCCCTAGATGTTGCACATAACCCTTTTGACAGCCTGTATACGCATAGTGTCTTTTGATTTAGTCCATCACTCATTGAAAGTTTCAACTTAATAACGTCAGTTGTTCGTGAAATATTACATTTACACACTTTTGGTAACGTAGCTGCAAATACTGTCCATTGATTTAGCTCAATATTGTCTGAAAGTTGCATTCTCTTAATAGACTTTTTTCTTAGTATCTGGATCAATCATACTCTCCTTTCCCAACAATAAAACACATATGCAAACAACGAGCAACTTCCAGGGGTTACAAGGGTCATGGCATCCCCGGAAGGCATAGTTACTGGACCTTTCTTCTATTTTGAACAAAATGTCCATCTGCGGATTTTTATGTCTTTGAGGGTTAAGGCAGGATGCTAAAAAGGGAATAGGAGGGTACCTAGTTGCCCTGCAATCATTCTTGACTATTTAAAAGGGCTCTTAAAAAGGGTATGAAGCTTTCAATTTCCAATCTTAGTGATTTAGTGCCAACCATATGAAATGGCCTGGTAAAAAAAAAGTAACAGACAGATCATTAATTGACGTCATATCGCGTTTTACTTAGACAGCGCTATTACGCTGCCTGTGATATAGTGTCGTATTCATAATCCCTACCCGAGACTAAATATTTCCGTAAACACCCCAAAGGGCACCGTAAACACCAACAAGGGCACTAGAACTTTTCATTTCCGTTCTAATGAGCCCTCCCACGATATTCTAGGACCACTGGGTCGATACGATCACCCCTGGGGAAAAAAAACAAAAAAAAACAAATAAACACGCATCCGTGATCTTTCTTCTGGCAAAAAATGCAAAATTCCACATTTTTGTAGATAGGTGCTTGAAACCTCTACAGTAGGGTTATCTTATACGCTGAATATGATGGTGTGATTTTCATTAAGGTTCTATAACTTTTAGGGGGTCTCTCCCCCTTTTCGAAAATCTGCCAAATTTTCTCAGGCACGTAAGACTAAACTTGATGAAACTTATATATTGAAATCAGCATTAAAATCTGATTCTTTTGATGTATCTATTTGTATCAAAATTCCGTTTTTTAGAGTTTCGGTTACCATTGAGCCGGGTCGCTCCTTACTTACAGTTCGTTACCACGAACTGCTTGATTGCTTTAAAACTCCGCGTAAACAAATCTTCAAACGTTCAACTCAGTTGTCAAATATGACGTATAGCCTGTCGTACGGCTAGATCCTGTCATACCAACAGGAAAAAAGGACATGACGAAATTAATGCAAATGTCATTTCCAAGATCGGCATGACCAAGTTGAAATTGTGAAGAAAATTTGATCACTTCTGAACCCTAGGGAACCTTCGTGGTGAACTATTGCCTAATCTGAATACACTCCTATTTGATATACTTTTTGTAGATATAAATTTGACTAAGTTTTTATATGATATACTTTTTACCCATATAATAGGCAATAATAAAAAAAGGATTAAGATCCTCCAGATCCATTGCTGGCGCATAGGGTGTCGAATCCATGTTTCAGTTCCTGGATCTTTTTACAGGGACAAGTAGTAAACTTGTGGCCCATCCTTGCTGCGATGGGAAGCGAACCCTGGACTCCATACTGCCAAGCAGAGCACCAATCCACTGTGCTTCATTGAAGTGCTATCACGATGTGCTTTGTTAAAATTACGTATATATAACTCTTGAGCAGGTCTCCACCAAGCCGCCTGGAGCCATTCAGCTACACACGCTCCTCCTTTATCCCAATCTATTTAAAGCCTTTCTTTTTTCATTCTTCAAGGTTTGAAGATAGAGTTCTGAAAATCAATTATTTAGGGTTCTCAACCATGATTATTACAATGGTATACTGTTATTTCGTGACCGTTTTTGAGGGTTTACACTATTTTTTTTTATTTCCATAAACATGTTTTCATCATTACTATTAATCTTAAAGTTAAATGATTAAAAAAAAAATTAAGTGCAAAAGACGCTAGATCTAGAGATTTCCTTTAAAATGAGCTATTGAACAACTCTCTACGATGTTCCAGTGCCAAGCTATCTCTGGAAACAAAAGAAAAAAAAATATCCCGTTTGTGGAGAATAACGTGGTTAAAGTCAATTTCTTGATTTTCAAGCCTTGCTGTTCAAGCCAAATTACAGAAAGTTTCCTATACAGAGTTTTTGGACAAGGCGGTTCTAATGGTGTACTTTTTGTTTTGATCTGACTGCTGTTTTAGGAGCTATGGTTTTTTTTTATTTCTTAGCATTGGACTCGATCGTCTCTTATTAGGTTGCTAGCTCCCGCTGCAACCCGGATGTTCTTTATTATAAAATCCTTTATGCTACTATAGTTAAGTGGCCTATAAAATTTAGTATAGGCAAGAGGTCGTTCTTTATTATAAATTCAGAAAGTAAATACTTTACTCTTTTACTTGCCAGAATTGCCATGTTCGTTCAAATAGTTAGCATACCTCGTATTTATATGTTTGACAAATTTTGCAACAAATTTTTAATAAGGGTTGTAACCATTAATTTTCTTTAAAATGAGCCATTGAACAACTCTCTACGATGTTCCAGTACCAAGCTATCTAGTGAATTACTAACCTATACTATAATTAAGTGGCGTATAAAATTTAGTATAGGCAAGAGGTCGTTCTTTATTATAAAAATTACAAAATTAAAATTATTGCTTAGAAATCACAAATATTTCTGCAGTTTGCAGTTAAATAAAATTATTATATTTAAAAGTTTCAGGATTTATTCTAGTTTCAGTTAACAAATTAACCGTTAAATTAGTTAAATTAACCCAAAAATTACTGCATTTTACATAATAATGGATAATTATATAAAAAAACCTAATTGACAAACACCACTCATGATGAACTATATCGGTCCTTCATGTAATTTTCTTGATTTTCAAGCCAATATATTTCCCTTGATGTTCAAGCCAAATGACAGAAAGTTTCCTATACGGGTGTTTCGGACAAGGCGGTTCTAATGGTGTACTTTTTGTTTTGATCTGACTCTTTTTTTAGGAGCTATGCGTTTTTATATTTCTTAACATTGGACGTGATCGTCTCTTACTAGGTTGCTAGCTACCGCTGCAGCCCGGATTAAAAAATTATTATCATATCTTATATGTAACTTTTATTTTATAAGTGTTCGATAGTCTAATGGTAAGCATGCCCACTTGTTACCTGGGAGAATGGGGTTCGATTCCCCGTCAGGGCGAACTTTTAATATGTTGAATTAAAAGCACTATCTTTTCAATTTAAAATTTAAAAAAGAAACTTGTTTATTTACATTCTAGCTAAAATAATGAACATAATATGAATGAGCCACAGGGTTCAGTTTCTTTGGACTTGAGTTCGTTTTTTAACTATAAATACAAACAGGAAAAAGCCTACGGCTTTTTCTTCTTTTAAATAGTAAGAGACGAAACTCAAACAATCAAGTAGCTAACTAAGTCCAATGTATGGAATGGTTTGTTATTTCAGTGATCGTCTTTTAATGTAAATTTACTATTATAATTCAGACACCATAAATATTTTTGCAGTTTATAACTTTAGCGATTCTGAACTAAAAACGAAAATAAAATAAAAATTAATTTTTTCAATTTTTACGTCACGTCGCTCATTAAGTCATGTATGGTAATTAGTACACAATAGGTTTTAGATATTACGTCATGTCACTTATTACGTCATATATGGTTATTAGTAGATAATCGGTAAAATATTCGTTCTTTATTATATTCTTTAATGCAAAACATTAGAATCTCTAAACCTTTTATAATTTATAATGAACCACATCGATCTTTTATGTAATGTAAAACTTTTTTTTAGATTAAAACTATTGCTCAGATATCATAAATATTTTTGCAGTTTACATAATAACTTAAGCGATTCTAAACTGAAAAACTAACTCAGTCCAATATATGCAATGGTGTGCTTTTCTAATGATCGTCCTTTAATATAAACTATGGACTAAAGTTCGTTCTTTAATGTAAAAATTCGATGATCGAGCCTTTATGTAACCCGGATTAAAAAATTATTATCATATCTTATATGTAACTTTTATTTTATAAGTCTTCGATAGTCTAATGGTAAGTATGCCCACTTGTTACCTGGGAGAAGGGGGTTCGATTCCCTGTCGGGGAGAACTTTTAATATGTTGAATTAAAAGCACTATCTTTTCAATTTAAAATTTAAAAAAGAAACTTGTTTATTTACATTCTAGCTAAAATAATGAAGATAATATTAATGAACCACAGTGTTCAGTTTCTTTGGACTTGAGTTCGTTTTTTAACTATAAATACAAACAGGAAAAAGCCTACGGCTTTTTCTTCTTTTAAATAGTAAGAGACGAAACTCAAACAATCAAGTAGCTAACTAAGTCCAATGTATGGAATGGTTTGTTATTTCAGTGATCGTCTTTTAATGTAAAAAAATATAAATACTGTAATCTTAACTATAGTGAAGTTGCGTATAAAAGTTAGTATAGGGAAGAGTTCGATCTTTATTATAAATCTATTGAATTACTAACCTATACTATTACAATTAAGTGGCGTATAAAATTTAGTATAGGCAAGAGGTCGTTCTTTATTATAATTCTTTGTTATAACTTATCGATACGCATGGTCGGTTGAATACCTTTGCTTTTTCTTTTCAAGATACTATCTCTGTTGTTTGTGTAGTACTGTTTTTTTAACTTGCGTGTAGCTTGCTTTGATCTAACCATTATCTAATTATGAATGAGAACATTTACAGTTTTGACGCTTCTTATATTGTAACGTATTGACAAGAAACCATTTATGATGAGCTATATCGGTCCTTTATGTAATTTTATATTTCTTAACATTGGACGTGATCGTCTCTTACTAAGTTGCTAGCTACCGCTGCAACCCGGATACTTTATTATGAAATAAATTACAAACAGGAAAAAGCCTACGGCTTTTTCTTCTTTGGAATAGTAAGAGACGATCCTCAAATAATCAGGCAGCTAACTAGGATTATAATTTGTTCTTTAACATAAACTTCATTAATCGGATATTTTAATATATCCTATATGGTCTAGAGGTTGGGATAGCTCTCACCCAGTAGGCTTGAGTTCAATTTCTGTTTGGGAAATTTTTATTTATGATGATTTCTTAAGGAACATAATTAAAATTTCTTAATATAATAAAAATAATTTGTTTTAATTACAAAAGGTTTTTAACCCCATTAATTTCCTTTAAAATGAGCCATTGAACAACTCTCTACGATGTTCCAGTGCCATGCTATCTGTTGAAGTACTAACCTATACTATAATTAAGTGGCGTATAAAATTTAGTATAGGCAAGAGGTCGTTCTTTATTATAACAACCCGGATATCATAAAACAATTAATTAGCTTTTTACACATATCTCATATGGTCTAGTGGTTTAGGATAGTTGGCTTTCAACCAATTGGCTTGGGTTCGAATCCCGGTGTGGGAATTATTTTTAAAACAAAATCAGGTGAAATTAATTAGCTAATTTGACAAGACATAGGTAACTAAGGGCAAGAGTTCGTTCTTTACTATAAAACAGGCTCGGGTTCGATACCCGGTGTGGGAAAATTTTTAACTCTATAATCTTCGAACATTTGAACCTTTTATAATTTATAATGATGCATAATATAAATACTGTAATCTTAACTATAGTGAAGTTGCGTATGCAAGTTAGTATAGGGAAGAGTTCGATCTTTATTATAAAAAAATAAAATAAAAATTAATTTTTTCAATTTTTACGTCACGTCGCTCATTAAGTCATATATGGTTATTAGTACACAATAGGTTTTAGATATTACGTCATATCACTTATTACGTCATATATGGTTATTAGTAGATAATCGGTATAATATTCGTTCTTTATTATAAATTTTTTTAAGAACTATGGGTTTTTATATTTCTTAACATTGGACGTGATCGTCTCTTACTAGGTTGCTAGCTACCGCTGCAACCCGGATCAAAAGTAAGGTTGCAAGTCGACGATTTTGTTTTGGCCTTATTATAATTGGTATGGTTCTTAATATTCTCTTACTAGGCTGCTAGTCAGTCAACCCGGATTAACGAAATTATTATCATGTCTTATGTGTAACTTGTTTTCATAATTCTCCGATAGTACATTGGTAAGCATACCCAGTTGTTACGCGCGAGATCAAGGTTCGAATCCCTGTTAGGGAGAAATTTTAATACATTGAACTTGCAACGCCATCTTTTCAGTTTAAAATTTAAACAAGAAACAATGTTCATTTCCTTTGGGCTTGAGTTCGCTCTTTACTATAAACTTTTTGTTTTGATCTGACTCTGTTTTTAGGAGTTAGGGGTTTTTATATTTCTTAACATTGGACCTGATCGTCTCTTACTAGGTTGCTAGCTACCGCTGCAACCCGGAACCATATATCAGTTAGTATGGGAGAGAGATCGTTCTTTACTGTAATTATAATTGGTATGGTGAAATAATAATATGCATATGGCTCTTAAATCATACTTCTTTATTGTTCCATATGGTCTAGTGGCTAGGATAGTTAACTTTCACTTAACAGGCTCGGGTTCGATTCCCGGTGTGGGAAAATTTTAACTCTATAATCTTCGAACATTTGAACCTTTTATAATCTATAATGATGTATAATATAAGTACTGTAATCTTATCTATAGTGAAGTTGCGTATGCAAGTTAGTATAGGGAAGAGTTCGATCTTTATTATAAAAAATACTGTAATCTTAACTATATTAACTATAGTGAAGTTGCGTATGCAAGTTAGTATAGGGAAGAGTTCGATCTTTATTATAAAAAATTTTTAACTCTATAATCTTCGAATATTTGAACCTTTTATAATTTATAATGATGTATAATATAAATACTGTAATCTTAACTATATTAACTATAGTGAAGTTGCGTATGCAAGTTAGTATAGGGAAGAGTTCGATCTTTATTATAATTATTATCATATCTTATATGTAACTTTTATTTCATAAGTCTTCAATAGTCTAATGGTAAGCATGCCCACTTGTTACCTGGGAGAAGGGGGTTCGATTCCCCGTCGGGGGGAACTTTTAATATGTTGAATGAAAAGCACTATCTTTTCAATTTAAAATTTAAAAAATAAACTTGTTTATTTACATTCTAGCTAAAATAATGAAGATAATATGAATGAACCACAGGGTTCAGTTTCTTTGGACTTGAGTTCGTTTTTTAACTATAAATACAAACAGGAAAAAGCCTACGGCTTTTTCTTCTTTTAAATAGTAAGAGACGAAACTCAAACAATCAAGTAGCTAACTAAGTCCAAATATTTGGAATGGTTTGTTATTTCAGTGATCGTCTTCTAATGTAAATTTACTAACCTATACTATAGTTAAGTGGCCTATATAATTTAGTATAGGAAAGAGGTCGTTCTTTATTATAAAATTTTTTTGAAAAATTGATTCTACTTTAAAAAGTATTTTATTTTTAAATACAAAAGGCACTAGATGTAGCAATTTCCTTTAAAATGAGCTATTATACAGCTCCCTATGATTTTCCAGTGCCCAGCTAGCTGAGGAGAAAGAAAAAGCGGAAAGAAAAAAATATCCCGTTTGTGGAGAATAACGTGGTAAAAGTCAATTTTCTTGATTTTCAAGCCAATATATTTTCTGTGTTATTCAAGCCAAAGGGCGGTAAGTTTCCTTTATAGAGGATTCGGACAAGGCGGTTCTAATGGTGTACTTTTTGTTTTGATCTGACTCTTTTTTTAGGAGTTGGGGGTTTTATATTTCTTGACATTGGAGGTGATCGTCTCTTACTAGGTTGCTAGCTACCGCTGCAACCCGGACTAGACCAAAGATCAAGGAGCGTTATCACAATGTTGAAGATTACCGAATCAAACATAAGAAAAAAGAAAAGCAACTATCAATTATTACTTCTCGATACGCCTGGTCCGTTGGATACCTTGCTTTTTTCTTTTCAAGATGCTGTCTCTGTTTTTTTGTATTACATTAAAATGAGCCATTACACAGCTCTTTATTATGCCCACGAACTGTTGTATTTAATACTTAAGTTACTATGGGTTACAGTTCGTTCCTTATTGTAAACCTAAAATGATTTTTTAAAGGAAACTCATCATCTATATAATGATTTCTTATAATACTTCATTTACTATGGACTAAAGTATGTTTTATAATGTATTTATATAATCTCTTACTAGGTTGCTAGCTACCGCTGAAACCCAGAAAACACCTTTTCAAAAGGTGCTTCTCTAGCATTACCTTGTCGAAAGATAAGTGTATGTTGCATCATCAAACATATAATGTCGTTCTTTAATTTAACTATACTGTAATACTAGGCTGCTAGTTACCACTGCAACGATATGGGACGTGATAATGTCTTATTTGGTTTCTTTCTACCGCTGCAAACTGGATACAAGTTTACACTACAGTTAAGTTGTCTATACAAGTTAGTATAGGCAAGAGTTCGTTCTTTATTATACCATTATGCAACCATTAGTTGAATGAGACCATTGTTTTTTGTGACCTTTTATTATATCTGTTTTAATTACAAAAGATTTTTAACCCCATTAATTTCCTTTAAAATAAACCATTGAACAACTCTCTACGATGTTCCATTGCCAAGCTATTTGTGGAATTTCTAACCTATGCTATTATTAAGTGGTATATAAAATTTAGTATAGGAAAGAGGTCGTTCTTTATTATAAAATTATAAGAAGTTTTTAACCCCATTAATTTTGCTTTAAAATGAGCCATTGAACAACTCTCTACGATGTCCCAGTGCCAAGCTATCTGTTGAATTACTAACCTATACTATAATTAAGTGGCGTATAAAATTTAGTATAGGCAAGAGGTCGTTCTTTATTATAAATCTATAATCTTCGAATATTTGAACCTTTTATAATTTATAATGATGTATAATATAAATACTGTAATCTTAACTATATTAACTATAGTGAAGTTGCTTATGCAAGTTAGTATAGGGAAGAGTTCGATCTTTATTAAATCCTTTAAAATGAGCCATTGAACAACTTTCTACGATGTTCCAGTGCAAAGAAATCTCTGGATAACAAGAAGGAAAAAAATATCCCGTTTAGGCAGAATGTTGTAGTAGCTGCCACTTTTCTTGATTTTCAAGCCAATATATTTCCCTTGCTGTTCAAGACAAATGACAGAAAGTTTTCTATACAGGGTTTTGGACAAGGCGGTTCTAATGGTGTACTTTTTGTTTTGATCTGACTCCTTTTTAGGAACTATGGGTTTTTACATTTCTTAACATTGGACGTGATCGTCTCTTATTAGGTTGCTAGCTACCCCTGCAACCCGGATAATGTAACAATTGAACAACGCTCTACGATGTTCCAGTGCCAAGATATCTGTGGAATTACTAACCTATACTATAATTAAGTGGCGTATAAAATTTAGTATAGGCAAGAGGTTGTTCTTTATAATAATTTTTAACCCCATTAATTTCCTTTAAAATGAGCGATAGAACAACTCTCTACGATGTTCCAGTGCCAAGCTATCCGTGGAATTACTAACCTATACTATAATTAAGTGGCGTATAAAATTTAGTATTGGCAAGAGGTCGCTCTTTATTATAACGATCCTCAAATAATCAGACAGCTAACTAGGTTTATAATTTGTTCTTTAACATAAACTTCACTAATCGGATATTTTAATATATTCTATATGGTCTAGATGTTGGGATAGCTCTCACCCAGTTGGCTTGAGTTCAATTTCCGTATGGGAAATTTTTACTTATGATAATTTCTTAAGGAATATAATAAAAATTTCTTAATGTAATAAATATAATTTGTTTTAATTACAAAAGGCTTTTACCCCCATTAATTTCCTTTAAAATGAGCCATTGAACAACTCTCTACGATGTTCCAGTGCCAAGCTATCTGTTGAATTACGAACCTATACTATAATTAAGTGGCGTATAAAATTTAGTATAGGCAAGAAGTCGTTCTTTATTATAATATTGACAAACACCATTTATGATGAACTATATTGGTCCTTTATGTATTCATTCTTTATTATAAAATAAATTACAAACAGGAAAAAGCCTACGGCTTTTTCTTCTTTGGAATAGTAAGAGACGATCCTCAAATAATCAGGCAGCTAACTAGGTTTATAATTTGTTCTTTAACATAAACTTCATTAATCGGATATTTTAATATATCCTATATGGTCTAGAGGTTTGGATAGCTCTCACTCAGTAGGCTTGAGCTCAGTTTCCGTATGGGAAATTTTTATTCATGATGATTTCTTAAGGAACATAATTAAAAATTTCTTAATATAATAAAAATAATTTGTTTAATTACAAAATGTTTTTAACCCCATTAATTTCCTTTAAAATGAGCCATTGAACAAATCTCTAAGATGTTCCAATGCCATGCTATCTGTTGAATTACTAACCTAAACTATAATTAAGTGGCGTATAAAATTTAGCATAGGCAAGAGGTCGTTCTTTATTATAAAAAGAGAAAAAAATATCCCGTTAAGGCAGAATGTTGTAGTAGCTGCCACTTTTCTTGATTTTTTAGTACTGATTTTTTAACTTGCGTGTAGCTTGCTTTGATTTAACCATTATGTATTCATGAATGAGACCATTTACAGTTTTGACGTTTCTTATATAGTAATTATGACGTCACTGCATCAAAAATACAGTTTTTATTGGAAAAATTTATTCTCTTTTAGAAATAATTTATTTTAGTTACAAAAGGTTTTTAACCCAATTAATTTCCTTTAAAATGAGCTATTGAACAACCCTCTACGATGTTCCAGTGCCAAGCTATCTGTGGAAAAGAAAAAGAAAAAAAAAAAGAAAAAAATATCCCGTTTGGGGAGAATAACGTGGTAAAAGTCTATTTTCTTGATTTTCAAGCCAATATATTTTCTTTGCTATTCAAGCCAAAGGGCGGTAAGTTTTCTTTATGGAGGATTTGGACAAGGCGGTTCTAATGGTGTACTTTTTGTTTTGATCTGACTCTTTTTTTAGGAGCTACGGGTTTTTATATTTCTTAACATTGGAGGTGATCGTCTCTTACTAGGTTGCTAGCTACCGCTGCAACCCGGATGTATTCATGAATGAGACCTTTTGCAGTTTTGACGTTTCTTATATAGTAATTATGACGTCACTGCATCAAAAATACAGTTTTTATTGAAAAAATTTATTCTCTTTTAAAAATAATTTATTTTAGTTACTATAGATTTTTAACCCAATTAATTTCCTTTAAAATGAGCTATTGAACAACCCTCTACGATGTTCCAGTGCCAAGCTATCTCTGGATACAAAAAAAGAAAAAAAAAAGAAAAAAAGAAAAAAATATCCCGTTTGGGAGAATAACGTGGTAAAAGTCTATTTTTCTTGATTTTCAAGCCAATATATTTTCTTTGTTATTCAAGCCAAAGGGCGGTAAGTTTCCTTTATGGAGGATTTGTACAAGGCGGTTCTAATGGTGTACTTTTTGTTTTGATCTGACTCTTTTTTTAGGAGCTACGGGTTTTTATATTTCTTAACATTGGAGGTGATCGTCTCTTACTAGGTTGCTAGCTACCGCTGCAACCCGGATGTGGATACTAGCTATTGTTCCTGAATCAGTGCTAAGGGACAATTTTTACATTAGAAAGCTTATTTAAAAATTTATTTCTTAATTTTCAGCTATCACAGAGTGAGGTTTGCTCTTTATTAGATTGCAGCTACTGCTGCAACCATGATAGGACTTCCTATTCCATTTGTCTCAGTAATTTAGAACAGGCTGAGATATTTACTGTTTCTTATTTAAAATTAATCCTACTTAACCTCTCTGAAAAACTTTAAAATTAGTGAAAATCGGTCGCCCTTTAACAGACATAAGCTGGCCTTCTTGATAAGGTAGTTCCTATACCTTGAACTACTGCTCCAAAACTGAGTTTCTTGACAAGTCGCTAATAAGTGTTCACTTGTATTTATGAAATGTCTTACTGTTGGTTGTACTTTGTTGATTTTGTTGTTGTAAAGTGTGTAAGCATGACCTATAACTATGTTACGAAAAAGCTAAAAATAGCATAAAATTGTCCTCGAAACAAAATTGAATACCACATTATTTTGAGAGCCTAAAGTGTATTTTTGACTTTAGCAAAGTTAGTTTCACTTCTTGTTTAAGGGTACGTGTGACCAGTATTATATCTAAGATCGTATCAAATTCAGATAGCCATGCCTAACGATTCGAAAACAGGTTCAAATTTAGACAAGTTGAAGCAAGAGATTAACACGGACTTTCATAAGATCAGTATTGAAGAAGTCTACAAGAGACTTAACAGTCATCCCGAA
Source organism: Artemia sinica (assembly GCA_027921565.1). Taxonomy (NCBI): domain Eukaryota; kingdom Metazoa; phylum Arthropoda; class Branchiopoda; order Anostraca; family Artemiidae; genus Artemia; species Artemia sinica. Next base: position 48,547,447 of record CM051264.1, read on the forward strand.
AACGGTCTAACAGACGAGCAAATTAGTGCAAATCTTAAGCGTGATGGTCCCAATGCTTTAACCCCACCTGATGTCACACCTGAATGGAAGAAATTTTGTAAAAATCTGTTTGGAGGGTTTTCATTGCTGCTTTGGGTAGGGGCAGCTCTATGTCTTGCAGCTTTCTTTATCGAATTTTCAACTAAGGATGAATGGGGACTTGATAATTTATATTTGGCTATTGTTTTAGCTAGTGTTGTCATTATAACTGGAGTATTTACATATATCCAAGAACGTAAATCATGTCGACTTATGGAAAGTTTTAAGAAGATGGTGCCTCAGTATGCGACAGTTATTCGCGGAAAAAAAGAGTTAAAAATTGAAGCTAAACATCTGACGGTTGGTGATATTGTTCTTGTCAAATCTGGGGACAAAATACCAGCTGACATTCGTGTTATTGAAGCTACAGGATTTAAAGTAGATAATTCTTCACTCACTGGTGAGTCAGAGCCACAGTCTCGCTCTCCAGAATTTACAAATGAAAGCCCCACGGAAACTAAAAATTTGGTTTTCTCCATGACTAACGCTGTTGAAGGCGCAATGAAGGGTATTGTGATCGAAATCGGTGACCATACACACATAGGTCGTATCGCAACTCTTACTACTAGACTGGGCTCAAAAAAGACCCCCATAGCCAAGGAATTATCTCATTTCATTCATATAGTTACTTTTTGTGCGATATTCTTAGGAGTAACCTTCTTTACAGTAGCAATGGTTATGGGTTATTATTGGCTAGAAGCTGTTGTTTTTTTAATTGGTATTATTGTCGCCAATGTCCCTGAAGGTCTCCTAGCCACTGTCACCGTATCTTTGAATCTAACTGCCAAAAAAATGAACAAGCAGCAATGTCTCGTAAAAAACCTTGAAGCCGTTGAAACACTTGGATCGACTTCAGTAATTTGTACCGACAAGACCGGCACCCTTACTCAAAACCGTATGACTGTAGCCCATATGTGGTTTGATGGGAAATTTTTTGGGGCTTTTTCATGTTATGAGAAAGAGTCTGAATACTCGGAAAGTCAGTTTGAAGAGTCAAAAATGGGATGGGAAGCTCTGAAAAAGATTGCTGTCCTTTGTAGTCGTGCTTGTTTCAAGCCAAACCAAAGCTCTGGGGATATTAGGGAAAAACAAGTAGAAGGAGATGCTTCTGAAGCTGCTATCTTGAAATGTATGGAACTATTTACCTCTGGAAAAGTAGGTACAATCAGACAAAATAACAAAAAAGTATTTGAAATTCCCTTCAATTCCACCAACAAATTTCAGGTTTCAATACATGAAAACCAGAGTGACAATCGCTATTTCTTGGTTATGAAAGGAGCGCCAGAGAAGATACTGGAACGTTGTTCAACTTTTCTCATGAATAGACAAGAGATCCTGATGAACGATGGATTTAGAAAAAGATTTAACGAGGCTTATGTAAGGCTTGGAAGTGTCGGCGAACGAGTACTTGGTTTTTGTGACTATGTGCTTCCTCTTGACAAATATCCGAAAGGATACACTTTTAGTGATGATGAAAACTTCCCCCTCACGGGGCTTCGCTTTGTTGGATTAATATCCATGATGGATCCCCCTCGCCCCAGTGTTCCAGAGGCTGTTGCTAAGTGCCGTTCAGCGGGTATCAAAGTTATTATGGTTACCGGTGATCATCCTATTACAGCGAAAGCTATTGCTCAGGCTGTTGGTATTATGTCAGAGAAAAGTGAAACAGAAGAAGATATTGCCTCTCGCTTAAAAATAGCAACGTCTGATGTAAACCCAGATTGGGTCACTGCAGCAGTCATTCATGGAAATGACCTTCGTAATTTTACCTCTGAAAAATTAGATGATATTCTTCGCAACCGTAAGGAAATAGTATTTGCTCGCACTTCTCCTCAGCAAAAATTAGTTATTGTTGAAGGATGTCAACGTCAAGGTGCCATTGTCGCAGTTACTGGAGATGGTGTCAATGATTCACCCGCTTTAAAAAAGGCTGATATTGGTATTGCCATGGGCATCACAGGATCTGATGTATCCAAAGAGGCGGCGGATATGATTCTGATGGATGACAATTTCTCGAATATAGTTATCGGAATTGAAGAGGGCCGAATAATATTTGATAATTTAAAAAAGTCAATTGCTTACACATTATCATCTAATATCCCTGAAATCACTCCGTTTCTTGCTTTTATTGTGTTTGGCATTCCACTGCCCCTTGGCACTATCGCTATTTTATGTATCGACCTTGGAACGGATATGCTTCCAGCTATTTCTTTAGCTTATGAGAAAGCTGAATCTGATATAATGAAAAGAAAACCCAGAAACCCTGTCAAGGACAAGCTTGTAAATGAAAGACTTATATCTTTGGCATACGGACAACTTGGTATGATCCAAGCCTGTGCTGGATTCTTTGTCTATTTCATTGTTATGGCCGAACATGGCTTTCGACCTCCCATTTTGCTTAATCTTAGAGGTCAATGGGACATGCAAAGCGTAAATGATCTTGCTGATTCTTATGGACAGGAGTGGACTTACACTGCCCGCAAAAATCTAGAATATACCTGTCACACAGCTTTCTTTGTGGCTATCGTTGTTGTACAGTGGACCGACTTGATTGTCTCAAAGACCAGAAAAAACTCAATTGTGAAACAGGGGATGACTAATTGGGTCCTTAATGGTAGCCTGTTATTTGAGACGTTATTAGCCGCTTTTCTCTCTTATACTCCTGGGTTGAATACAGTGTTTAGAATGAGACCATTAAACATCACCTGGTGGCTTGCAGCTTTACCCTTTTCAGTTTTAATTTTACTCTATGATGAGATGCGGAAATATCTGATGCGTCGCTACCCTGGTGGTTGGGTTGAACAAGAAACATATTATTAGTATATGCAATAGAAGCTACCAGAACAATCTTCCGGATGCCGTTGTTAGGGGCCGTTCAACTGAGACTAATATTGTAACCAACGATAATCCAATTACAGTCAAAATTTAATTTTTTTTTTCTAATGCTTCAAATTTATTACTTCAGTTAAAACATTGTAATTTGCTCGATATATTTTCTATTATAAGTTCATAAAATTTTCTTAGGAAAAGATTTAAAAGAACTTCTTGAGGTAACTTATTAAAGATAGACTGCTGATTTCAGTTCAATGTAAACACAATTGTTATGCCAATGTAAATTACCTTGGCTGCTGTAGCTGCAACCTAGTAAACACAGTAACAATAAAAATCCCTAAACAAAAAGTTAATCATTGAACTCTTCATGGCTGAAAGTCCTGTACATGAAACTTAAAGCCCCTTGGCTAGAACAATAAAGACATTCCCTTGGCTTGAACAACAAGGAAAATCCCTTTTTTCGCATGGGAATCACTAATGTGTTCTCTTTTTTTTCTCCGCTGGTAGCGGGGCGCTGGAACATCACAGATAGCTTTTAATAGATCATTTTAAAGGAAATTGCTACATCTACTCGCTTTTTTAAATACCAAAACACTATTCAATATTTAAGATATTTTTAACTCAGCTTCCTCTGTCTATCTGTCTGAAGCCAAAATTTGATATGCCTATTTCAACCCCTTCCTCTCATCCGATTTTGTTCAAAATTTGTATACAGCTTAACTTTTGTGAACTCTCCTGTAGAAAATTTCAAAAAATTTAAACGTGGTGCGTATTTTAAACAGGTCCACTTTATATGGCGGTCAGAGAATGGGTTTCGGCCGCTTGCAGGCTAGACTGCTTTTACAGTTCTTCCAATTCTACCTGTGTCATCGGTTCCATACAATTCAATCTTAGCATTTTACTAGCTAGTAGTCAACATAGGATATAATTATCCTTTCTTTTTGATTCTTCGAGTGTTTTCCTTTATATCCGTAGTCCGGGCTATGCCTCCTTTCATTTTATGGGTTTGAGTAAAAGTTTGATTCTAGCTGGGCTGTTTACTGTTTCGTCGAGTCATATGCAGGATATTTATTTAGATATCAATAGGTAGTTGACTGGAAATGCGCATCATGTTTAAATTTATAGAACATTTTTACAAGTTTGAGTAAAAGAGTTCACAACATTCAAAATATTTATGAAATTTTGAAGTGTGTATATCAAAAGTATTCTTTAGAACCGAAAACTTTATTTTCCCCTTTTTTGTCCATTTGTAAAGCGCGGTTTTTAAAAAGTTTTTTTTTTTCTTATAAAGCATTTTCTTTTTACAAAAAAAAAAATGTCTTCGTATGCAAGATAATGAATGAAGTATAATTCGAGTGAAGTAATATATGTCAATATATTAAATGGTGCTAGGTCACGTCGCCTTAACAGTTTAAGTTGTTAATTCGTGATGATGTCATTTACAGTAAAGGAAAAACTCTAGCCCATAGTAACTGAAATGTTGAAATAAAATGCAATTTTCAACAAAACCTAATCTTAGGTTTTGTCTAAGCTACTTTGTATTTATATAGGAAAGATACGCATTATTTATATGAAAAAAAAGTGAAAATAAAAATCTTTCGAAAAGATAAACATTATAGGATAAACATTTTATGTTGACATTTTTATACGTTTAAAAAGAGTAAGAGTAATTGTTTTGTCTTGAAAACTCTTATGATGAAGGTCTGTTTTGTTATATTTTTTGCAGATCATTTGGAGTTATTTAGTTTAGAATAAAGAGGCGACCCACCACAATGTTAAGCGATTTCAGGTCCTAGAGGTCGCAGAGAGACAGCGGTAATCGCATTTTGTAGCCCAAGCTCAAACTAAGAAACTTGCAAAATTTCATCCTCCTCCGACTTTATCTTCATGGGGTAAACTGGGCCGGAAGTTTCGACCCTCCCACCACAGCCCCCTTTAACGTTGTCCGATTGGGCTGAAATTTAGAGGTTAAGCTTTCCTAGGGCCCGGGAGCTTATCCTCGAAATTTCAGCTCAATCCGATCACTCCTTCCCTGTTTTCAAAAAACAAATATAGCCACTTAAAATTCATCATCATTTCTTTTTTTTCTTATCCACGCCTACAGGCCACAGTTGGCAACTGATCCGGGTGAATGAGGACTCATTCGAAGCAGAATTGACCTGTTAGGGCCTTTTGATATTTTCAGACCGAAAAAATTATCCCCCGAATTTACATTTACGAAAAACCTCGTTTTCCTATAATAGCCCATGTTAATTTTTCCCACCACAACCCCCTTTAACGTTGTCTGATCGGGCTGAAATTTAGAGGATAAGCTTTCCTGGGGCCTGGGAGCTTATCCTCGAAATTTCAGCTCAATCTGATCACTCCTTCCCTGTTTTCCAAAAACCAAATATCAAGTTTTGTGGGAATTTGCTTGCGTCAAAAATATATTCCATTTACTAAAAAACAATTACAATTGTGTCTCTTTAGTCCAGCGGTTGATACTCCAGACTGTCAGGCGGAAAACCCGGGTTCGATTCACCGTCAGAGCAAATTTTTTAAATACTGAATTTAAACTTTAAAAAAGAAACTCAGTTTCTTTTTAAATAATTTGAAAAAAAATTACGTTTTCTAAAGAGTTAAAGAGGCTGAGTTACAAGGTCGACCCTTAAAACGTACAGGGATTAGGAGGCACAGTTGGGGGGCTGTTAAAGAGGCTGAGTCACAAGTTCGAACCTTAAAACGTACAGGGATTAGGAGGCACCCTGTACGACGTGATTTGAGTATTCAGGAATTAAAAGCCTTAACACAAGAATGTTCAAGAGCGGGGGGTTTGGGGGGCGGCAGCCCCCAACTTTAACTCCTGACACGATCAGCTAACAGTTAGTCAAGCAATAATAAGTAATAAACTGTACAAAAACGTGCAGAAATTATTTGAAAAAAACTACGTTTTCTAAAGAGTTAAAGAGGCTGAGTTACAAGGTCGAACCTTAAAACGTACAGGGATTAGGAGGCACAGTTGGGGGGCTGCCGCCCCCCAAACCCCCCGCTTTCGCAGCCTTTAAATAAAAAAAAAGTTCTTTAAACTGAAAGTAAGGAGCGGCATTAAATCTTAAAACGAACAGAAATCATTCCGTATATGAAAGGGGCTGTGCCCTCCTCAACGCCTCGCTCTTTACGCTAAAGTTTGACTTTCTCACAACTCTTTTTTTTAAACAATAAAAACTTTAGCGTAAAGAGCGAGGCGTTGAAGAGGGCACAGCCCCTTTCATATACGGAATAATTTCTGTTCGTTTTAAGATTTAATGTCGCTCCTTACTTTCAGTTTAAAGAACTTTTTTTTTATTTAAAGGCTGCGAAAGCGGGGGGTTTGGGGGACGGCAGCCCCCCAACTGTGCCTCCTAATCCCTGTACGTTTTAAGGTTCGACCTTGTAACTCAGCCTCTTTAACTCTTTAGAAAACGTAGTTTTTTTCAAATAATTTATCGAAAAAGAATAAGAATTTTACTCAGAAAACTTCATCTTGTAAAGATTTTTTTTGGTAAAACCTTAGACAAAAAAAATCGCGAAGAAGAGGAAACGAGGACAATTCTTTCCAAATTCTTTTGTAGATACCAAACAGTTCGTGGTAACGAACTGTAAGTAAGGAGCGACCCGGCTCAATGGTAACCAAAACTCTAAAAAACGGAATTTTGATACCAATAGATACATCAAAAGAATCAGATTTTAATGCTGATTTCAAATATATAAGTTTCATCAAGTTTAGTCCTACCCATCAAAAGTTACGCACCTGAGAAAATTTAGCTGATTTTAGAAAAAAGGGGGAAAGACCCCTTAAAAATTATAGAACCTTAATGAAAATTACACCATCCTATTCAGCGTATAAGAGAACCCTACTGTAGAGGTTTCAAGCACCTATCTACAAAAATGTGGAATTTTGCATTTTTTGCCAGAAGAAAGATCACGGATGCGTGTTTATTTGTTTGTGTGTTTTTTTTTCCCAGGGGTGATCTTATCGACCCAGTGGTCCTAGAATATCGTGGGAGGGCTCATTGGAACGAAAATAAAAAGTTCTAGTGCCCTTTTTAAATGACCAAAAAAATGGAGGGCAACTAGGCCCCCTCCCACGCTCATTTTTCCCCAGAGTCACCCGATCAAAATTTTGAGATAGCCATTTTGTTCAGAAAATATGGTCGAAAATATGATAACTATGTCTTTTAGATTGACTTAATCCCCCGAAGTCCCCAGAGGGAGGGCTGAAAGTTATGAACTTTACCCAATGCTAACATATAGCATTGGTTATTGGGAAGTATACAGACGTTTTCAGGAGGGATTTTTTCTGGTAGGTGGGGGGGTCGAGGGTTATATGGGAGGATCTTTCCATGAAGGAATTTTTCATGGGGAAAGGGACATTGCTATGAAGGGGGCGCTGGATTTCCCATCATTATTAAAGAAAAAGATCAGAAATTAAATAAAAAAAACAAGTTTGTCAACTGAAAGTAAGGAGCAACATCAAAACTTAAAACGAACAGAAAATATTACGTATATGATTGGGTTCACCCCCTTGTCAATACCTCGCTCTTTAAGCCAAAGATGTTTTAGTACTTTCATAAGAGCTATTTATTCTAATTAACGGCCTTTGTGGTTAAGGGGTGGGTCATTTTTAAAGAATTGGAACAAAATTCGAACTTTAGCGTAAAAAGCAAGGTATTGACTAGGGGGAGAACCCCCTAATATACGTATTAAAAATCTATTAATATAGGAGTTCGTTACGTAAGTTAATTCGTAAGTTACGTATATTTATTACTAATAAAAACGTTCGCAAATAAAATTAAACAAGTTTTGAGAAAGCCATTTAACAAAATAAAAGTAAAATTAATATGCAAATTTTGTTTTAATTATTCATGTACGGTGAGCCAAAATCAAAACCTGTATTAATTCAAAAACGTTCAAAAATTAAATAAAAAAAACAAGTTTTTTTAACTGAAAGTAAGGAACGACGTTAAAACTTAAAACGAACAGAAATTATTCCGTATATGAAAGGGGCTATCCCCTCCTCAACGCCTCGCTCTTTACGCTAAAGTTTGAATTTCTCACAACTGTATTTTTTTAAATATATTAAAAACTTTAGCGTAAAGAGCGAGACGTTGAGGAGGGGATAGCCCCTTTCATATACGGAATAATTTCTGTTCGTTTTAAGTTTTAACGTTGTTCCTTACTTTCAGTTAAAAAAAACTTGTTTTTTAATTTAATATAGATTAGACACGCTTTATTGTTGATTAAGAAAAATTTAGCGTTTTTTTTTTCAGCTACCTTAGTTACTAAAGCTACCAAAGCTTAGATTCAGGGGTGGATCCAGGATTGTTCTAAGGGGGGGGGGGCAAAATATGTTGATCCGAAAAAAAAATTTAGGGTTGGGGGGAAATAGGTTGATCCGATAAACTTGCGTTAGGAGCAAGTTTAATTAACGCAAACTTGAGTTAATTAAGTAAATTACACTACTTTAGACTACGCTAGGGGGGGCGCTCCTCCCACCCCCCCCCCCTCTGGATCCGCCACTGCTTAGATTTGCAGCAAAAGGTCTTTCTTGAAGTTTCGTTGGTTGTTTTTCAATTAAACAGATTAGCTACAGTTTTTTTTTTTTTTTTTTTTAAGTGCAAGAATAACATTTTTGTTCTAAAAAATTTAAAGGGTTAAGGTTTTGTATTTGATTTTGGAACTGCATAGAATGTTTGTTGAAAAAGAGAAAAGGCAACAATTTGCAAAGTTATAAAGATAGAAATAGTAGGTTTTTTTTTACTTTTTTTTTGCATTTTTTGCACAAACAAAACGAGATTTGAAAGGGGTGTCTAGGCACTCGATATGTGTGGTGTTGTGTTTGGCTTAACATTTTTGAAGGTGTACAAAATATATTGAAACTCCAGACGTCGGAATCACCTTATCCTCCCATCTTTTGTTTATTTAAATAAGATTTATTGAGGCACATTATTATTTATTTGACCATTTGTTTTAACCGCCTTAATTTTTTTTTAGCTTGTATCGGCAATACAGAGCGCCAAGTTTGAAAAAGAGGCTTGGATCAATGCAACCTCTTTTAAATGGCAAAACTTCAAGGATGAAAAGATTAAACGTCAATTTAAAATGTTGTCAATACTCGGAACTGCCGCTCTTCCAGAAGACAAGCTGAAGATGGTAAGAAATAAATCAGTAATAACCAGTAAATATAGGACAACGTTATATAAGACACAACGCGTAAGTTTTGTCAAAAGTAGCATGAAAACTGTATGTATTCTGAACTCTGTCCTTTTATTTTTCAAAACATCGGTAGAAAAAAATAAGTATAATAGTCAAGGTGGCTCGAGAGAACTGATGGAAACACACCAAATGTTTATATATAATGATATTGATTCCTAGAAATCTCTGCAATTCAATAATTTATTTAATTGTAGTTTTTATTTTTTAATACTATAAGTAAAGAAAAAGCTTATAATATATTTTAATTTCAGTGCAAATTACGCTGTAGGCTTTAGAACTTTTACGGTTAAGGGAAGGATGTGGGGCAGTAGCCAAACTCCTTATTGTAGTAATGTTTGTTTGTTTTAAGTTCGACTTTAGCAATCAATTTAATTTTACTCCTTTTACAATTTATTTGTTCATCTATGTCAGTATCTTTTATCTTTACGTTTGATATGATTATCTGTTTTGATTTCTTTGTGCTTCATTTCTTCTTTAATAGCAGTTTTTTGTTGTTTTAAGTTTGAATTATTATAGAACTTTATTTCTGCTCGTCTTAAGTTTAATATGGCTGTTTACTCTTCTATGAAAAACTTCTTTTCGGAAAGTTTTTTTTAATTGATTTCTGTTCGTTTTGCTTGCTAAGTTTTATTATTCTATTAATTTAAAAGTATTTCTCCATTTTTCAAGTTTCCGTCTTAATAATTAAAATATCCGATTATAGTTTAAACTCTTATCCTAAGATTACATAAGGTGATTTAAGCGTTGGCTTTGGTTGTACTCAATATAATTGTTGCATTAATTTATTTCGTTTACTTTGAAATCAAGGTTTGGAACTACCCCCAAGGCCGTACCCAGGATTTTTATTCGGAGGGGGTTTTACCCAAAAAAATTGGGGGGGGGGGGGGTTTACACAAAAAAAACAACTCAAAAAACACATACACAATTTGTTTATATCCATTTTTGTTGCGTTTTTACGAGTCAGAAAAACATTTCCGGGGGGGGGTCAAACCCTCCTAACCCCCCTCTAAGTATGGCCTTGTCTACCCCTACAGTAAGATTTTGTTTTTAACATTAGAGTAAAGATAATATACTCCAAAGAATCCTCCTGGAAGAATGTTATAAGTATTACATACGAAGGAAAATGAATTAAGAGAAGAAATATATATCGGAGGCATCACTTAGGTCTCTATTTGTGACTCTTTTAATTCTTTTATTTGTGACTTTTATTCTAGCTAGTGACTGCTACTCTAACTACTCTGTGAGATTGGCAGAAGGTAAACACATATTTAGTAAGATGAAAATTGTCAACAACAGATTAAAGTCAACTACGAGAGACAATGCACTTCGCCACCTAATGCTCTCGGTGTCAGAAAAAGACCTGGAAATAATTGATCTCAATCATCTTGTCGAAAACTGTTAAAAAGTTTAAAAGTGGGAACGATTTAGGGTTTCGCTGTTTTGTTATCTTATTCACTCTTAACATGTGACTCGTTTTTTTTTTTGTTTTTTTTTTCGTGCTGTCAGAACAGTATTGCATCTTATGAAACACAAAGTAAAAAAACGTTGCTTGTCGTCAGGACCTGCCCAAATTTGTTGGGACACTCTGAAAGTCCCTCCTCCCCCTCCTAGAGATAAAAGGCTAATAGTGCCCCTTATTACGCTGTCTCATCTTTAGGTTGGAAGAGGAATTTAAGCTACATCCAGGTTGTCTAAGTTAGATATATATACTACTGGTTGTTTCTGCAAGATATCAAACAGTAAGAATTAATTAAAAAAGTTAGTATTTTTGAATAAACATCAAGTTGCCACCAAGCCATGGCTAATTGGAGAACAAGTCAAGAAAGATAGTCTGAGTGAGAGGCAAAGCTGGCATAAGCCTTTTTTCAGAATTGTATAAAAATGATGTCATTTCACAAACAGAATTTCGATTCAATAGACGCGTAAAAAAAAATTGGCTTGTTATGCTGATTCCAAATATATAATATTCATCAGGTTTAGTTTTACTCATCAAAAGCTACAAGCCTGAGAAAATTTGCCTGATTTTCAAAAAGGGGGACAAACACCGCCTAAAAGTCAAGGAATCTTAATGAAAATTACACCATCAGATTCAGTATATCAGAGAAGCCTAATGTAGAAGTTTCAAGCTCCAATATACAAAAATGTGGAATTTTGCATTTTTTTTTTGTCAGAATAAAGATTACAGGTGCGTGTTTACTTTTTTGTTTGTTTGTTTTTCCCAGGGGTGATTGTACCGAACTAATGACCCCAAAACATCGGGAGATGGTGCATTCAGACGGAAAGTAAAAGTTATAGTGTTTTTTTGTTTTTTTTAAGTGACCAAAAAATAGGAGCGCAACTAGCCCCCCTCCCACGCCTCTTTTTCCTCAAGATCTTCTGATCAAACTTTGAGATAGTCATTTTGTTCAGCATAGTTGAAAGATCCAATAACTATGCCTTTAGGGGTGACATGAACCCCTACAGCCCGCGGGGAAAGGCCTGTAAGTTATGAAATCAGGCTATTGTTGCGTATAGTATTTGCTATTGGGAAGTTGCAGGGTTTTTTTTTTGGGGGGGGGCTTCAATATGGAGAACGTTCCATAGGGAGAGAAATTTTCGGGGTAACTTTCCAGTAGAAATTTTACACTGGGGGGATTTGACAGAATAAATATACGAAATTCTTCTTATTTGTCTTTCATCTTATTTGCCAGTTCAATTTTGCATGAGGAGATGTTTCGAGGAAAATTTTCAGCGGGTTTGAATTTTCGGGGAAAAAATCCGCGGATAGAGGATTTCCGGAGCGATTGGAAAAACGACTAGAAATTAAAGTCTTTTCAAAGTATGCTAAGAATAATTTTTTAGGTTGAATCGTCCGCAAGAAATTTCACGGGGGGGATTTTCAGCGAGGATGGAATTGTCATGGGGCAATCTTCAGGGGGGAGGTATTTTATGTGGGAGGAACTTTCCACTGAGGATTTTCCCGATAGGGGTGGGGATTTTTCATGGAGGGTGTGCCACATTTACCGGCATTATTTGAAAAACGGTAAGAAATAAAAAAAAAACAAGTTTTTATCTGAAATGAAAGTAAGGAAAAACGTTAAAACTCAAAACGAAAAAAATTGTTCTGTACTGAAGAGGTTTGTCCCATTTTTTTTTTTAGAACGGCTCCTAAAACACAAGGGCCGTTTAATTAGAATGAGAAGCTTTTTTCAAAGTGCCAAAAGCTTTCAGGTGAAGAGCAAGGTGTTGAGGAGGACGGCAACTCCTTCATATGCGGGATAATACCTGGTAGTTTGGAGTTTTAATGTTGCTCCTTGCTTTCATTTGAAAAAAAACTCATCTTTTTTATTTAATATCACACTAGACCGAATTTCTTTTTGGCAATTCATCCAAGCCTTTGATAGTTTGTGTTTTATCATGAAAGGAGTTGAATATGCGTTGGGAGGTTTTTTAGGGGGGGGGGAAGATTAGAACAAGAATTTTTAAAATGGGCTAATTATCTGAGAACTGCAAGAAATTATAGAGGAAATTTCTGAAAGTTTCAAGAATTCTTGAGGAGAAGATGGGGCTCTGGTCCTGCTGGTATTTATCATGAAAGGAGTTGACATGTGCGTTGATAGTTATTTTGAGGGGGGGCAAAGATTAGGGAAAGAAACTATAAAATAGATGATTTATCTGAGAGCTATAAGGAATTATTGGGGGAACTTCTGAAAGTTTCAAAAATTCTTGGGGAGGAGAGAGTTTCTGGTCCCAAAATTAGGAAATGAAAAATTTAATACTGTTTTGATAATTACACGTCAGATCCCCCCCCCCCAAGGGAAGGGGCGGGAAACTAGAAATATGTAGTGGTTTATTGCAATGATAACTTATTTTTATATCTCACCCTTCTTGTAAAAGTTTTCACTGTTCCTTCTTCTCTTTGAAAATATTTCTGCGGGCGCCCTTATTATGGGCTATCGGGATCATACATTAAAGGCGTAGATGCACAAGGTCAGGATTGGAGGCTGAGCGTAGAACCAAAAATATGGTCGGATAACCAGCATGGAGGGTCAGAGATCCTGAGGCCTAAATTTCATACTATTTTTATAGTTTCTTATATTCGTCATGTATTTTGACATTTTTCTGATTTGTGGCTTATTTTTGCAGTATAACGAAATTGGTACCAAGATGGAAACTATTTACAGTTCAGCCAAAATTTGTCGCTTCAACTCAACGGAGTGTGGACTTAGTCTAGAGCCCGGTAAGATCTTTCATCTATTTATCTAGTTATGTAAAATGATCCTAATTTAGTTGTTATTGCTACCCTGATCTTCTAAGTCTAGAAGGGATGTTAGACCACAGAGTTGCTTCGTGGTTACTGTTCATGGAAATAAACTTACCAGAATGAGATCTTATTGAAGAATTAGGCAGGGGCGGATCCAGGATTTTTTTTAGGGGGGGGGGGAGGCAAAATAGATTGATCCGATAAACTAGAAGGTCACAACCAAGTTTCTAATGATAAATTGTATATTCAAGTAAGGGGTTCAGATGATGGACCAGTAGCTTTATCAATTTCTGTATCACTGAAATATGAATCAGTGTATGGTAAAGTAACTGAAGTGCTGCGAAAACAGGTAAAAACATTCAATTAAATTTACGAGCTTTTTCTAAATCATCCTCAACATTTTGAAATCTTTTTAAAAATCAGACTACTGTTGGTTACAGCGTTACCAACGCTCTGAAATAAACTCTACTAGTTTCCTGACTTAAATTGTACGGCAAGAATTTAATTTTATATTACAATCTGAACAGCAGGTTAAAAATCTGCCGCAGCCGGAAGAAAATGTTTGATAAACTAAAGCTTGAACAGATATCCGAGTTAGATAGGAGCAAGTAACACAAAAATATACCGGACAACTTGATTATACCAACAAATTTCCAAATGTACTATATTGTGCCCGTATCTTTAAATCATACCAAAAAGATATAATTGCACCACGTTGGCAACGCTGATTGGGTGTCAATTTTCTTCATATTTTCTTTAATGTAGGCTACTCATAATATTCGATGACGAAATAATAATTTTCATAAATTTATAAAATCTGCTTTAGTATTCTAATATTGAAGGGTATCAGCAACTTCCTATTACATAACTTACCCATAATACTCGTATTCAAACAAGATTTTCTTTTTCACGATCTGCTTCAGAATACTGATATCGATAGGCATCCACAACTTCACTAGATTTTCAAGCTCTTAATAATTTCAATCACGGCGTGATCCCTTTTCCCTAAAGGAGGACTTATTTCAAATCCTGCCAAATCATCAGCAGGTTTTTTTTATATAATAATATGTATAGTAGAAGGTGAAATATTATTTTTGGCTCTTTTTTATGTATATGTATGGTGTAATCATTTTTAATGAAAATACTAAAATAATTTTTTTCAAAATGTAAGGAAGGGGAGGGGGGTAATTTTCCCAATTGAGACCCCTGGTTGATACTAATAAGGATCTCTTGGTACTAACAGTCTTAAAAAGAATAATTGTATGTGAAAATTAATTTTTATTCTAATTCTCAAATAAAAAACATAATCTATCGCAAATTTACATATAGAAGGTTAGAGGAGTAAGAAATTGAGTAATTTTAGTTAAAGACAACTCCAAAAAGAGGAGCAATCTTGATGAAAATCATGCCATACATTTCAACCTCTTCGAGAACCTTAGGCTCTTATCTATTGAGCAACGAAATCTTATATTTTTTAACAGTAAGACTTTCACGGTTTCTGTGTTCATCCCCCAGGATTATCATATCGGGTCAGCGGTTATAGGTTTCGGGAGAGAGGTCATTATAGCAGAAATTTGAGAACTTAATGCCTTTTCTAAGCACATAAAAGAGCTTGCACTACAGCTCAGTGTCGGTATTAAATATTTTGTGTCACAAAACACTAATATTGGTTTTAGTAGGGTCAAAATGCTATCAGAGGACAATTCTGAGATAGCCAATCAATTTTCAATTATTATAAAACTAATTTTCTAATTTTTGCGCTGTGGCAACATCTGCCCCCAAAATACATGCAGTCCATACAAAATGAACGGCTTTTATTTATACTGTAATCACAACGTCTATATCACATCAAATGGGTGTTTTTCAGTTATTTGGGGAGGTTTATACGATCATCTTATGGGGGAGGGGTACCTAAAGCCTCAAAGACTACCAACATTTAAGCCACCATCAAACCTACAACTACAAAAAATTAGAGCTAATTCTGCAGATATATATTATATAAACTGCGAGGCAATAGTTTTTGTTACTCAGTTCATTTTAAGTTTCATCTTTTCTCTTTACTTCCTTCAGAAAAACCTTTAATTTTTCAAATTGATTTTTGTTCGTTTTTTTTTAATGTATGGAACGATTGTTAAAAGATCTTTTTCTAACGTAGGCGATGAAATAAAAAAAATAAACTTAAGTTTTGTTCGGGTGGTAAGTATGGGTTCCTACCTTTCATAAGCTTTCCCAATAAATATGTGTAATCTGTCACATCGATACACTTTCAAAGGGTATATTACTACTTATACTTTCGAGAAGTTGTGGATTATTGTTATTGTTATTTTCATGGGCAGTCTAACAAAACTAAGCCGTGGCTCACGCCATAAAGGTCCATTACCTGCACTCCCACCCACCAAAAATATATAATGCAACAGCAACAGATGGATTATTGGTGCCCCCCAGGATGGGGTATTTTGAGATCGCACTCGCATGCTGTCGAAGAACCTTTCTTGGTACATTCAATGTGTCCCCCCTTGTTTTTTCTCACCTCGAGAGCCCTACGTGCCAGCTTTGGACCGACAGCGCTCGCCCTGTTAAAGAGATGAGAGAGTCAACCACACCTCGCCAGCCATCAGCCACAAACGGCACGTAGACAGCAGAGATGGCAATTTAGATAACCTCTTATCATTAAACGATAAATGTTCAAATTTATCAAGATTTAGCGACGAATCAGTAAAGGTTGCAGTGATACCTGCAACCTAGTAAAGAGCGAACCGCAGCAAATAATAACTAAAGATCTAAAAATAGGTCTTTCAATCAAAAGTATAGTGAGAAAAAATTGCCATTCCTAGCTTGTTCAGGAATGGTAACTATTATTTTGATTGATTTTAATAGTACAAGGAAATTAAAAATATTACTGTAAGTTTAGCAAAGAGCCTGAAACCCCTTGAAAATGACGTGAAATTTCTGTTTGTGATTGGTCTACGTTTTAGTTTGTCGCTTCACTCTCATTTGGAAAAGATGTCATTTTTCTATTTAATTAAAGCTGCTTAGATGATAACTTTGATTCAAATAGATTTTTGAAGATGAGGTTCAGAATGAGTAAAAAAGGTATACTTTAGATGATACATTTTGTGTCTAATAAGACAAACTTGGAGACCATTTATGCAATACTTTTGTTTGCACAATTTTCTCGTTTCGTCCGAGCTTACGTTAGAAGCCTTTAATTTTGAGTTTTTTTTAGAAATCACTGAGATTATGGCGAAGAGTCGCAACTATGATGAGCTTGAACACACTTGGAATCAGTGGCATGAAATGTCTGGGGCAAAGATCAGGAACCTGTATCCTCAATTTGTTGAGTTTTCAAACGAGGCCGCTAAACTTAACAGTAAGTAGTGTTTTTTTTTTTTTTTTTTTTTTTTTTCTAAACGATTCTTTTGGTCCTCTTTATAAGGGGTCAAATCATCAAAGATTAGTTCCGGAATGACTAATCTTCAAATATATCCGTATACAGGTATGATGATATTCGTCGTATACAGGTGTTGCTAGTGCCACTAATTTTCTGAAATAAAGGTAGGTATGGTTTTAACCTGAAAATTAGAAGCTTAGGTTTAGTCTGCTTTGTATCAAATTGGCGTTGGTACAAACCCCACGGCACTCGATTCTTATTTCTGACCTGAGTTGGGTTTTAAGAATTTTATTGCTGTAGCTAGTTGGGTCGGCCTGGGAGGCGCACTTTCACCCCAAATGCCTGCATTGCCAGTGTACCGTCTGGAATTAAAGACAACTGTTTTGACAGGTTTCTCTCATTTATTGTGTATAGCATAACCAGATGATTTGCTTTTCGTTACCCGTTCTCAAGCGGGCCTGTCGTATCCTTACCTGTTAGTGACCTCATCTTTTCGAAATATAGTGTTTTTCGATTTAGATAACTGTGAATATTTTAGGTTCAATGGTCTTGTAGGATCTGACCCCTTGGATTGCGATTTGTTCCATATTCCACAAGTAGATTCCTTTTATTGGCTAGGTGTCACTGTTTGTTGATTACTTGGCTCTTTCTGGTCTCAGGTTCTTAAGGATATTAAAATGAAACTTAAGCTAGGATATTCAAAAATTGTTGGAAACCAGAGTCATTATAGAAGACGAGCTTTATCTAGACTATTCTCAAATTTTTATAACCATTCCATGCTTTTCATGTTAGTAGTATAATAAATTATAGTGATTTAATATAAACCAAGACCGGCTGTTACCAGTATCTTAAATTCCATGATAGTAAATTAATTACTTTATATTCAGCAACGGATATCATCTATATATTTCAAACATTAAGTTCTAAATTGTTAAATGATGCACCGTTATGTGTTGGTGCGTCCCATCGTCTTATGTCGCAATTAGGTTCATTTTCTTGTGCTTTTGCGTATTTTGATGATTTTAGTGTTTGTGATTATTTCTATGTTTTTTGATGATTTGTCATTTCTATTTATTTACTCCGTGTTTGCAAGACATTGGGTTAAAAATAATTGATTATTATTGAGGACATAAATAAAAAAAACATTTACCATTATGTTTTTAAATATTTACCAAGGACTAAAAAGAGTAAATTAAAATCTTACAAGAATAGGTAAAACAAAAATACAACTATAATTGTTCTTGGTCCTTTTGACTGGCAAAATGTTAATTATTTTTGGATGGAGTCCATAGTATAAAAATATTTTAGTTTCCATTCCTTTCTAAGAAATCGTTTCTTATGTTAAATCGACTCTATATCTAGGTCAAGCTGAAAGCCCGGTCAAGAATGGCAAATAATTCTTTTTTGTTACTTCTAAAATTTTGGAGATTATCAGCAGAGAATAGCCATTCATTTCAATGCCTCAGTTCATTTTTTGCCCATGATATGACATCTATAAATGAAGTCGCTTATTAAAATAAGTGAAGCCATCTGCATTGAATGGATCCACATGCATGAAGCCATGTTTTTGTGTGTGAAGCCATTTATTTTCTAGAGGACACATGACAAATATGTAGCTGATGTGATGTGAGCTGATGTGACTAGGCGATGTGGTATGACGCGACTAATGACAAATCGATGTGATCAATAGTATTAACAGTCATACGGTTTATATATAGGAGGCGAAAGAAAAAACTAAACCGAAGAAGTATTTCAAAAACTTCGCTTAAAAATAAGCTATTCCTTTTAAATTAGTATTTGGGTGCTGGCCCAAGTTCTCTTGTTAAATACAGACTTTTCCCGAAAATGCTTTCAAATAGCCCGTTTAATCACTTGCCGACTGGTTGTGTGTATTTGAGCTTACCGGTTGATTGAGATTTGAGTGTACTGGATGAACATGTATGAAATAAAGGTAACATTACTCTCCATTTGTTTTATTGAATTTTGTTTAATACAGCGACATGTTGTGGACATATTGGTGAGGTCACGATTAAATTATGTAACAAACATATTTAAGTTGCTTTTATAACTTAACTAGTGGCGAGCAAGAGGTGGTTTCAACCTGGGCTTTTATCCAGGATCCTAGACAATATAGTTAACCATGCTGAGTAATTTGTTGCTAGCTAATCTAGAAAAGGCCACTGGGTTTTCCATCAGTCCATTGCCTATGACCGCCAATAGTTTCAAGGTCTTGTTTGGTCTCTTCTCTTTCAATTATCCATCTTTAAAGTGTTCTTGCGTTTGTAAGCCAAAAAGGCTTCAAAGAAAACTCTTCAAATATCTTTAAGGATATATCATTTTTTGTTTGATCGGTTACGTTGAACATCCATACAGGAACACTGCAGAACTGTAGCGTCTTCTTTCACCAAACATGAAACACATTTGATACCACGTCTAAAGACTCTGAGCCGTGTCGTCACAGCCTAGTTCAGTTGCTACTCGGCATTCATGGGTTTATCCTAATGTGTGCATCAGAATCGCACATGCGCGAAGGCGGAGTATGAATCTTGTGTGGTTTTAAATGTGTTTCACTTTTTTTTAAGGGAGGGTATAGCCTTTGTCGATACTGTATATTCTCTCTACTGTGATATAGGAAGGACTTCTGAGTAAATTAGAAATGTTCTTTTTTATAGCTTTACCTTTGCCAGTTCTTTTTTATAGCTTTACCTTTAAATATTCTAAAAATTATCTTAAAAAAAAATATTCTAAATTATTTTAGATTACTCTGACACAGCTGCGATGTGGATGGTTCCATATGAGTCAGAAAATTTCCGTCAAGATATTGAAGAGCTATGGCAAAGTTTGAGACCCCTCTACCTCCAGCTTCACGCATACATGCGATTTAAGCTTTCCCAACTTTATGGACAAGATGAAGTGAAACCTGACGAACCAATACCAGTGCATCTCCTTGGTAAGGACCTCCAGAACACTTGAGTAGGTTATATTAATTCGAGGTATGGGAATGTAGAAAAGAAAAAAGTGAATTTAGTAACCTTTTTAAAAGATATGGAAAGTAACAAATTTAATCTAAATGGTTTGATAATGGCTAGAACTACTCTGCAATTTCATAATCTAGAGCAGAAGCCAAAATTTTTTAATTTGGCATTTTTTATAAGGATTTTTAATAAAACCAAATTTGAGAACTGGTGGTTTACCCTTGACTTTGATGCCTTGAGTCTCGTACCTTATATTGCAGAATAAAGTTATAAGGCTCTACGTATTATATTTCTCATTTGATATTTTGCTTCAGAATACTCTGTGAAAAGGTCTAGGGATTCGTTGCTCTGCGGTGTAACCATATTGGAAGTTATGGTATTGAGTATAGTAAATAACAATGTGTATCCCTTGTATTTTTCTCGGCTTCATCATATAGAGTGGATGATTTTAGAAAGCCAGGGGTGAGTTCAGTTGATCGAAAATCACAGTTATAGTACCCTTTTTAAGAGCTGTATAAATTCAGAAGACACCCAGCCCCTTCTCCAATGTCATTTCTGCCTCGGGCACCACTATGACACCGTTTGATATCGAATCAAAATTTCAAAATACCCAGTTTAATGAAAATGGTAAAATTCGTCAAAAAAGATTCTTCTGGTTGGCATAATGTGTCCTGTCTCAGGGACAAGTGCCTCAAATAATGTAAATAACCCATTCAAACAGAGGCCTCAGTTACACGTTTTGCCTTGTTGAAACCATGATCGTGTAGAGTTTTTTTTATAGCCTCTGGAATCATTAAGTTAAAAATATAGCACTTAATTTGTAATATGATTGTTTTAAAACAAAACACAATATGTAGCTTAAAATTTTTGCATTGGCTTCCAATCTGCGGAGTATCCTGTATTTTTGAATGTCTGAGTCGAACATATTAAGGATTCCTTGGTTTGCTTAATTGTTTATTATCTGCTTTCTTGTTGGTCTTAATAATTGGGGTATCTATAGCAGGGCACAGGGGTCCTTCCCCACCTCCTCTTGAAATATTCGTAAGTATAGACGCGCCCCACCTATTTTGGAACGTCATCGTGCAGGGAATAATAGAGACTATAATTATAGAACCCAAAGCAGGACAATGACGTCAGGGCGGAACTTTCAAGAGCTTGCTTAACCAGAAGAGTGACTGCAAACGGTACCGCAGAGTGACCTTGTGGGGTGACGCCCCTCCACACAGCATTTACACCGTATTGACAGATAAAATTTTCAGAATGGGGTCGAATCAATGGTGTATCCATGATTTTGGAAAGGGGATGGGACAGCTGGTATTAATTTCGATGACTTTTTTCTACTCGCAAGATTTTCATGGTGGCACTTCTTCTTTTTTTTCTTGTTTGCTGGAAAGATATTTCATTTGACTGCGCCCCATTTAAGTGAGGACATGATGAAAATATTTATTACAGGGAACATGTGGGCACAGCAGTGGAACAACCTTCTTGAAGACACTATTCCGTTCCCTGGTCTACCCTCAATGGACGTAAACTGATACAATGATGAAAAAGGTATGAACTTGATTGAAGGTGACTATTAGGATACGTAACCAAAATCTATATAATCAAAACTTAGGATAAGAAGCAATAAAAAAAATACCTAAGTAGCTTTGATTGTCTGAGAAGGAAAGAACTGTTCTCTATGCATGTTACTGACATACATATTTACAAAGTCGATGTCAAGGTCAGCTTATAAAAACATTATCTATAGTGAAAAACAGAGACAAAAATTAGCACAAAGAAGAATAAGTTAATTGTAATTGTAGATAGTGTAATAATAATCTCTAATAGATTTTTTTTTCGTTTTTTACGTTGAGACAGACGCTTTTATCTAATGGCATATTATTCGTGTTCCTGTGGTGAGAAAGGTCGTTTTAAGCAATAGTAGAAGAAACAGAGATAGAGACATGTTGGAACAAGAATAAGACGGCCTGTTTTATTGACGAAGTGGCTGATTATATGAATTAAAAGTCCCTTGGGTTTTATAAAAAAAATTTAAACAAAGAAAATGATTCGTAATAGATTCAAATGATTTAAAAATGAATGATTAGGATAATTAACCTACTAAATAATTTCTTTTCTTATTTCAATAAAAAGGAAACAATAATTTTTTATCACATAATATTTACTAAAGTATTAATTTCTGACTGTAAAAAAAAAACAAAAAAAAAACTTGTAATGAGTTGGTATAGACTTTCAAGTCTGCGTTGATATTGTGTTATTAGTTAGAAATTTCAAATATTTCCGTTTCAGTCTGTATTTAAAATTTTAAAATTTTAAAAATTTTAAATTAAAAATTTTAATTTAAAAACTTATTTAAAATTTTAAAATATTTAAAATTTTAGAGGAAGAAATCTAAATTAAAGAATGTCTTAAAATCCTGAATGTAAGTGTAAGTTACTAATTGACCTATGACGGATGTCTGACCTCTGGACTGAAGATTTATTGATATGTTCCGAATCAAAAACCATAAAAAAGCATTGCTTATATGAATAGTAACCCCTCTGCTTGTGATAATTCGGGGGGGGGAGGGGATTTACTCCCACTGGATCTCCCCAAACTTTCAAATACATTTTTCAGGCATCATTGTTGAAAAAAAACTATATTTCCCACCAACTAGATTTTGAAAACTACTTTTTGTCCCCCTCCTAACATTTTCACGAATTAGTCCACTGAACCAAATACTTCGAGAATATTTTAATGCTTATCGTAATTGAAGTAATTGATGTACTGTGTTGTAAATCAAGCTAAAAGGAACTGGTGGCTGGGTGGAGGGTGTTTTTTTTCTATAAAGGTAGTACTGATGCGTATGGTTAGCTAAACCTTTTGCTGTTGTCTTTTCGTTTCACTGGGACCTTTTTCTTTAATTAGAGAAAGGTCAATTGCACTCGAACTTTCAAAGTATAAAATTTAGCTTCAAACTAGACAAATGGCTAGTTTTCTTTAAAAGAATTTACTTTTTGTGAAATCCAGAACTTACTTTTTTGTGAAATCCAGAGGCAATTTTAGTATCAAAATCACGCAATCACGAAAACAAGACACATCCCTTTTTCTAAATACCAAAAACGTGTGAGTATCTCGATTACAATATGAGACACAGCAAAAAAAAGCACAAAAAAACAGGGATGTATTGTCCTGATGCGTACTGATGCATACTACTGTACTGATGTGTATGGTTAACTAAAACTGTTACTGTTGTCTTTTCTTTCCACTGGGACCTTTTTCTTTAATTGGAGAAAGGTCAATTGCACTCAAACTTTCAAAGTATAAAATTTAGCTACAAACTAGACAAATGGCTAGTTTTCTTTAAAAAAAATTTACTTATTGTGAAATCCAGAACTTACTTTTTTGTGAAATCCAGAGGCAATTTTAGTATCAAAATCACGCAATCACGAAAACAAGACACATCCCTTTTTCTAAATACCAAAAACGTGTGAGTATCTCGATTACAATATGAGACACAGCAAAAAAAAGCACAAAAAAAACAGGGATGTATTGTCCTGATGCGTACTGATGCATACTACTGTACTGATGTGTATGGTTAACTAAAACTGTTACTGTTGTCTTTTCTTTCCACTGGGACCTTTTTCTTTAATTGGAGAAAGGTCAATTGCACTCAAACTTTCAAAGTATAAAATTTAGCTTCAAACTAGACAAATGGCTAGTTTTCTTTAAAAGAATTTACTTTTTGTGAAATCCAGAACTTACTTTTTTGTGAAATCCAGAGGCAATTTTAGTATCAAAATCACGCAATCACGAAAACAAGACACATCCCTTTTTCTAAATACCAAAAACGTGTGAGTATCTCGATTACAATATGAGACACAGCAAAAAAAAACACAAAAAAACAGGGATGTATTGTCCTGATGCGTACTACTGTACTGATGTGTATGGTTAACAAAAACTTTTACTGTTGTCTTTTCTTTCCACTGGGACCTTTTTCTTTAATTGGAGAAAGGTCAATTGCACTCAAACTTTCAAAGTATAAAATTTAGCTTCAAACTAGACAAATGGCTAGTTTTCTTTAAAAGAATTTACTTTTTGTGAAATCTAGAACTTACTTTTTTGTGAAATCCAGAGGCAATTTTAGTATCAAAATCACGCAGTCACGAAAACAAGACACATCCCTTTTTCTAAATACCAAAAACGTGTGAGTATCTCGATTACAATATGAGACACAGCAAAAAAAAAAACACAAAAAAACAGGGATGTATTGTCCTGATGCGTACTGATGCGTACTACTGTACTGATGTGTATGGTTAACTAAAACTGTTACTGTTGTCTTTTCTTTCCACTGGGACCTTTTTCTTTAATTGGAGAAATGTCAATTGCACTCAAACTTTCAAAGTATAAAATTTAGCTTCAAACTAGACAAATGGCTAGTTTCCTTTAGAAGAATTTACTTTTTGGTGAAATCCAGAATTTACTTTTTTGTGAAATCCAGAGACAGTTTTAGTATCAAAATCACGCAATCACGAAAAGGAGACACATCCCTTTTTCGGTACTCTTTCACAAAACGGACTCTTTATCTAGTGTATATGGAATGTAAAACGAGACGCGCCGAAAAAAACCCATTTTACGGGATAATTCAAGACACCGCTGTAGAGAAATACAATGTATAACACGGTTTTAATTGCGTATAAGGTATTAAAAGTGTTTTTTTTTTTTTTTTTTTTTTTTTTTTGGGGAGGGTACCTAGGTTATGTTAGGTTACGTATTAATATATGCTATGCTTTGCCCCCCACCACCCCCCTAATGTGCAAATATATAGCCCAAATTTCTTTTCTAAACTATTATATATTCATCCTATTTATTTATTTCATTAGCATTAAACAAACTAGCACTATATAAAAGAGTCCGTTTCACAGAAGAGTACCCATTTTTCTAAATGCCAAAAACGTGTGAGTATCTCGATTACAATATGAGACACAGCAAAAAAAAAAAAAAAAAAAAAAAAAAAAAAAAAAAAAAAAAAAAAAAAAAAAAAACGTGATCTATTGTTCTCAGTTTAGACCTGGAAGGGGCTAGTTTGTTTCGTAAAATATTACGTAACAGTGTCTCGACTGAAGCATCTGTATGGAAGAAAAACATTTACTAAGTACTTGTATTTTAGGGTTACACTCCAAAGAAAATGTTTGAAGTTTCAGAAGAATTCTTCACTTCCCTTGGCTTGAGACCAATGACGTATGAATTTTGGCAAAACTCAGTTATTGAAAAGCCAAATGATGGAAGAAATATGGTCTGCCATGCATCAGCTTGGGATTTTTGTGACGGGATGGATTTCAGGTAAGGGTCGTCAGCGTTAATTTACAAAAATTGGGGGAGGGTATATTTTTTCAATAGGCCGAGACCGAGTCCGTTGGTTTTGAATTAAGATCAAGCTGCCATCAAGCCTTGACTAATTGGAGAAAAAAACATGACAGATTGTCAGAGTTCGAGGCAGTTTTATTGTTTTTTTTTTTCAATTTGTTGATGAAAATACCGCACAAAAGGTGTATTTCAATGAAAACACAAAAAAAAAAAAACATTTCTCAAACTATAGGGAAGGCAAAAACATGCTGATGGAAAAACAAAAGTTCTAGCGCCCTTTTTAAGATTCAAAACTGATAAGAGGGCAATCAGCTTCCATCTTACACTTTTTTTCTCTAAATGCATCTGATCAACATTTTGAGATGAAGATATTTAGTCGAAAAGTATAATTATACATCGGTGGATGATATAGCCCCTCACAGCCCCTGGGGCAAGTGTTGTAAGTTGTATAAGTTGCGTATTGTTCTTACATAAAGTTGGTTATTGGGAAAAGGGGTACGGTATGTTTGATCCAGGATTTTCAAAAAGGCTAAGGGTATCAAGGTAAAGCGTTTAGAAAATGTTGAGGGGGATGTCAAACAAAATCAAATACACTATATGTAGGAGGGTTGTCAAAAGGACACTTTACTTAAATTGGAAAACATTATAAATATTTATCTATATCTATAACATTGAAAAATAAACGTAAATACAGCAAAAAGAAATCTAAAATTCCTGATATCTCCAGGGGCTAGTATCATTATATATTAAATGCTCAGTTTATTTTCATTTGTCGTGGATGCTTTGAAAAACTAAACCACACTTGTCAAAATACATACATTTTTCAATGAAACGCAAATGCCGCAATTTGCTTTAAAGCTTTTACGGTTAGGGAAGGGGGAAGTAGTCAAAGTCCTGTTTGTAGCTTTTTTTGTTGATTTAAAGTTTGACTTGAATATTCAATTTAATTTTAGCCGTTTTAAGATCTATTTATTTATCTATATCCGGATATGTTATCTTATGTTTGCTGTGATCATTTATTTAAAATTTTTGTTCGTTTTGGGTTTTATTTATTCTTTTAAAGTCTTTGCCTGGTCATTTTGAGCTATATAATCAGAGGACTTTTTCTGCAATTTTTTTCAATTAATCTAAAAAAAAAGAAGTAAGAATTCAACTTACAGTTTAGTCGTGACGGGGCAAAATAAATTTTTTGAAGGCAATATGTTATGATATGTATTGTAACTATAAGTTTGTCCAAGGACTTAGCCAGGAGGCACGGCGTTTTAACCCTCACCGAAAATTTTGTCCGGCTTGTAAAAAACGTAACGAAAATGCATAAATTTTTTTTTATGAGTTTTTAAAGCTTTTTTTCATGTAACCCTCCCCCCCCCACTCCTGAATAAAAATTCTGGATACACCTTTGAGTTTGACGGTTAATATGAAAATAATAATAATTACCCTCAATTAAAATATTCATATTATAAAACAAGTTATCATTATTTGGCATGGATCTGTGCCAAAGACAATATTGTAGAGAGAGAGAGAAGTTAATATTTTATCTCTTCTTTTTAATTAAATAAAAAAAAAAATTTCAACTGAGAGTAGGGAGAAAACATTAAAACTCAAAACGAACAGAAATCAGTACGTATCTGAGCAGGTTGTCTCCTCCTCAATAACTCGCTCTTTACGATAAAGTTTTTTTTTATCAATTTTGAAAAAGCTTCTTATTGTTCCAATTAAACGACCTTGTGTTTAGGAGTCGATCTTAAAGAATTGGGAAGAAATTCCAACTTTAGCGTAAGGAATGAGGTATTGAGGAGAGGGAAACCCCCTCTCAGATGCGTAAGAATTTCTGTTCGCCTAAAGTTTTAATGTTGCTCCTGACTTTCAGCTGAAAAAATCTGTTTGTTTTTTTTAAATTTAATCTCTGGTGTTTTTTTATATAATGGCAATAAATTCGGCTGTGCCTCTACGGAAAAGTCCCCCTCTCACGGAAAGATTCTCTAGACAATTCAATCTTGGTGAAAATTTAACCCGAACAATTAAAATTTACCCCGAACAATTACCCTTAACATCTCCACACTTAAAATTGAGTCGGCAAAGAAAAAGTAAGACAAATAAAAAGAATTTCTTATAAAAGTTTCTGGCAAATTCTCTCAGTGTGAAATTTCCCCTAGAAAGGTCACCACCTGGAAACTTCCCTTCACTCCAGCAGGCTATTCCCCCCGTCCCACCCAAAAATTGTATGCATACTTTCCAATAGCAAATACTATGCGTAAACAACGGACAAATTTTAGAGCTGAAAGAGTTTTCCTCAAGGTCATGGGGGGAGGGAGTTCATGTTATCTCCAAAGACACAGCTATGGACCTTTCAACTATGCTGAACAAAAGGGCTATTTCAAAATTTGGATCGGACAATTTTGAAGGGAACAGAGAGGTGAGAGGGGGCTAGTTGCCACCTAATTTTTTTCTCACTTACAAAGGGCACTATAACTTTTAATTTCCGTTCTAATGAGCCCTCTCCAGATGTTCTAGGATACTAGTTCATTAAGATCACCCCTGTGAAAAAAATAAACAAACACGTATCTGTTATCTTTCTTCTGGAAAAAATTCCAGATTTTCGCAGATAGGAGCTTGAAACTTCTGCTGTAGGGTTCTCTGATACGCTGAATCTGATGGCGTGATTATCACCAAGATTCCTTGACTCTTAAGGGGTTGTTTCTCTTTTTTTTTCAAGAGTTTCGGCTACTACTGAGCCGCGTCAGTCCTTACTTACAGTTCGTTACCACTAACTGTTTAAAAATATTCTCCTTGTAAAAGAGAATGTGGCATCAACTTGTCCTGTCGTAATTACTGAAAAATTCCGATCTGGAAGACCGGATGTCAAATTACGCGTAATTATGCGGCAGTTGTCACAGGTTATAATCTTAAACTGTACCACTACATGGAGCACATATGGACATCTTTTTTTGGAAGTTCTGGATTAAATTCTTCAAATCAGCACATTTTCAAAGTGTATGTTTTAGGAAAATTCTGTTTTCTCCATAGTTTTGCTCGAAAAGTGTTGCTTCTGGAACATTTTTACGTTTATGTCTGCGCTGCCTAATATGACACATTTAGTGAAAACAGGCTTCATCACCACAATTGATTGTTGCTGTTTGGAGTTTGACGCGTTCGACCAATAAGTCATATGCCTTCGTATCACTCGATTATTCTGTGCCTTCTGTAATCACTAGCTTGCTTGGGTGTCACTTCAGTCAATATTCACTGAACCAGATCATGTATCACTTATCTTGCTATTGGTAGGGGGTTATTCACCTGCTGTAGATGCCTGCGTTGAAAAACGGAAGTCAAAGTAATCCAGCTGTGCTTTGTCATACAACAACTAAAATACATATACAACACAAATAAAGTAAATAATGTTAAATTTTCATAATTAATGTCATATACTTCCAAATATAAAAAAAATCTAAGCAGATAAGGTATAGATAATGCGACAGGCCTATGGCTTCCTCCTTTATTGAATAAAATAAACAAATAAAATAAATAATAAAAACAAATAAAATAGTAAATGTGATAACTCTAAAATAAACTATTATAAGGGTGAAAAAAAAAATTAAGGGAACGAACCAAAACCAATAGTCTTAACAAATTTAACCAAAAGGTTTGTGCTTAGTCATCTAGCCCAAGGAGGAGACGTGTGATGTCCCAGAAAAGACCGCATTTTGAATGCCTTAAGTGCCTTTTCACAGCAATTCCTTAGTATTTCCCTCTCTTTTTCATATTTTCTACAGTTGAAGAAGATGTGACGGATGTCTTCATACACTCCACGGATGTTGCAGTTGGGGGAGGGGGCCGTTTTCCTATGAAATAGTGTTGATTTTGTCTTTGCATGGCTACATCTAAGACAGAAGAAGCAAGTTGAAAGGATGCGAAATATGAGGTACATTTCTTTTGATGGCTGCTTATAATCGTAGAGATCTAGGAGCCGGGTATATGAAGAATGGAGCCAACCCTCTTCTTCCTCCAAAATTTTTGAACTGATGGAAGACAGGAATTCATTATCAGTAATAGGAGTTTGAGTGATCAGACCCAGTTGGGAGGCTTGTTTTGCAGCCTGGTCTGCTAATTCATTTCCTGTTATACCACAGTGTGCTGGAACCCATATAAAGAGAACTGATATACCC
Source organism: Artemia sinica (assembly GCA_027921565.1). Classification (NCBI taxonomy): domain Eukaryota; kingdom Metazoa; phylum Arthropoda; class Branchiopoda; order Anostraca; family Artemiidae; genus Artemia; species Artemia sinica. The sequence continues at coordinate 48,576,715 of CM051264.1, forward strand.
TTTCTTGCTAGTTGTGTAACCAAATTTTAATCTCAATGGCAACATTTCTTACTTGGTCTTGCTGGTGTGAAAGGTAATCCAGAGCTGACAGTGAATCAGTGCAGACAATATAATTCTGATGTTTGATCTCTATTTGGCTTGATATGGCTTGAAGAGACAACTTATTTGCCAAAAGCTCTGCAGAGAAAATTGTCAGGTTAGGGGGTAAACGGTAGGAAAGAGACAGGCTCTGGGAGGGTATAACTACTGCATAACTGCATATATTTTTTTTCTGTCTTTGAGCCATCTGTATACACTTGGATGTAGTCCTGATATTCTGCCACTTTCCCAGGAATATAATTTTCATCAGTGCTTGGGGAAGGTCCTCTTTTTTTGCAATGGTGATCTTAGGAATAATCAATTCCCCAATTCCTTTTGAGGCTCTAGGAGAATCATCGTCCAAACCAAACTAACAGTCCGCCTGCCATTCTCTATGTTTTCTTCCATGCCAGGAAGGCAAAGGAATCTCTGGAAAGAAGGCATCTCTGTTGGGTTAAAGCGGACATCAGTGTTGAGGTGGCTAATAATTTCTTTGTAGATAGTGTGGTTCTTGAGTATTAGCTTCTTCGCAAAATATCTTGCAAGGAGATATTTTCTTCTGGAGTGAAGAGACTGGATCCCCACTTTCATAGTACATAGCTGCAATATGAGTTGATTTTAGGCAACCAAGGGCTCTTCGTAAGATAGCCTGGAGGGTAGTGTCAAGTTTCTTCAGGAGACATTTCTTAGCAGATCCATGTATAAATGATCAATAGTGATCAAAGATCAATAGTGGATATCATCACTGACTGACAATAGTTGAATCAAAGCTATGGGGGCTCCTCTTCTTCCAAGGCAGAGAGCATTAATGAAGTTTTGTCTTTTGTTTGAGACTGCCAATCAGCTCATCCAGATGGGGTTTCCATGTCGTTTTTTGGTCAAATACAACTCCCAGAAAGCGTGTATGTTCGGCAACTACAATCCCTTGTCCACTCAGTTTCACCAGCGGTTTGAAAGTAGCCAGGTTATGCATTTTTGGAAAAACACACTAACAGACTTATGGGTTGAGGAGAAAACGATACTATTACTATTTGCCCTAATGGATAGTGTATCCACAGCTTTTTGGGAGGCTGCCTATAAGCATAAAGGGTCTCACCACAATTGATTTGTGCACGGAACTCATAAGATTTTTTCAACATTACTGGAAGTTTTCCAAAAAAAACCGTTATGGGTAAGATTTTAACCGAAACTAATTATGAATTAGTGAAGTTCTGTTGGTCTAAGTATTAACACAAGGCAGTAAACTTTCTTTAAAAAAAGAAGCAAATGAACCCCCCTTCCACCCTAGGGCTCACCTTCCGCAAGGAAGATGTATTTTACGTACCTTTTCATACAGTAACTCCATTGGGGACGAGACAGTGGTGCGTGTTCCTCTTACGATCTAGAATGCATAAAACAAACTCAAAAGCACAAATTTTTCGCCAAATGCAATTAATACACTACTCTTAATTCTTCTCCTCTAGAAAATTCTTATGTTTATAAGCCATCTCATTCCCCCTCCCCCAAAAAAAGAAGAATAAGGAAAACGACATACCTTATTAAGTGACACTAGTGGCATGTACACTACAGACTGGATACAGATGCTTTAATACAATAATCATGCTCACTACTTGATAATCTTTTTGAATGTGCTTGAATATAAATGAATATTCATTCCTAGGATAAAGCAATGTACAACTGTGACAATGCAAGACTTGATAACTGTTCATCACGAAATGGGGCATATTCAATATGACCAGCAGTATAAGAATCAGCCTAAGCTCTTCCGTGGTGGGGCAAACCCAGGATTCCATGAAGCAATTGGAGACACTCTGGCACTTTCAGTTGCAACTCCAAAACATTTGAATATTATCCAGTTGCTCGAATCAAGCAGTAATAGTATGGAAGCAGATATTAACGCCCTGTATTCCTTTGCAGTCGAAAAGGTAAGTTTATCGTAGGTTGCGCAATAGCACTGCCTAAGTAAAGAGCGATGTGGGCACAATGTATTATTTGTTTATTTGTCATTTTTTTTCTTTTTATTATTATCAGGGCGTTTTGTATCGAAGGAGCTATCGTAGAAACTTTGAAAAGGGCTCATTTAATTTAAAATTGAAAGGGGTACTACCCTTTTTAATAGTCGAAAGTGATTGGAGGGCCCACCATTTCCCCAAACACATCAAGTTTAAAATTTTTATATAGCCATTTTGTCCAGCGTAGTTAAAAGGCCCGGAAATTATGTCTTTGTGGATGACAACTCCCTCACAGCTCTCAAGGCAAGGGTTGTAAGTTAGGCCCTGGGGACATGTAAGATTTTTATAGAAAGGGTGGTTTGTATAAACTCCGGAAGGGGCTCATTGGATTAGTAATCAGAAGTTCTAGTGCAATTTTTAAGATTCAAAGTGATCGGGAGGGCAGATACCCCCCCCCACACACACACACCTCGTATTTTCCCGAAATGTATCTGATAAAATTTTGAGATGGCCATTTTTTGTGGTAGGAACTTCGAAAAAGGCTCATTTGACTTGGAATTGAAAGGGCTAGTGCCCTTTTTAATAGTCAAAAGTGATTAGAGGGCAACAACCCCCCCACCCCCCCACCACCACGTCATCAATTCCCAAAACATTACAAATCCAAATTTTGAGATAGTCATTTTGTTCAGCGTAGTTAAAAGGTCTGAAAATTGTGTCTTTGAGGATTAGCCTCCCACCACAGCCCTCAGTGCAAAGGTTTTTAAGTTATGCCCCGAGGGCGAATAAGTTTTTATATAAAGGGTGGCTGTACAAACTCTAGAGGGGGCTCATTGGATTGGAAATCAGATGTTCTAATGCCATTTTTAAGCTAAATGTTGAAGTAACCAAAAGAAAATATTTCATCCTAATGCTACTGCTTCTACTCATACTACTACTACTGTTTCTATTATTACTATTTCTATTACTACTACTGCCACTAAAGCTTAGGTTACTACTATTATTCTACTGCTACTACTACTACTGCTATTAAATCTAAGGGTATTAAGGCGAAAAATTTGGGATAGATAGAAACTGTATGGAACTATATTGAAACATACTATGCCCACCCAGGTTGTTAAGCGGAAGCATCAGAGATGCTTCAGGAACGGTTGGTGGTGTTAAGCTGAAAGTTTCAGCGTGTGTTGAAGGGGATGTTGAAGAAACCAAAGGTGCTATGTGTACACTGCTACAACTATTGCTACTGCGTAAGCTAAGGGTATTAAGTTGAAGCTTTTGAGGAATGATTTGGCGGATGGTAAAACTAATCAAAACAAACTATGAGCATGTGGACTTTCAAAAAGGTGACAAAGCAAACATCTGAAGAACAAATTATATTATTAACTTAGACCTTTAAGGGTAAGTTGTGGGTGATTCTCGACTAGCCAAAAGGCTTTATGTGTATACTTTTAATGCTACCACTACAATTACTGTAACTAATGACGCTAAGGGTATTAAGGTGAAACTTAAGGAACGTTTAAAAGGAGTTTCAATATAAGACTTGGTCAA
>CM051264.1:48585289-48587789 GCA_027921565.1 Artemia sinica
CACCCTTGCCTAGCTGGCAGGGAGCTATGAGCGAGCTGTATGTTGATACGCAGTCAGGCTCTTACACAGGGAAAGCCTCCATTTTCTTCATGCCCATGATAGATATGAGCTCAAGTGATCCCATTTGTATCTACTCAACACTCAGCTTCGTTTGCGAACAGTGTTCCAGATACGGTGCGACTCCAGTACTGACCTTCGATCAGCCACTTTACTGGGAAAGCTCTTACCATTATTGCTGCCGAGACGGATGCAAGTCCTATAAAAAAAATCGTCCTGCGGCTGGGTGGCTTCCACACACTCATGAGTTACATTGGGGCTGTTGGACAGATTATGGAAGGCTCTGGACTTCATGACACGTTGGAAATAATATATGCGCCAAATACTGTTCTACAAATCATTTCTGGGAAAGCTTATTCCAGAGCTATACGAGGACACATACTCACTGACTGGGCACTGAACACACTTCTCTTCACTGAACTTTACGGCACTGAAGATGGCGCTGATTCAGCAGACACGGAAAAAATATTCAGTGCCTCCGACGAGCTTATGGAGTTCTTCACTGTTTATCTTGGTGCATTGGAAGGTCACACAGACATGCGAAGTATAGAGGAAAATCTGTCCCTGGCAGAAGTCGCCAAGAAATTTTCTTCTCTTAAACAGTCACTTTCGGAAAAGTTACGTACGGCGAAACTGTGGATGCAATATATGGAAATGATAGACATACTGAAGAAGTTCATCCAAGCAGAGCGTACGGGGAACTGGGATCTTCACCTTCAGGCAGTTGAAGCTATGTTGCCCTATTTCGCAGCGTCCAACCACTTCCTATATGCGAAGTCTGCCAGGGTGTACCTGCAAAATATGAAACAGCTGGAAACTACCAATCCCGACGTGTTTGACAATTTTCAGAACGGGAGCCATGTTATCCGCAGATCCGAAAAATTTTGGGCGGGCCTGTCGTCAGATCTGGTCATTGAGCAGGTCCTCATGCGCTCGTTGAAAACTAACGGTGGTCATACAAGGGGAAGCGGCATGAGTGAGTTGCAGAGGCTGACTTGGTTACTCTCAGCACCAACTTGTAGTGCAATTAATTCGTCGATGCAAACTTTTGCTAAGGTCCAATACGAGACGAGCGAACAGCACAAAGAAGTTAGAGAGTCGAGGATTGAACGCGACAACCATGACACTAGCAAGCTCCTTTGCTTTCTTGCTGAGAATACCTCTTTCGCAGAAGACCCGAGCTTGCGAAACATTATCTCTGGAGTTACGGCTGATGAAAAAGTCAACGTCGACACAGCTAGATCCGTCGGACAAGAAATCATGGATAGCATGACAGGGGAAAACGTCAACACGTACACATTCAAGAAAAAGTCTTTGGCCGTAACGCTTGCTAATAAAGCTGCACCAGTTATTGACGGACAGTCAGTTGCCGTTGATCCAGCATTCATGTTTCAGCGGCTGTTGAAAGTTGCTGGAAATAGCGAAGATGATTTGGAGTCATACTTTAAGTATGAATTGTGTTCACCGCCTCCGTCACTTTTTGAAGCAAACGGACTTCCACGAACAGCCGATAAGCCTGCCCTCGACCGATGCGATGTGGCGTCTAGTTGCAGAGCAGCAGCCGAAAACTGAAGACTTCGTCAAAGATTTCAGTGACAAGCATATAGTTCTCGATGGTGGGGCACTGCTTCAGCGAATTCCTTGGAAAAAAAAAACTCAACTTATGATAGTATCTGCCAGAAGTACGTTGACTACGTTGCACGGAAATACGGGGCGCAAAGGACATCGGTGGTTTTCGACGGATACGACCAAGCACCTTCAATCAAAGACATCACCCATTTGAGACGGAAAGGGAAACGATCGTGCCCGCAGATCAATTTTAGCAGGAATATGGTCTGTTCTACAAAGAAAGAAGTGTTCCTAAGCAACTTAAAGAATAAGCAAGCCATCATAACCATGACCAGTGAGTACCTGACCAAAGCTGGGTGTCAGGTATACCAAGCAGAAGGGGACGCTGTTCTTCTCATTGTTCTAACCGCAGTTCGATCTGCTTCTCTTATGCCTACTGTCCTGGTTGGAGACGACACAGATCTGCTTATACTCCTCTGTTATCACGCACAGACAGATAGCCAAGCGATCTACTTTTACTCTGAACCTCGAGCTGAAATCTCAAAGAATAGAATTTGGGATGTAAATGCAACGAAACTCAACCTTGGATCTCGTATATGCAGCACAATCCTGTTTGTCCACGCCTTCCTTGGGTGCCATTCAACTTCTCGTGTCTATGGCATTGGGAAGTCAGCGGGACTACAGCTTCTGATAAAAAACAACGAGTTTTACGAATCCGCTAAAGTTTTATGGACCCACTATCCACCAAGCACGACATTTCAGCAGCTGGGGAGAAAGCAATGATGCTTTTGTTTAAGTGTCCAGGCTCAATTTCAACCCTCAATCAGTTGCGTCATCTCAAGTTCATCGAGAAAGTTACAGCATCTGCTTCGTA
>CM051264.1:48592789-48595289 GCA_027921565.1 Artemia sinica
CACTAGATTTTTTTCTAGATTTTTATTGAGAAGTTGCCGAAAATCCGAACTATTAACGGAATAGAAAGCTTTCCTAAGTTGATCTACTATACAGCTCTTCAATGCTTTTTCCTTTTAATCTATCAATTCACTCTCTCTCGTTCTTTAAAATCACAATGTAGCTTATCATTCTCTTCCTGACAGCAAACTTTAAGGATTTCTGCTGCAAGAAGTGCACTCCTCGTCGAAAATACCCTTTTTCTTTCTATCCATCTTTTTACTATTTTCTGGTCTCCAACATACATAATTTTAGCTATCTTCTTGACTAAGTCTTCTATTATTCCTTCCTTTGCTACTGTTACTACTTGTTCCAATTCCTGCTGGGATTTATCTACTGAAATAGCTTCCTGTTCTTACCACGACGCTTTGTTTGCCATCTTCCTCCGTATCATGGGTCAACAATCCTTTTTTGCGTATTTTCTTGTGCCTCATCCTGATTCCTGCTAAATAACCTTAATGAAGTCAAAATGGACATACGATCAGACCCGGCCACCGACCGAACTTCAAACAAAAACTTATGTTTTTGAGATATATCTGCTAAAATATAGATTTCAAAGATTTATTCCTCAATAAATACATTTTGGAATCACACTGCTCTTATTCCCCCTCGAAAGGCTCCAATGACCAGGCATAAAAGGGGAGAATGCTTTTTAAATCTCCATAGAAAACTCGTAACCTACCCCCTCCTCAAACTCATCCTTACTCATCCCCTTCTTCCCCATTCTACTTACCACAAAACTCTAGTAAATGCCTGTCTCTTTTATTTATTTTTCACTAAGACGGTGCATACTTGTGAGCTCTCCAGAGGTGACCAGTATGTGAGCTTGGTGCTCCAGAGAGGGACCGGTATGGGCGTTGAAGCCTCTTAAAAATGAAAATAAATGGGCAGGAAAGAAAACTCGCATTTATCTTCTTCGGAGAATGAGGTTCTTTTCGAAGTGATATATAACGAGAAAAAATTAACGTGAAATTGTGACGTTTTTACTCCAAGCCAAACTAAGTTAACAGATGTACTGTTAAAATTGTGAAAATATTGCTCCTCCCTGATTGCTAGCTTCAAAAGTGAGATACATACATCCATTACTTATTTTTTACCTATTTCTGTGTTTACCAAACTGATAATATTCATCGTTATTGAGAAAAGGGGATAAAGAACCCCCTAAATTGAGTACAACCTTGATGAAAACTGTAAAGCTATGCTTAGCTTGTCCAAGTAACGGAAAGGGTCGTGCGAAGAAAAGTACTTAATTCTACCATTTTGTTCCGCAAGTCAAGACAAGGCTTAAAATTCCATCGAGAGAAAATAATCATTTATTCAGCAATCATAATGATAGAATTAGTAGAACTATAAATATGCAGTAGAATCTATTTCAAAAAGTTTGGAAGGAATTCGGAAAAAAACTCGCCTCCGCCTGTTTAACAAAGGCATCGTCTCCTAATTTTAGGTGGTCGGGCCTGTCCCCTGATGAATTAAAGGGCCGCGATATACTGACCATGCGAAGGTAGCATAATCATTAGCCATTCATTAGCATTATCATCCGGGTTGCAGCGGTAGCTAGCAACCTAGTAAGAGACGATTACGTCCAATTTTAAGAAATATAATAACCCATAACTCCCTAAAAATAGAGTCAGATCAAAACAAAAAAGTACACCATTAGAACCGCCTTGTCCGAAACCCTAATATAGGAAACTTTCTGTCCCTTGGCTTGTACAGCAAGGGAAAATATATTGGCTTTGAAAATCAAGAAAAGTGGCAGCTACTACAGCATTCTGCCTAAACGGCATCTTTTTTTTTCTTTTCTACAAATAGCTTGGCAATGGAACATCGTAGAGAGTTGCTCAATGGCTCATTTTAAAGTAAATTAATGGAGTTAAAAACGTTTTGCAATTAAAATTTTTTTTTTTTAATATAAATCAATTTTTAACGAAAAAACTGCATATTCTTGTTAAAGATTGATCAATGACGTCATAATCGTAGGTTTTAGCCTGGTCGTCTCTTAGTATTCCAATTAAGAAAAAGCCATAGGTTTGTTTCCTGTTTGTGATTTCACATCAAACAAAGAACATCTATATTAGAGAACAACCACCTTAAGTTCATCACATTTTTTGCCTCTTTCTGTTAATTAATAAGAGATAACTTTGGAATACAATGCATTTTCTGACAAAAACCTGCATCTTCATTTACAAGGTTGGTAACACACATATCTTTTGACAAGGAAATTATATCACATAACATGAATATAATATCACATAACATGTGAATATAATATGACATAACATGATATTATAAAGATAATATAAGACATACATCCTTTGAAAATTGCTCTGCTTGGCAACATGGGGCCGGGTTTCAATTCCCACCGCAGCAATGTTGGGTGACAAGCTTGCTACTTGTCCTGTAAAAAAGACCCAGCAACTGAAACGTTGATTCGATGCCCTATCCGCCAGCAATGGCTCAAGA
>CM051264.1:48600289-48996518 GCA_027921565.1 Artemia sinica
AAAAGAGGCATAGGAGAGGAGTTTGAAAACTTTTACAGTATGGTTCTCCGATACGCTGAATCTGATGGTGCAATTTTCGTTAACATTCCTTGCCTTTCAGGGGGTGTTCTCTCCCTTTTCCATAATCAGGCAAATTTCTCAGGCTCGTAACTTTAGATGGGTAACGTTAAACTTGATTAATCTTATATATTTGAAATCAGCATAATAAGCCAATGCATTTGATGTATCTAATGATATCAAAATTCTGTCTTTTAGAGATTCGGTTACTATTGAGCCGAGTTGTTCCCTACTCAGTTCATCACCACGAACTGTCTGATGAAATTATCATAATATAGCTCTGTTTTCGAACATTATAATTTCATGTCATATTCACTTAATCATTATAATAGCCAAGCAAAAAAATGATTTGACCATGGATAAATTTGGGCTAAAAATTGTGGGTAATGCTTAAACCTGACTACTGTTAACCCTTAAAAGGCATCTAGCATACACATATTAGCATAAGGTGCCCACTATCAAAGAACTCTGGGCAGCTACCCATCGAGCTTGTGCATTAAGATGAATTCTGTAGAGGATGACAAAGCATTCTGAAAATGTAAGTCTGAGGTCGTAGCTTAGTTTTTCTAATTTAATTCAATACAATTAAAATTTCAAGTAAAATTTGAATACTCATGCAAAATCTGTGATGAATGGTAGATTTGTGTAGTATTTTTTTAATAGACTTTTCATAAAAAAATTCAAGGCGGATAGGGAGGAAGATTTTCAGTCTTACGGATTTCAAATCTTTGCATGGTTTTGCGTTTTTATCGAGGCAAGACCATTATGACCCCCAAGCAATGGACATCCACGATTATGGACGTATCCCATTGCTTTTTTTTATATTAAAAGATGCTCTCATATTCTGTTTTGTTCTAGATGTTAATGTGTTTAATTAAATGCAAGTCTGTATCTTTTTTTCCTTTATTCCTTTTTTAATAGTTAAGCTTTTTTTATAGTTTAATTTAGTTTTAGTATCATCGTTCAACCACTGCGAGTTTAACAGTATGTTAAGAATCATAGTAAAACTTCCAAACGTAAAAATAAAAACCGGGATACTAAATAATAATTATAGATATAGTTTTTGGGGATAATGTGTATAGTAATAAGTTTTCCAAGATTCAAGGCTCAGGACTGAAACCCTAAGGAGTGACAACACTGCCACAGTTTAGTTGTCGTACAATAACCGAATTTATTTTTATCAGTGCAATGTTGTCACTTGGAGCCTCTGTACCTTGGCCTGTCATAGTGAAATTTCCCAACGTTAAAAAAAACGGGATACTAAACAATAATTATATATGTACGTAATATACTTTTTTAGGGTAATATGCAAAGTAATAAGTTTTTCCAAGATTCAATGATCGGGACTGAAACCCTAAGGAGTGACAACACTGCCACCGTTCAGTTTTAGTACGATAACCAAATTTATTTTTTATCAGTGCAATGTTGTCACTTGGAGCCTCTGTACCTTGGCCTGAAGCACTGGAAGTTGGAACTGGAGTACGGAAGATGGACAGTAGTGCCTTCAGAGAATATTTTGAGCCCTTAGAAAAATGGCTTGAAAATGAGAATAAAAAAAACAACCTTCAAACTGGTTGGAAAAAAGGTAACGCAGTCTCATGTTAATTTTATTAATTACTTTTAGTTATTTAGAAATAAAATATGTGACATGCTATTGACTTCATTTGATTTACTTGAGAAATCTTTAGTCAAATTTTTCTGTCGTATATGCACTTTTTTTTTTACATTATTTTTCCTTTTATGGTTTCAGCCTCCGTGTTGGTTGAGATGCATTTGACAAATAGTGAAGTCCTCTTTTTAACAAAGGCCCATTCACAATGGGATTTTACTATTCCCGAGATTTAGCTAGTGCTTATTTGAGTCAATCAGAACTTTCGACCAATCAGGAAATTCTGTGAAAAATTTGATTGGTTCTAATTAGCACTATCTAGATCTCGATGTAGGAAAAATCTCTTTACAAATGAGTCGTATGTCATGTTGTCAAATTCTCATTATTAAAAAAATTGCTAATTTTTAAACAATAAACAAAGAACGGGATTTTTAATTAATACAAAAAGATTTTGTCAAAAAGCTATATTTTTTAATTTCCTCTCTAATGGAAAATATTAATTAACTTTTAAAATCTACTTTCAAATCATCATTCTTTGAATATTTAGTTTCATTTTTTTTTATTTCTTGGATGTATGCCGCAGCTCACTTTCCCTACTTCTTGCTTATAAGTTAGCACTTTTTTTTGCTCTTATCATTAAATTATTGAAATTAACGCTCTTTTAGAGTTGGTATACTAAAGACTTTCAGAAACCAAAAACGTGAGTTAGTCTCTTAGAAAAAAATCATTTTCCTGCAAGATCTTAAAGCACTAACGGAAACTCATTTATTTTAAGATCCATCTATAGCCTTATTATTTATCAAACTTTTATATTCTGTCTCTCCCAGGTAATTGATTTTTGCTTTACTTTAAATTTTCACAAAATATTATCATTTTTAATGCTATCTCTTACAACTATTTAAAACTATTTCAAAAATGTTCTTCAGACCTCTTGTTATTACTTTTATTTATCACTAGAGTCCCGCTCCCATCTTTAACTGAAATTTTTCTGGACTGACTGTTCTTTTTGGACATGTCTAAGCGATAAGTTACTGCTTGGCGTTCCAGATACATATTCTTGATACTATGCAATTTTATCTATAACCTTCTCTTCACATCTTCTTGATGCCACCTCTGCTTTCATGCCACCTCGGCTCTCTATACTGCTTTCTGCTCTCTTCACCTCTATACTTTCATGCCACCTCTGCTTCCCTTACTTTCTTCTTATTAGATCTTACTTTCTTATTCTAATATGATCTATCATCCACGTTTTCTTATACAATACCCACAATCTCTTCTACAAAACTTCAATTTTTTCTCTAATATGTCTAGTGCTCTTCTAAATTTGCTTTCTAGAACAAAAATGAAAGAAATAATCAACAGAAAATAAGATGGATTTACTTACTTGACCTAAGTTTGTCCAAAATAGGACCAGGACCTAACTCAGACTAGGACATGGATCAAGATATGTGCCTAGGGAGTCAAGGGAGGTTAAATTAGCCACCACCAAAATTTCTGTAATTGATGTTACGATATTTTGAGGACGTTTTTAACGTGGCCACACATAAATATCATATATTATGAATCGGAAAATATTGAAGGAGATTTCCTTGTTACCTGGCAAACTATCGTTTGCTTAATAAAACTCTGTTCTCAGGTATTGTCTTAATTAATAATTTTCTATAGTGTCTTCTTTTCCTCAAGTGGTCTCTCAAGAAAGTTTTTTGATGAAGCGCTGTTTGATCCATGAGAGAAACGGAGACAGTTGTAAATATATATTCAATACTTCAACTAAATAAATTGAAGAAAGACTTATTAAATGCTGAATAAAATTAGGAAAATCATCCTAATAGCCAGGGTGATTCTGCCTCCTTTTTGTTTTTTTGGTAACTAACCATATAGGGGCCTTAGCTCTGTTAATGGTACTAATACCGAGATTTTGGCTGATGACATGTTGGTATTTTATTTCTCAATTAATTTTATCTTACTGATATTTTTTACTTGATTCCGAAAAAATGGAGTGGTGTCATTTGATTCAAGTAATGTATTAGTAAAAATAAAATATTACAAGGTGTCAGTGTCTCCTCTCAACTGTAAATGCTAGATTGAAATAATCTGCCAGGTATTAACGTCCCTATTGTTTATGTTCAAAATAATAGAGCTGACTTGTACAAAACAAAATTTGTTGGTATCTTTAGCCTAAAAACCCACTAACATAATTTTTCCACAAGCTTCCAAATTTGACCTGCGTCCATTTTCAATTTCAAGTGATTCTTTTTTTTTTCAAAAAACCTGTTCACGCTAAACCTTTCTTAACTTCGTTCCAGTAAACTCATCCCCAAATTCAATGCCGTATCCAGGGGGTACAGGTTTTGAACACCCCCTCCCGTAATATTTGTCCGAGTCGTAAAAAAGTTTTTTTTTTGTAATCCCCCCCCCCACCCTCTCTCGAAAAAGATCCTTAATATGGGACCTCCAGAAAACTTTGGAGAATCAAAGACGCCCTTTCGCTTTAGGTATGTTGATATGTACGTAACGAAAAATTCAGAAAGAAAAAGTGACGATCCTCAATCGGGGAGTTCAGAAGATCAGTCCCCTTATTTCTTCATCGTCATTGGGAATTGCACAATGCTTTTAATAAAATATTATAATTTCCGGCAAATAGTGAGAATAAAACGAGTTTTCCCCAAAGAAACAATATTATATAATTTAAATAAAATTGTAACTACTGATAGTGATAAGGAAGCAAGGGGCTAATATCCACATGATGGTGGTAAGCTGGAATATAGTCAATGATCATAGTAATATGATAGTAATGAAGTACCTTTTTTCTATGACAACTTGTGTTTCAGGTAAATATGATTTTTGGACACTGTTGCTAGTCGAAGCTCGTTTAAGACCTTGACAAGAAATAGTTTTATTTCTTTTTATTTGATAGCTAAAAAGAAAAAATTTATGAAGGTCGTAGATGGTGTTTCATATTTTGCTAAAGATCCCAGAACCAACTGCACTGCGTATGTTAAATGAATGATTACTACAAACTTTACTACATACTACATTACTACAAAATATAAATTGCATCACTACAAAATAAGGATTACTATAAACTTTTTTGCTTCACTTTTTACCTGTTAGCTTTTATGCTCTTAACGTTTCACAATAACATATTCAACTCTAGAACCATATGGGCTGCGGTTGTAAAAAAGATCAGCAAAATAGAACAAAGAAGCATTCACCAAAACAAAACAAAAAAACTCTTCCACTATTATGCATTTCTTGTCATTTTAAAACCATTTTCCTGTATCCTGCCGGCCTCCATGCTTCAAAAAAGTTCTCTTTGTGACGCATTACTATCCGGACATATTTTTACAGATTCCTTATATACAGTTGGTGGTTATTCTCCAACAAAAAAAAAACAGAAAACATTCATTCCCTCTCTACTTCTCCAATTCTAAAAATGTTCTCCTTCAAATACTCCAGCTCCTTTCAGTTGCACGTAAAGTGCAACTGAAAGGAACGTAAGTAAAGTGCACGTAAGGTCCTCATTATTCCCTCTTATCGTACAAACATATGAACCTCCTTTTGACCTAAATGTCGACAAACACTTCCTTCTTTCTCCTATTGGAATAAAATTACCTCTTACCAAAATAATCCACCTTATGTTCTCCCCAGGAAGCCCCAACTTAAGGTAATATTCCTCTCCCCATGCCTGTTTGACCTCAACGTAAACACTGAGAGACGCTGGACTTGTCCTGCCCACCTGCCATTGCTGTGTCTCCATTCCTGCAATATTACCAGTACTTGAGGTGCTTACAGTTATTGGTCGAATTCATCCGTCTCTAACCATCGATGGGGAGCCCAAGTTGTGCACCTCAAAATGGCAGGACCTTTTGACGAGCCACACGCCTAACCTAGTCGAATGCCAACGCACACAGGGTGCCATGAATCTGGAGAGCTTACGGTTAAGTAGATTCCTATGAATCATCTGACCGGCCATGATGTGAGACCCTCATTTAGAAGCTTTCTTTCTGATGCTGTGTGAGGCAGAAACACCTGGTCCTGCTATAAGAGAAGAAGGCAATCTCCATAGCCAACCAACCTTCATATTTGTCCCTACTCCCTGACTCCCTGTCCCTACTCCCTGATAGTTTTTGCTCGTCGCAAAAAACTAGTATTTAAGCTGAATCGTTTCTATCCCCAGTGTTTTCTCACTCTCTCACGGTTGTGAACCATAATGTGCTGCCGAAATCAACCTACAGTATTCACAATGATTCTTCCTTAGAATAAGGATTAAAAGCGACGAAAAGAGAAAAGGCTGTTTGCCATCGAATATTGAATAATTTTGTCTATTTGGAGGCTCTAATATAAAAAGTTCCCCCTCAAACGTCAGAAATTCAAATTAAAAAACTCAAACATAATATGAATAAATGTTTCCGTCATATTATTTGTGTTTAAAAGAAAACCAGCTATGTTTCTTCCCTTTAAGTTTTGTCCGATTTTTCTTTCATTAATTTGTTCAAATTGACCTCTGATTGGTTTAAATAAAGACAAGGTAATGATAGGTAGATAACAGCGGTATTGTTTATTTTTTTTCAACTTCCCCGTGCTGCTCAATATTTTGCACTTAGTCATCTATCCCCGCGTATTGTATTATGATGCTCCATTGTTAAACGGTGTCCACAGACCAGGATTTACCAATAGGCCCACTAGGCCCGGGCCTAGGAGCACAATAAATTATCACTGAGTGATCTTTTTTTAACAAAACTGGGCTGCTGCGATTTATTGTCGAAGTGCCAGATGCACTTCGCCGCCGCGCATGATATTCACAGAAAAGTGAATTTAAAACAACACAGGAATTCCGTGACCACTTATAAACTGTCGGATGTCTCCCAAGAATGGCAGCTGAGAGTTCGGTATCACCTCTCTCTTTCATTACTTTTGGCTCATCAGTTGCTTTCTGTTCAGTGCTTCCGCTATTGCCGAATTTTCGGGGATTTCCCCGAAAATACCACAAAAACGAAGCGGCAAAGATGCTTGGGCCTAGAAGCGTCAAAGCTTTAAAGCCGGCCCTGGGTGTCTATAGACCTCCTGTCTATTCTATGGTTACGGTCAAATAATCGCTGAAATTTCTTCGACAAAACTTGAAGGGCCTCTGTAATTCTATTGTTACCATGATTTAAGTTCAAAAGGAAAGTGTCAGAGGACGGGATCCCCCTCAGTTTTGTTTCAGTTATTCTACCCTATTGAGGCGAAAGGATGTATCGTATTTAGCCATAGAGTGAATTTTGTCCATTTCAAATTTAATGGCATCACTGATTTCAGAGAAATGAACTGAATGGAACTTTATATGCACGAGAGTGCTAAGCCAATTACTACCAAAAAATTGTACACGGGTAAAGTACGCGTGTTATCCTGCCAAAGACGAAAGAGTGTTTCTTGAATTTTTTTTTTTCAAAATTGAGTTAAAAAGTTATACGAATTTACTGGGGACATCATCAAGCGCAGGTGGGCGAGAAAAGCTGTCTTGTGAGGGTAGGAGATCTGAATACCACCCGAGTGAAGTGGAAAAATGTTTTCTAGTATAGTTTAAAACTCCTAATAAAATGATAGAATGATATGAAGTCAAGTTAGCCATTTCCAAATAAAATTGAGAATGGGCGATTAAGGAATTACCCTATTAAGTGGCTTGATTCCCCTCTCCGGCCAGGAACAATTTTAACATAAATGAAACGTACACCAATTTGGACGTATCTGCTACATTGCTTAAAATAGTCGTATATCCGTTGATTTAATATTGGTTGCAAGAACTATTTAATGGATGGCTTTATTTTTGGTTTTCTTATCTTTGTCGGAAGTTTAGTTTTACCTTTGTACCATGGGCGTAGGCAGCATCTTGTGTAGAGGGGGGCAGCCGCTTCTGTGATGGAGGGGGAGTGGTCTTACTAATACTTCCCGAGGTCCTTTGAATATAGGTCTTTAGAATCTAGTCATTCTATATTTCGCTAAAACTCGGCCTTTAACATTTTCCACATGTTCTACTTTTCCTGCAACAGTATAATATAAGAGACCCACTATCCTACTTCCAATTTCCAGAAAACATAAACAACACAAAAGCGATTTGACACAAATCACATTATGGTTAGATAACAGCTTCTTCTAAGAATTCAACTCAAAAGTTTACAGTTGGGCAAAATTAAATATCAAAATTGGTATAGGGGAGACTGGCCCACGTTTAGCCAAAGCAAACAGTTTCAATATAAGAACCTATGGTGCTTCTGGTAGATTATAAAAGCTCTGACAGATGGCAGTGTATGTTTTTAAAATGTCTGACCTTAATTAATACTTTTACCAAAAATATCATATTGGATCAGGTTTTAAGGTGATTAACTCTGGAATTTTGTTCAATTTTGTCTGAAAGCCTACGCCTAATTACTCGCGTTGTAAACTCACATTGTATTCTCTTATTATTTGCCTGTTTTGGCAGCTTCCGAGACGTGCCATCTTCACCAGTTTGCTGTTATTATTTTTTCATCCTGCGGGATAGCGAACTCCCATATTCGGCCACAACACCTGGAGTAAATTCCGCATGCCTTACCAAGGTGTCCAAAAGTGGGCTATGCTTGTAAAGGCTGTGTAAACAGCATATTTAAAGGTTGAAGGCAAGCTTAAAACCCAAAACTGTGTTAATTCTGGCGTTGGGTAATCCTGTCAGAACAGTAGGTGAACTAAAGTTCCATTTTTTCCTGTTAAATTTAATTCAAGATAAAATGCTTAAAAGTAAAACAGAAGAAAAAAGAAAGAAAGGTGGCTGTGATCCAGAAGAAAATAAAATAGGAATTTTTTCTGTCTTATTCTACAAGAAGTCAGTTGGATTCTCTAGAAGTGCCATGGCTGTCCCTAGAGGAACGCTGCAAGACTACATAAAAAAAAGTTGAGAAGCTGAATATCCCTCTAAAAAGTCTGGACCTAAGTTTCCTTTCACCCTGTTACAACACATGATAAATATTTACCACGGAACAAGAAAAAGGACTAAAAACTTACTTGAAAACGATAGCTGATATGCTTTCGACTGTATTCCCATAGAAGCGTGTAAATTTGCATACACTTGTGCCATTATTAAGAGTATAAAAGTACCGGATAACGGAACTGCAAAGGAAGTAGAGACAATGGAGGAATTACAGGTAAAGATTGGTACCGTGGTTTTATGGATTGCCTTAAAACTCTATCAGTAAAAACGCCAGAAAGTACAAGCCTATGACGGACAACTGCTTTCAACCGTCACAGTGTAGGCGCTTTCTTTAACCACCTGGACCGAGGCCTATATAAACACATGTTCAGACCACAAGACATTTGAAAAAGTAGCAACTGAAGAACTTAAGGTCCACTTTTGGAAGGAGACTGGAGCAAGAGACTTTGCGCTAACTGACGAGATGGATATTGCCTTAAAGACAGAAGTTGAAATAAAACCGCCACCACTAACAGGAACCCCAAGATTTGCGGAGTGGCTTACTTTTGGTGCTGATCAGTCAATATATAATTAGAAATTAATACTCTTTAGTTTTTTTTTTAAACCTTAATGAAATTCATTTTGTAGTTTTTTATGCTGACCATATTCTTTCTTAATTTTATAGCCGAAAAACAAGTTTTAATGTTCCCCTGGTCACTTTTTTTTTTCTTTTGTCCGGTGGCCAAACATAAGCGAGAGACGGCCGAACCAGTGCCGGGGTGGCCCAGGTTTGGCACTCTTGACCAATTGGATAGAGAGGCATCCAGGTGGAAAAATGGCGGAGTATTTCTAATTGTCTTTTTCAAGGATGGTATTGAATGAGTTACATTTGCTTTGGCATGCTCAGCAACTTCTTATCGCTTGAATCAACTCATAGAGAATTAAACAAGTCAAAATCAGCCGATCGTGGGCCAGTCTCTTATCTATATATCGGACCGAAAATCAATATTGAAGATCGAAACGTAAATGTTGATATCGCAAACGATATTTGGAAATTTCTATTTGTTTCCAGCTTTTTTAACCATCTACCAGGTAACATCCAACAAAAAATTCCAACATACGAAAAGTTCTCGTTAATGTCTAGCGTAAATTTTAAGTTCTAGGTGGGGGCAGCTGCCCTCCCCTGCCCCCCCCCCCCCTCCTTCCCTACGCCCATGCTTTGTACTGCTTTTTTTTGTGAGGACGGCATTTGGACATACAGCCGAAAAATTCACTCAGTTTTCATCTACAATTCACTGTCTTTAAAACATCTTTACTGTGCTACCCTCTTTATTGTTTGTAAAATAGAAAAGCAGTGTGGTCCAGGATTGTCAATACTTTGAAGCAAACTGTACCAGTTTTCCGACTAAAATTGTACCGCGAGAGGTTAATTTGTACCATCTGAACAGCAAGTTAAAAATTTGCCGTAACAAGAAGAAAATTTTTGATAAACCAAAACTTGAACAGATATCCGAGTCAGAAAGGAGCAAGTAAAATCAAAATGCACCCGAAAATTTGTATTGTACTAAAAAAATTCAATTTTACCGCGTTGGCAACGCTGGTGTGGTCTTGATTGTTGTTTACACAAAATGAGATAGTAAAGATTAAAATCAAGCCTTTTGAATTATTCAGCTACACACTATGATTTCACAGATTCTCATTGCTAAATTCTTGAATAAAAAACTAATACGCAGAAGACTAAAATACTTATTTTGTCTCTTCGGTGATATTATGAAAACATGAGGTACACTCTTCTTTTGGGCTTGACGAATGATAAATGTATGTTTTGATTCAAAGGAAAAATTAAGCAGAATGAAAGTGAAAAAAGAAGTCTTATGGAGAAGGCCGCGTTTCATTAAAAAATCGATTTAGCGTTCATTTTTGGGGTGCTGTGATGGCTATCTAATTAAACGAATTCTACCCTAATTTGTACTACCCTAATTAATGTACTACTAATCTAATGTACTACCCTAATTTCTTAGTTTCGAAAAGAAAACAATCAATGCCATCTATAGTTTGTGATTTTGTTTCTGTTTTTAGCTTCTAAACTTCTATAAAACTGGCCTTTTCAACCCTGGCGTCGTTTGGGGGGGGGGATAATTTGGAAGAAAAAAATTTATTATATAGCCCATGCCCCTTGACTCTCCGGCTGTAGACCCCTCTTGCCCCCCCCCCCCAATAAAAATGCTGGAGCTGCGCCCCAGCTTTTCCAGTATACTAAAATGCTTGAGAGAGAAAGGGCACAGGAATCTATCGCCAATAGGCCTACTTTACAAACATTGTGAGTGTCCATTTCAGCCAATAACTTCTAAATTGAAAAAAAATTCTTATTTTCTTACGAAGTTTAACAATTCTTTGTCTTTCCATAAAGGTGGTAGCTGCAAGGAAAAGGTGCCTGAAATACAGCCGGAACCTGAGCCAGAGCCGATTCCTGAGCCTAAGCCCCCGATGACTGAAAAGACAACCATACAACATAATCTCAACAAAACAAAGGAAACTGTTAAAGATTTTTTTGGGAAAGTGTCAAATAAAACAAATGAGCTGAAAAAAGATCTTCAGGAAAGGCTGTCAAAATCCAGTGCTAGTCAGTCTTATCCTGCCATGTGTTTACTGGTGCTTGCTTTCTGGCGTTGTATTACTTAAATATTTATTTATATTAGAGGTTGAAATAAGTGTTTAGCTATTAGTAAAGAGGAAGATTTTAGTATTTACTCTTGTTTTCATAGTTGCTGAACATGAAAATTTGAGATTGAAACAAAATTTAGGTGCCTTCAGGTGATTTCAGTGAAAAATGGCCAGACAGAAAAAGAATTTTTTCAGTCAATAGGTCAGTAAAATCAGTGAAGCAATATGTTGTACAAATGAAAAATCATGCTATTTCTGTCTATCATTGCCCTGAGGTTCTCCTTTTTGTAATCTCCATATTTTAGTTTCCTGATTTTGAAAAAAAATGTTGTGTTTTATTGTCAGAGACTAGTCGTGGTCACTACACTTTTGTCACCTCATCCAAAGAGTATGGGTAATTTATATGAATGGATACTGGCGATAGTGTCAACAAAAAAAAACTATCAGCGCCGTCTAGGGTCTGGCAACACGTGACATTTTTTAAAGTTTTGTAATCTTTTTTCTATCAGGACCTGAGATCAGACACTTATTACTAACAGGAGCAACCTGCCATTGTAAGCCATTATAAACTGCCAAATTGAACGATGCGTTGAAATTTCCTGTTTACAATTCATATAACGTATATAACAATAACAGAAATTCTATACATATATATATATATAATATATATATGTATATATATATATATATATATATATAGTATATACATATATATATATATATATATATATATATATAATATATATATATATATATATATATATATATAGATATATATATATAGCATAATATATATATATATATAGATATACTATATATATATATATATATATATACTATATATATATATATATATAATATATATATATATATAATATATATATATAATATATATATATATGTATATATATATATATATATATATATATATATATATATATATATATATATATAATATATATATATATATATATATATATAGATATATATATATATATATATATATATATATATATATATATATATATATATATATATATATATATAGATTTACTTTACCTTTAAAACTACTTAAATAATGAATTAATCATAAATCATGTAACAAAGAGTTTTGGATTGTATATGAGGCTAAAATTTGACAAAAATAGTTCACTCGTATAGTTCTCGCTTTATTTGTTACATCTTACCATCCTACTGATTCTTGATTGTAGAAGAAGTAGACGGACGGAAACAAAGATAATAAAATAAAAATACAGTAGATGTACATGCTTAAAACTATAAATTCTAGCAAGAATTCTATTATAATAAATTATAACAATTTAGACAAAGAACATGACAAAAGTTTCCTTAGCTTTCTAGCAATCACAGCCAAATTGACTAAATTATCAAATGCCTCGAAGGATATATCGTTGGCAAATTTTTAATTTATAAGGCGGCGCAAAACAAAATCAATGCCATTTTGTAGTTTTATTTTTAAAACCACTAATAAGTTGCTACATTGAAGCTTAAAATAAGGAAAATAATCTGACAATCTAGGAAATGATACAACAGCAAAAACTGCAGTACCAATGCTTGAGAATGAATATTAACTACTGAAAATGAATTGACAATTTATTTGTCAAGTACCTTATTTTATAGTACTTTATTTTAGTATTTTATTTATTTTATATAGTCAAGTCGCTTTATTGTAAATTTAAGGCATTTATTTGACTGAAACTAGAATTCTAGATAAGTTTTGTGTTAATGTTTACATCCCCTCAGCAAGTTGTGTATGTTATTTTAAGGGGTTCTCCATACTTAATTTTTCAAAATGAGGCGTCAATTTTGCTATCGTTCGATAGTTGAGATCCAGCTACATTGGATCAGTCCACAACTGATCCACACTTTTGGATCAGTCCTTGTGTGATTTCAATGTGTAGTAATTTGTAAATAGCTTAGAATGTAGTGTTTTGTATAAAATATATCAGTATTAAATTAGTACTAATAAATAAAAGTGTACTTAAATTCTCTTACTGCAGGAAATGATATTTCTTCTTTTTTTTTTTTTGCTCATTATCAAGCAAGAGCTACTTACCGAAGGGTAATAAAAAGAAATAGTGATCTGGTTACAGAAGAGTGATCAAGTTACCAAGAGTGGTCGGGTACCGAAGAGTGATCAAGTGTATGACAGACACAAATTTTGGTAAAAACTGAGTCAAGTTGATTAATGTTTGTCTAAGTAATTATTGCCACCCATTTCAACCTCACAGTCATCATATTACGGACATAGACTGAAGTTCATCTCGATTTGAATCCTACTAATTTTTGAAGAGACGGAGAGATTAAACTAAACGATGGTGTTGATGTATTTTAATTTCTTTTTATTCTTATGAGTAATTCATAGTGCCCTGCTTAAACAAGAGTTGGGTTACATTGCCAGCATACTCTGTCCTCATTGACTGTTTGCTTATTTTGGGAATGAGGGTTCTTGCAATTCACCCTGCCCCCTCTACAGGCTTTACATGACTCTACAGGCTATTATGTCACGTGGCCCATATTGCAATTACTGATTAGCTGCGAATCATACGTCACCACAAATCATTATCAATAACGTAAAGAACTTAAATTATTAAAAGTGACACCTGTATTGAAGGTTGTACTAAGAACAAGTAGGAAGGGTTCTGCAAGATGTTCCTAATGATTTCAAGTCAAACTCTTTACCTCTTTTATGGACATCTATAATTTCAAAACTATTAGATCCTAAAACCTCACACTCGACTGTTTACAGTCTCGAAACGTTTGCAGGCTCTCCTGAATTATTTTGAAAATATTTATATGAGGTTTCCATCGTCGGGTTATACATAGATGATTTTGAAAAATTTTGTTAATCCTCTACTAGAAAAAAAAATATCTAGGATCTTGTTTGCAGGGTTGCCGCTCAGGAAAACTCTTTATTTTTGGTTTTAGGCATCATCATTCCAAAGCTATTAGATCATTGAAACCTCACATCTAGACTGTTTACACTCAGTTTCGGAATGCTTGCAGGCTTTCGTGAAAGATTTAAAAAGCGTATATACGAGATTTCCACTGCTTGATTGTACATGTCTGATTTTTAAAAGTTTTGTAAATCATCTAGTAGCAAAAAAAAAAACTGGATCTTGTTTGCAGGGTTACCACCCAAAAATTTTTTTGCTCACACAAAAGTAAGGTAAACAGTTGCCATCTGGACAAACTTTCTTTGGTGTTTTAAAGTAAGTAGTTGAGCTTGGCGAGTGAATACAGGTGGAGGAGGAAGAAGGCCCCTCAAATGTACACTCAAAAGGGCCCACTGGTTTGTCCACAAGTTCCATGAGTTGCAAACCTTCTCCCAGTAATGGGTTAAATTGCATGGTGATGCAGAACACCATCGCGGGAGGATCCTCTATAGGAGGACAACTGTGGCAGGGCGTAAGATCCAGATCTATGGACAACGGCCTCTGCAAAGGGCTGCCTCGACCTTTTCGGGGTACCTGCAAGACTGGGGACCTTGCGGTCAACTCTATTCCCACTTGAGGAGTGGCGCCCCTCGAGGAAATTATAGCCTAGTAAACGACACAGCATTCGCACGGGATTCTGACTAATGGACAATTCTTCTGGGATTGGTATGTTTTGATGGGCGTCTTTGGGCTGAAAAAAATCTTCCTAGCTAATTTATCTATTACGGGTTGCCTCCCCGTAGTAGCATAATATTTGTAGGCATGAATATATAATGAGTCGGAGGTAATAGGCTTAGATTGTCTGTGCAGGATTTCGACTCTTGTTGATAGAAGAGCATCGCCAAGTGCTGAAAACCATGTTGTGACCAAGATGGGCCCAGGACTGCACAAAGCCTCCATTCATGGAGGTCCCAGGGACTTCTTGCTGTCCGGTTCTAAGTCGGCTTAAGCACTTCGGTGTAGACTTGAGAAGATATGTGATCCCCGTCCTGCACTGGTATCCGGGATCATTGCTTTTCCTGAGGCGAAAATAATTTCAATGATTTAAAGAACATGAAAATTGGAACTTGGAATGTTACGACATTAAAAAATGACTATCGTATCGACATTTTGACTGACGAATTCAGACGATTCGAACTGGATTTATTAGGAGTTTCAGAAACTCATATCCCAGGGGTAGGAAGCATGAAATTAGGTGATATAGAATTTGTTTACTCAGGCAGGAAGGATGGGGTACATAGACAGGGAGTAGGGCTCATGATGAATAAGGAAGCTGCTAAGTCTTGTTTAGGCTGGGAAGGTATTAATAATAGAATACTAATTGCTGATTTTATGACTAGAAAGTTCAGGGTATCAGTTATAGTAGTATACGCCCCTGTAGAACCAACTGACGGAGATACTAGTGACTCAGATGAATTTTACTTACAGTTACAGGAGCAAATAGACAAGGTCCCAGGTAGAAATATGATGTTATTACTGGGAGATTTTAATGCCCAGGTTGGTAGAAACAAGGATAGATGGTATCCCAGCTTAGGTAAATTTGGTGTAGGAAAAGAAAACAGTAATGGATACAGACTTTTGCAATTTTGTAGGCATAACAATCTAGTTATAACCAATACGGTGTTTGGTCATAAAATGGCTCATAAGCTAACATGGTATTCACGTGATGGTAAGACAGCAAACCTTATTGATTATGTTATAGTAAACCGAAGACTGGCAGGATCAATACAAGATACTAGGGTATATAGGAGTGCTGTTATTGATGTTAAAAGTAAAGATCACCATCTAGTAGTGTCAAGGGTTAATTTAAAGCTGAAATATCGGAAGGGTAATTACCTCCCGGGAAGTTATGATGTTAGTAGACTCCAGGATGAGAATTTGAGAGAAACTTTCCAGGAACAGTTGAATACTAAACTTGAGAGTTTAAAATTTGATAATGTGGAAGATGGTTGGAATAATTTTAGAAAAATAATTTGTGAAGTTGCTGAAGGTGTATTAGGGAAGAAAGCTAGAACTGCAGCTAAGAATATTAGTGAAAAACCTTTATGTTTAATAGAAAGGAGAAAGGACTTGTACAAGAATTATCTGAGTGATAGATCGCATGAAAACAAAAGAAATGTAAAGAAAGTAGAGAAAGCATTGAAATATGAACTAAGGAGGTGTGAAGTGGAGGCCATGGATAAAATTGCCGAGGAATTAGAAGATGCAGCTAGACGGCATAATAGTAAAATATTGTACTGGCACGTTAACAAATTGAGAGGTAGTAGTCAATCCGGACTTGTCCCAGTTAAAGATAGGAATGGGGTGGCAATTAGTGATAAGGAAAAAGCTAAAGCGAGATGGGCCGAATATTTTGAGAACTTGCTTAACCGAGATAGAGTTGCAGGAAAAAATATAGAGGAAAATGAAAAAGTTTGTGATACCTTGGATGTGAAGGAAGATTTGTTTTGTGAGGAGGAATTAGCAACAGTACTAAAAGGATTAAAGAATAATAAGGCTCCAGGTGCTGATAGGGTGGTAAATGAGTTTCTTAAATATGGTGGCTCTGAGGTTAGAAATAAGTTATTGAAGATTATAAATATGATTTTTGAAAAAGGGGAAGTACCTAACGATTTTAGGAAAACCTTAATTAACCCACTTTATAAGAAAGGTGATAAAAGTGAGTGTGGTAATTATCGAGGCATTAGTCTGGTCTCTGTAGGTAGCAAATTGCTTAGTAATATGATACTTTTTAGACTGAGAGATGCCGTAGACAAAGTTTTAAGAGAAGAGCAGTGCGGTTTTAGAAAAGGTAGAGGATGTGTTGACCAAATTTTCACTCTTAGGCTAATAATTGAGAAGTGCCTAAGTTTTCAAACACCTTTGGTCCTCAGTTTTATAGATTATGAGCAAGCGTTCGATTCTGTTGATAGAGGAGCTTTAGTAAAGATTTATCCTTGTACGGTATACCAGACAAATACATTAAAGTGATTAGTGCTATGTACGAGAATAACACTGCTGCGGTTAAGGTAGGAAATGAGGTTAGCAGCTGGTTTTGTATTAAATCAGGAGTTAAGCAGGGTTGTGTTCTATCCCCCTTTATATGGATTATTTTGATGGACTTTGTTTTAAGGAGCACAGGAAAGGTAATGGGAGACCACGGAATCAAATGGGGAGGAAAAAGTCCCCTGGACTTGGATTATGCTGATGATTCAAGCATCCTAGATCCTAGATGAAAGTGTGAGCAAAATGAATGAAGTTTTAGAGGTTTTGCGAGTTCAGGGTGCTAGTATTGGTTTGAAAATTAATGTTAGGAATACTAAGTCACTAAGGCTAGGAATAAGTGAAAATGAAAAGGTGACGTTGGGTAATGAAAAGATTGATCAGGTGGGCAGCTTCACTTACCTTGGTAGTATTATTAGTAAAGATGGTGGGAGCAGTGAAGATGTTAAAAATAGAATAGCCAAGGCTCAGGGTGTTTTTTCACAGTTAAAAAAAGTCTGGAAGAATAGGAAGATAAGTCTGCAAACCAAGATTAGAATATTAGAAGTTACAGTGATGACAGTGGTCAAATATGGCTCTGAAGCATGGACGCTCCGAAAAGCGGATGAAGATTTGCTAGATGTTTTCCAGAGAAATTGCTTAAGGATTGTTCTGGGTACCCGGCTGACTGACCGTATTTCAAAACAATAGGCTATACGAAAAATGTGTTTCAATACCGCTTTCTAGGTCTATAATGAAAGAAAGGTTGAGGTGGTTAGGGCATGTTGTGCGGATGAAGGATGACAGATTGCCGAAGATTGTTCTTTTCGGCCAACCATCTAGGGCTAAACGGAAAGCAGGTCGTCCCCGTCTGGGGTGGGAGGACGTCATAAAGAAAGATTTAAAGGAAATGGGAACTTCGTGGGCGGGTGTAAAAAAGGAGGCTTTGAATAGATTGGGGTGGAGGAGGAGCGTGCGTAGCTGTGTTGGCCTCAGGCGGCTTGGTGCTGCGATGAGTTGTTAGTAGTAGTAGTAGTAGTAGTAAATTTATTAGGAAAGCAGTCTCTTGCCCCAGATCACTGTTGTAGAAAATATCTTAAAGACACAAATAGCAAATACTCAACGAAAATATATAGTAAAATAGTACCCCCAATTGCTTGCTGAAAAAATATTGAATATCTATTCACCCTTAAAAAGTATTTCAGTATCCAAATGCTATAGCGCTTCATATCATTTATTGCCATAGTTATTTCCAATATACTTCGAATAACGTATGCTTTTATATGGTTGACGATAAAAAAATAAAATTTAATTATTAAACTGTCTCTGGGTAATAGCGGTTGCTTCGAATTCGTTTTCACTAGCAGCAGTATTTAAAATGTTTTGTCACCCAACAGATTTCTTTTCCAGTGAAAATGTGCCCTCTTGTTTGGAAAAATATCTTCACTTATGTAGAAGATGGTGAAGTAGTGTTATACTCGTTGAAAAGGCCTTTCAGCATGGAATATAAATGTAGGTTCCTCATCTTTCTGTTTCTATCATTTTCATAATCCAGCAACAGTTACATCAACTTTATGCAACTTTAACAGTTGCATCACCGTCACGGACTTTTTCACCGTTCCGACACAAGAGTCACTGAAGAAAAAAAAAAATCTGAATTAGCAAGAGAGCGTTCTAAGACAGCATCGCTATCATCGTCAAACTTAAGTTCATCAAGAAGGGATATGACCAGAAGAACTTTGTCAGCAGTTCACAAATTGCTATTTCATTGTCGATCAATTCACCTTTCCCATCAAGGGTCACAGGTTGTTCTGACCTTTTAAGTCCAAACCAAATTTGAAATTTTGTGACTTCCGAATTTTCAGCAGAACAAAATTCCCTTGCTAAGAAGAAAAACCATTTGAGTCTGATGCTTTCTTTCTCAGCGTAAGCTTTTAGAGCCCATTGTATGGTCTAGTTCTTTGTTGCCTCTTTATGTGAAAAAAATTGCACAACTTACTCTTCTATTAATTCTATAAAAGGCGCATAAATGTTAGATTTGCAGTTTTCGACAGCCATAGTCAGGCGTGTGCGAAAGATCACATTATGTGGAACCTATATTTCGAACGAAATGGGGAACACGATTAGGCTGGGATTAACACGAGGACCTGGAAGGCTTTATTAACGCTTATCATGATTTCTGCTGGTAAACAAATCTTTGTGAATTGCAAAATTAAATCGTGTTAAAAAAAAGGTTCATTTGCTATAGTATCATAGTATATAAATAGTTATGATAAGCTGTCTGTTCAACATACCTCCTTTATTAACAGCCTACAACCGGAACTACTGAGTAGAGCATACTGTTTCATTAAATGAAATATTTTTCATATATAGTTTCTAAATAAATTAAAGAGAAGAGAGGATATTTGGGATCCGATCCCGCTCCCCTATTTTCTCTTCTTTTTGTTTCGTTTGGTACAGGTTTGACCTTTTGCCATTAATTTCTTTTCGCTGCATATTTTCTTTCGTCAGTTTTTTTCTCTTGGTTTATTTTACCCTTTATAATATTTCTCTTAGAATTTAATATTTTCTTAATATTCAATATTTTAATATTTTTCAATCCCGTAGAAAATTTAATTTTCTAAGTATTTAATATCTTAATATTTTCTATCTCGCTCCCCTATTTTCTCTTCTTTTTTTTCTTTTGGTACATGTTTTTGGTACGACCTTTGTCGTTAATTTTTTTTTGCTGCTTCTTTCCTTTCAACAGTTTTTTCCTCTTTGTTTATTTTACTCTTTATAATAGTTCTCTTCAGTCGTTTTGATTGTTGTCTCTTATGCGTATATAAGTCTATCTCTGTCTTTTTCTACCATATATTTTCTGCTCATATTGTTCTGTTTCTATCATTTCGACCTTTAGAACCTTTTGTAGAACAACCCATCGAACTTTACCAGAGGGGTATTTGTTAATTTTCTGATTTCTTATTGTTTATGCGGAGTAGTTTATTTGGAGATGTGGGGTAGTGTTATCGTTTATCTGGTATAAGCCACGTCTACTGCAGGACTGATAGAACTTTCAATTTCGGGTCAGCAACAGGATGCTAAGTTTCATGAGAATAAACATAGCCATTTACAGTTTAAATCAACAGTTTGTATCCCATAAATTGTTTATTTTTCTAGGTATTATCTTAAGCAAGATGTTTGAAAAATACTTAAATTAGACTGAAAAACTATTTCAGATTTCACCGAAAAAAAAAATCGGGATAGTGATTCCCTGACAATCTAACAACTAAAACCATTTGGTACGTTTTTTTCTTCTTTTTTTTACCACTTTGTTATAGTGAATTTTGAAGAAAATCCGTAAATCTGTAAATGGCTATCTTAAATTTTGATCGGATATCTTTGGGGAAAATGGGCATGGGAGGGGGGCTAGGTGCCCTCCATTTTTTGGTCATTTTAAAAGGACACTAGAACTTTGAATTCTGTTTGAATGAGCTCTCTCCCAATCTTCTAGGACCATGGGTTCGATACAATCACCCATGCGGAAAATAAAAATAAAACCTGCATCCGTGATCTTTCTTCTGCTAAAAAATATAAAATTACACATTTTGTAAACCTCTACATCAGAATTCTCTGATATGCTAAATCTGATCGTGCGATTTTCGTCACGATCACTTTACTTTTTTTGGAGTGTTTCCCCCTTTTTCGAAAATCAGGTAAATTTTCTCAGGCTCGTAGCTTTTGATGGGTAACATTAAACCTAATGAACTTTATACATTTGGAATGAACATACAAAGCAAATTCTTTTTATGTATCTATTGTTATAAAAATTCGTTGATTTTAGAATTTCGATTACTATTGCGCCAAGTCACAAGGCCCTTCGGGGCTTGTGATAGTCATTTTTTGAAATAAATATCTTATCTTATCTAAGTCGCTCTTTACTTACAATTATATTTAGCTCTTGCTAAATTTGGCTCTTGAAATAAAAGAATTAAATTATTTTAATAGTTCATTAAAACTCTATTAAAATTGAAAGTAATGCTTATTGTTTGCTTATAAAATTGGATATAACGTATAAATTTGTTGGATAAAATATAATATAATGTCATATGTCTTATTATCCACTGCGTCTTATTGGTTCCCTTCTGACCAATCAAATGTCTTCTTCTGACCAATCATATGTCATTCCCTTCTGACAAATTCCTTCTTCTGACCAATGTCTGACCTGACGAATGTCTGACCTAACCAATGCCTGACCAATTTCTTCTTCTGACCAATCAAATGTCATTCCTTTCTGGCAATTCCCTTCTGACCAATCAAATGTCAAATGTCTGATCCAGTTTTGCTTTATCACGTGTCTAGTTTTATCTTGGCTCATGTAATGAACGAGGTGTTAACTCGTGTTTTCAGTGAATCTGTCTGCAGTTTGAACTTGCTATAGCTCGGAGTTCGTGTTTGTACCGAGTTACTTTGCCCTTTTGTTCAGTGTATCAAAAAGTTTCAAAAACTTCAGACGTAACTTTTCTTTTGGAACGTGTTTAATTTTTAACTGACTTCGGACACATCATTGGTCTTCCTGAGTCAAAACATGACTTAGCTGTAACTACTACATCCCACAAAAAGCCCACCAATACAAATGAGCTCCAGAAGGAACTTACGCCAAAGGGAAGGGTGGAGGTATGCGAACCATCTCACAGCACTGACAGCTTCAACCTTTTATAACTAGCCTAGCCTCGTCAGGGCATTTGCTAGGTTCCTTCAATACTACTTCAAAAAATTGAGCCACCTCGACAGTTTCGTGGATAATTTATTTGGGGATTCCAGGTTCTTTTCTTTCATCAAGATTTGATTTCACTTACGGGATATCATGGACAGAAAGCTGATTTGAGTTCAAAATTTGGCTCCACCTGTAGTGAAGTTTGGCCATGTCTACACTGTAGTGTTATAGAGTTTAATTGTCCGTTCAAATGCATGGGGAAACCGATGAAAACACAGATCGGTAAGGGAGGAAAAGTGTTCAAACGATAGGTGCCAAAAAAATTTTTTTAAGTACAGAAAAAATGAACTTGTATGTATCAAGTCTCTAATCCAAGTGTATGTCTTGCCGAGCATCTCCGTATTTGTTTTTGTTTAATGTTTAATGTTTTGTACAAAACATTACTTGTGTTGGATAAAAACTGATGGTTCTGGATAAGAACCACGAAATCTCGAACTTTCGTGCGGTCAACAGTTGACATACTTTACACTTTCAAAAATGCTTGCTTGTTTTTACTCGACAACACGAAGAACCGATCTTTATCATAGGAAGACTAGAAAAAACTACTAGCTCAAAAACCGACCGGTACCATGGGAAAAACCGACCAGTTTTCCCATTGTACCAATCGGTGTTTGAGCCTTTCCCCATACGTCTGAACGGGCTATAACTGAAACAATCTGTTTCTGTTTCTCTTTTTTTTGCTGCGAATAATACTGGTGCTATAAATAGTTTAATGGTTCAGTGAAAAATTAAAAACCATAGATGGATTTGATTTTACATAAAACATTAGATGGCGCTACAAAAGGTTTTCGATATCGGCTTTAAGTTTCCAGTCTTTTCAGCTGACCAGAGTCTCTGGACAATACTGGTGCGAATATTCTACTCAAAAGGCTAAATACAATTTTTTTGTATTTTTCTACTACAAAAAAGTCTGCCCTTAGCTATCTTGATATTTAGATGGTCTGTTATGGATCAACACTTTGATGTTTTATTTCTTTAATAAAATAAGCATCCAGGAGAGGATATTTACCCAAAGCAGTCAAATTTAGTACAAGAAAGTGAAAAAAGTATTAAAGTATCCCAGTAATGTTTTGCTTCACCACACCAACAGTTTTGAATTAAATTAATCTTTCTTTTTCTTCCCACTTAGGAATCACTTCTCGTACATATGCCGTATTTTGCCGTCATAAGGTGTATTCATGATTTGATCAATATTATTCCACCAATTAAACAAAAGTTCTCTTTTGACTAAAGAAAACCAAGGTGTGAATTTGATATCTCTGCTATCACAGTCCTTTTCAAAGTCTCTAAATTCAGTTTGAGATACATATTTTACATCTTTAACTTCATTTGGATTTGCCTTGATCTCAATATCTTTTTTAATAGCGAAAAGATAAGCAAGCTCATGTTCGCCCCAAATGCTGTCACTTTTGGCTTCGTAAAGCATCCTTGTCATAAGATGAACATCTTCCGCCTTGAGTTGATCAGATCCGACTCCAAGCTCGGTTTTGATGCGCCGCAAAGCAGCACGTTTTACGCCAATTCCATTGTCACTCATATCCATTTCATCTGGGATGTAAAGGGGGTGTGAACAGCACGTGTTTGTATAAGCAGCTAAAAAAAAGGCATTTGCTTAGGAGGTTTTAATAAACAAATTTGGCACATATTTAATTTACTGTAACAACATGTCTCAAACCCTCGTCAATCTATCACTACAAAAAACACAAAAAACAAAATATTTGCACCAATAAAAAAGAAAAAAGATTATATAAATTATCTGTTTATATAAATTATCTAATTTAATATATATATATATATATATATATATATATATGTATATATATAAATTATTGTAATTATTATTATATATAAATTATTATTATTATATATAATTTATTATTATATATTATTATATATATAAATTATTATAAATTATTATGATAATTTATAAATAATATATAAATTATTATATAAATTATCTGTTTTACGTTTGTAATTTTAAAGGTTTCAGTGCTAAGGAAATATAATACCTTCCATCACAATGAATGGCGAGCGGCCCTTGAAATAGAGATTGGCCCTTGACAGGAGAATTCGAAACTTTAAATAATAGAAGTTTCTAACAATAAAAACATTAAAATACTTTGCTTTCTAAGCTCTTTCCAAATATTTGAAACATTACAGAACAGGGCCTAAATTCTATGAGCGAAAATTTTAAGATAGCCAATCGTCTAAGAACTATCGACAATATACTTATGTAACCTCCAGATTTCAGAGGCGATACTTCAGTATGGTGACAAGGAAAGGGTAACATCCTGCAGCCTCTATCCCATTGGGATGGTTATTCTCATATATATCCCATCATATTCCTATAGATATTCACATACATCTAAATAATCTCTTGTAATTTGCCCGTTTATGTTTTAACATCCCCTTCACCAAAAAAATAAATGATGATTTTCCACCCTAAAAAAAAGTCTGCTAGTGTGGCTGACGAGACCCCGTGAGCATTTTTTATTATGTTCCGTATTAACATATACCTTATTCCTATACCCAAATAATATACCAATATATGCCAAATTTTTACATTATTCCCAAACGTACAACCCTACCTGAACAAAGATAGGCTTAGGCCAAAGTGGATTGAGGTAATATGTTTGTCAAGAAACATATCTGCAATATATACTAAGTGAGCAGTTATTACATTTCAGACCGTTTACGCAGTAATTACAAAGACTGCAACACTGAGCATTGTATAATTACGTACCAGCTATTATGGGGAAAAGGTCAAAGAATTCTCGGACCAAATTTCCAAACGTTATCATTCGGATCAAAATATAGGATGATTTCGGTTTCTTTCAATTTTTAGCCTTGCCCTTTACGTTCACTTGCAGAAACTATTTTTTATTAGACCATAAAATGGGACACAAATTTGTTCTTTGAAGCACATACGAATATATAAAACAGACGGGATACCATCAGATGGCTAATTTGACAGTGTATATATACACAAATCTTTAAACTAGCCAACCAGCCAACCAGTATTTTAAGCCTAAGAGTCCAGCTGGACATAAGGAAACATATTAAGAAAACAATTCTTACTCCATAATAGGCAGAACAATCCTAGTTAACACATTTTGCAGGGGAAGAGTCTTTATCTTTACTTCTTTTCTTGTTTTTCTAGTTTTTCTAAGAAATTTATGAATTTCTTAGAACCTATATATTCACAGAATATATACCCCCACCCCCCTAATAGGCAAATATATACCTAAAATTGCATCCTCAGTCTAAATATAACATCCATTTGCATCACAAATGAACTTTACTCCCATATTAGCCATGTGGTGGATGTCCAAAACAGACCAATCTTAAAGACCAATGGGTCGTCCCAGGAATAATAAAAAAAATAATTGAGTTATGTCATATTTTTTAATTTTTAAGGAGAATAAAAAAGAGGAATTGTTTCTTGTCTATTTTTTCGATAAAAGAGCGGAAAAAATTATTTTAATTAGTTTTTATTTTACCCAAAATGTTTTCTTTCGTAAAAAAAAATAAACAATACAGACTGGAAGATATGATTCAAATAGGGTTGATTTTTATTCCATCTTTTCTCTACGTATCCCATCCCCCTAAAAAACTGAAATTTTTATTAAGAGAATCAGCGGAACATACAGAAGGGGGGGGGAGGGTAGACTTTATGGGTAAGCAACAGAACTGAAACAAAATTATAAATATTAAGGAATTAACTTAAGTCCCATCCTTGCTTAAAGGCTGTTTTGGGGCCTCTTCATTCACCAGTCCAGTATATTCACGAGAAACATTTCCCTTTAACCTAAATATTAAGGAACTCACAAATAAATTGACTAACACTTTCTATTGGGCATGATTGCGGGTTCCATGGACCCTTGTATAGAGCCCATATACTGACAATTGATGGAAATTCTGAAAATCATCTTAAAAAAGTTATGTAGCTTCCAAAGAGCCGCGCCCCATCCCTCACTACCGATGTGCCTGTTTTTCAGTGTCTTTCCTTAATTAAATGGAAATGAGAACGTTTTTGCACTTTTGAGAACGCTAACCAGGGATGGTGGAATCTAAATTCCAAACAAATTAGTAATTTAACCAGACAGTAGCAGATCCAGGGGGCCCGAGGGGGACCATGGGCTCCCAAAGATCTTTTCTGTTTTTTTTCTTCTTTTCTGTTTTTTTCTTTTGTTTTTTTTTTCTGTTATTCACTCTTTTTTAAAACTAAATTTGCCAATTTGGTCAATTATTGGCGTCCTTGTCAGATCCCCCCCCCCAAGATTTTAATTATTGGCACCCTTGTCATATAGGACCCCCCAAGATTTTGCTCATTGGTGCCCTTATCACATTGCCCCCCCCCAAAAAAAAAAAAATGGTCTAGATCCACCCCTGTAACCAGATAAATCTTACCTGGAAATGTAATTTAGTATCAGATCTCTGTTGCAGCAAAAACTCGCCCTTTGTGTTGAAAAGATAAATGCTGAAGGCTCTATGAAGTGGTAGACTTCCGTCAGCCTGCACTAAATGACAGTAGCGTTTTGATGCTTTTCCTGTTACTTTATCTTCAGCGTCCACTAAGATTAAATTCTCGCTGTCCATCAAAGATTCTTGAACCGGGTCATATCCTTTCCATAAACTTGCTGATGTCGCCAAACTTCTAGAGCTTAATGAAAAGGTTGTCGAAAGAAGCTTTTGTACTACCTATAAAAATATTATCGTTTGGAAATTCAATTTAATTCTTTATTATGGAAAAATTATACTGATTAACTAATAGTTTATAAAATGCCTAAGTTATTGGCTCGTCATTGATCCACCTCCGATTATGATTTGGAGTCAACAAAGTCCCCAAAAAAAATTAATTTTAAGAACTAGAGGTCAAAATCTGAAATTGAAAAAGATATAGAATTCAAATTTTTGATTTAAAATATATGCTATATTTACTAAGCATATACAGTGGGAGCTCGGGGTTGGCACCCCTTATATCACAGGGAAGGATTGAAGCCTGTTTTAGACTATAGACCCATTTTTATTATACTGTAAACAATCTTCGTCGCAGCTGTGACTATATAGATATATTTCCTTGATCGTCGTCTCACTAAATTCTGGGGGCAAGGTGGCATGCATTAGGAGTAGATAAAGAATTTTTTTTAACTGGATTAATATAATTGGTAATTAAACAATATTAGAAAAAAGAGAAACAAGGAATACTAGAATCAGTCGAAGTAATGATCTCGATCAGGAAATATCACATTTCTACCAACAGCAGAGGCGGTTTTAGGGGGTGCAGATGGGGGCACTTGCCCTGGTCACAGGTTTTTTAGGGGCACAGAATTTCAAATAAATAATCTAAG
Organism: Artemia sinica; assembly: GCA_027921565.1. Classification (NCBI taxonomy): domain Eukaryota; kingdom Metazoa; phylum Arthropoda; class Branchiopoda; order Anostraca; family Artemiidae; genus Artemia; species Artemia sinica. The sequence goes on from CM051264.1 coordinate 48,627,567, forward strand.
GGTTATAAACATTTTATAATTTGGATTTTTTTTTAATGATGTAGAAGGCGCAGTTGGCTGCAAGTATAAGCAAAAAAGAATCTAACATTTTCATTTTTCCTATGTCTTCATCACAATTCCTTGAAAATAAAAGCAATTAGACCAAATTTGAGCAATTTTAAATAGAATTTTTAGCAAAAAGTAAGTAGACCAAATTAAAAAAGAAGAAGCAACCAATTGGGAAGAGGCAATTATAATTTTGCAGAGGCTAAGGTAAAAAAAAGTCAGGTTTAAATAAATGAAAAAATGTCGTTAATAATTTTAAACAAAATTTTGTTAAAATACGGCCTGAAAATTTTGGGAGACAAGGGTAAGGGGTAATCAAAATTTTACCCCGGACACAAGATAGGCCAGAATTGCCACTGACCAACAGAAAACAACTTCAAAAATACATAAGCCAGTTGTATAGAAAAATCGCTAAAAATTATAACCCAGAATACGATTTTTTGCACCTTCTAAAATGTTGCATACTGACTACTCCGATTTGTTGTGCCTACATTACTTGTGATTTCCTTCGTGCACGAAAGAAGTCAGATGACAACACCAGGCTTATAGCTTTGTAAAATCTAGGTTACACCCTATTGAGGTGGCGGAAAATCACGGTATTTTTATATTCTGAAAAGTCTTTCGACTTCCTATCGTCGTCACTACTGTGGGGATCCTCTTGCTTAATTAGAGGACGTATTGTTACTGTCGTCAAACGAATTGGGCTGGGTAACTGAATCGCCTTGACGCTACGTCATTAGTCAAAGGTTTTTTTCTGACTTTCTTCCATTTTTCAACAGAAACAATCAGGTGCTGTGACAAGCAGGTCAAGAACGATTGAATGCTTTTGGAAATATTGCTTTATGTATAGGGAGAGAGGAAAAAGTGCACTATTTTGGACTAGATAGAAATGAAGATGAGAGTAGTTGCAACGTTAGCTTTAGTTTGTCTACTCTTCCATTTATGTGTTAGTGAATTTTGGTAATAACTTCACTAACAACGTTAATTAGGCACTGCTAATTAAATTTATGTTTTGCAATTATTATCTATTGATGAAATAAACCTTGAAATTTTATATTAGTTTTTAACCAGACAAGATTGGAAGGAGACGTCTAAACCTTCAAAGTCATTTCCTTGACTACACCACCGTAATCATTCAACTTAAAAGAGTGCAAAATAAAATAATTGAAAAACGAGAATTCACTGATTAGACAAAAACGAAAAATAAGGTCAGATGAGGCTATTTGAAAAGTATATCTGCCTACCTAAAACGACGCGGTGCATCCCAGATGTGCGTACATTTTAATGAATTAAAAACTGCCTTTTCAAACCAGTGTCTGTTGAGTGGTACCTTTCCAGATGATTTAAAAAAAAAAAAAAAAAAAACAGTCGTAACGCCAATACCTAAAGTTTCGAATCAAAAAAGGGGTGAGTGACCTATGACCTATATCTTTGACCTCTATTGTATCTAAAGTTTTCGGACATTTTCTAAAGAAATGGTTACTGGAAGATTTCTGTGATAAAATAGACCCTGTCAGTATGGATTTATCAAAGAATCTAGCACAGCACATTATCTCATCAAAATTGTGGAAGAAGCCCAGGAGCATCTATAAAATAAAGATACATTTGTAGAAATTTTGCAAGCAGACTTAGAGAAGGCTTACGACAAATCAAGCCATCCGGATATTCTTGAGTCAATGACATATTTTAGAACTTTTTTAGTTCGGATAGTTTATAGTTTTTTACACGGAAGGCAACAGTCTGTAAGTGCTGATGGGGTACAATCGGATTTCTTGAGCTGTTCTGTGGAATACCCCAAGGTACCAAAACGGGATCTGTTTTATTTTTAATACTGTGTAACAAAATTGCGACTTGGCAGGAAAACAGAGCAAAGTTTGCAGATGACTTATCACTGCTGATACTTCAGAAGCTAGGATCCATAATTTGTACGGATGGCATCATTCGCCATTTGGAGGCTGACTGCGAAGAAAGACGGCTTTCAATTAATAGGAAAAGTCACCACTTATGAGAGTTTTGTATTTGAAAAAAAAGTTCCTAGTCAAAGTGACATAAATGTGCCAATTGTAAATAATATGACAATTTTTGGTGTAACTTTTAACTCAAAAATGCCATGGATGGATCATGTAAATAATAGTACTAAGAAGGCGAATATAGCGTTGCGTAATCTAGTTACAATTCGGCGATTTGGTTTTAGTCATTCTTCACTGTTGAATCTCAAGACCGTATCCAGGGGGAGGGGTTACCCGGTTTGACCCCCCCCCCCCGAAATTTTTGACCGAGTCGAAAATTAGTCTAAAAAATACCTGTAAAGACAAAACCACGGAATGTTAGACAAAGTCCACGGGAAAAAATCGGGTACCCCCCCCCCTCGAACAAAAATCCTGGACCCGATCTTGTTGAATCTTTATAAAACTGTACCTTCTGAGTATTTTAGAGCATGCTTGTCCTGTGTGGCATCCGAGGCTAAGTAAAGAGCAAAGAAATGACCTTGAGAATGTGCAGGAACAAGCTACCCGTGTGATATTAGGTCCGGAATTCACGAATTACGATGATAGCCTTAAAATCCTAGGCCTAAGAAGACTTGATGCCAGGCGACACCAGCTTACAACGGCCTTTAGACAGAAGCTTTTGGAGTGGAGCGATCATCAAGGCTTGCTCCCCGGACCGGCACGAACAGGGTATAATACAAGGCACCAGAACAAAGTGGAGCCTTGTAAGCCCGCGGTTACCGACCAATAAAGATTATCTTTTCGATAATACTTTGTGTCTCATTTTAATAAGCAAGTGTCAAGGAGGTGTGAATAATTAAATTAGATTTTCTGTCTCATTGGACTCGTGTTATTTGACATAATAGATTCGTATCGTATCGTAAAGTAAAATGGGAAAAGGGCCCATAGGTACCCTAAGATCGGGAATGATTATGATATTAACTTACTCGCCATACTTTTCTACACTAAACATACCATACTTAGTAACTCTTGAAAAAATTCATCCGAGAAGGAGAAGAAGAAAGAAGCATTAGAAAAGGAATAATAGAAAGAACGTGTAAAGGAAAAGGGTGGCATTCAATGAAGTTTGTGAACTTGTGTTTTGAAGTATGGGGAATTTCAGTGTTTTGGTTTACGAAAGGATCTAAAAGATAGTCAGGCAGTGTTCAGAGTACACCGGTAAAGAGAAAACATGTTCAGTTATATACTGGTGCATAATATTTATGAATTGAATCCTTTTCAAAAATGAAGTCTCACTGCCGTAGATCAGACTCAATGAAAGAATATTTAGTCACAACTCTGAACGTTTCAAAATTGTATGAACTCTATCTTGAAGTCTGTAGTGATAAAGGAAGAATTCCAGTATTTTTGAGAATTTATGGGAATATTTTCAACCAAAATTACAATCTGGGCTTCCAAGAGCTCGAGAGGGATTTAAGTGACACAAGAGAGGAGAAACGTGATGCCGTCAAGCATGGTATTGAGTTGCCAGAACCAAAAAAGAAGAGTATTAAACCAAATGATATTAGTAAAGCGGAGATAAGAGAGGAGAGAAAAAAGAAACGATATGGCTAATAGTTCCGTATCAGTTCTATGCTTCGACCTTGAAAATGTATTAATTTAAAAAACAAAGTTTTTCTGAGCGAGGTAGAGAGCGACGTTGAAACCTAAAACGAAAAAAAATTAGTGTTTTACAGTCTATCATGGGCAGCGCAATCACGCTGCCTAAGTAAAGAACGATGTTGGCACAATGTATTATTTTTTTTTTATTTTTAATTTTTTTTTTCTTCCATACCAGGGCACTTCGTATCGAAGGAGTTGTCGTAGAAACTTGGAAAAGGGCTCATTCGATTGGAATGACGCAGTAGGTTTAAGACTTTTACAGTGAGAGAAGGAGGTCATACCCAAACTCTTGTTTGTGGTGATTTTTTGTTCGTTTAAAGCTTGATTTACATATTCAATTTGTTTCACTCGTTTTAAGATTTATTTATTAATTTACATTAATAGCTATTGTATGTTTGTTTGCATTGATTGTTTATTTAATTTCTGTTCGTTTTAAGTTTCATTTATACTTCAATAGAAATTTTTTTTTCGTTTTAAGCTTGATATTCATATTCAATCTAAAGCATTACTCGCTTTAAGATCTATTTATTCATTTGTACTATTACTTGTTGTATGTTTTTGCTATGATTGTTTATTTAATTTCTGTTCGTTTTGGGTTTCATTTATTTTCTAATAGTAATTTCTGGTCGTTTTGAGTTAGAATTTAAAAGGTATTTGTATCTGCTGAGCTTAAGTTTAAAATGGCCTTTACTTTTCTTTGAAAAACTTATTTTTCGGAAAGTTTTTTTTTAATTAATTTTTGTTCGTTTTTGATTGCAAAAAATTTCAAGTTTTTAAAAATTCCTTATTTCAAAATCAAACATAAAAAAAGAATCAAATATTCATCAAAGTATCAAAACTGATATCAAAGTAACAATATCAAAGTGAAAAAATGGGTTTGTGTCAACCTCGGAGTTTTTATTATCTGATATTTGAACTATTTTTAACAAAATTGCTATCTCAAAATTTTTATCTGATGGGTTTGGGGAAAAAGCGCGTGGGGGGACTAGATTAAGCTTCGGTCTCTTTTGACTCTTTAAAAGTGAACTAGAACTTTCTATTTTCAATCAAATGAGCCCTCTCTGAAGTTTATACGAGTATCCCTTCTGTAAGAACCATATATATCCCCAGAGTATGACTTACAACCCCTACTCCTGGGCCCTGGGGGGTTGTGTCGACCCTGGAGTTTTAATATCTGATGGTTGAATTATTTTTAACAAAATGGTCAAGTGAAATTTTTATCGGATGGGTTTATCCATCGGATACACCAAAAGGCGTGGAGGGCGGGAGGGACTAGTTGCCCTCTGATCTGTTTTTACTCTGAGAAAATGAACTACAACTTTTAATTTCCATTCAAATGAACCCTCTCTGAAGTTGATACGAGCATACCTTCCATAAGAACCATATATGCCCCCAGAGCAATACTTACAACGCCTGCGCCAGCCCTGGGGGGGGGGGGTGTATGTCGACACAGGAATTTTTATTATCTGATCTTTGAACTATTTTTAACGAAATGACCATACGTAAAGGAGTTTTTGTTATATGATCTTTGAACTATTTTTAACAAAATGGCTACATCAAATTTTTTATCAGATGTGTTTGGGGAAAAGGGACTTGGGGGGCCAGTTGCCCTCTGATCACTTTTGACTCTTAAAAAGGGCACTAAAACTCTCGATTTGCAATCGAATGAGCCCCCTTTGAAGTTTATACGACGACCCCTTCTATATGAAGTGCCTCTGGGAAAAAAATAAATGGTGTGTGGGGGAGGCTCGCTGCCTTCCAATTACTTTATACTCTTAAAAAGTGAATTACAACTTTCAATTTCCAATCAAATGAGCCCTCTAGGAATTTTATACGAGTATCCCTTCTATAACAACCATATATGCCCCCAGGGCATAACTTACAACGCCTACCCCTGGGGGGCTGTGTCGACACCGGAGTTTTTTGTTATCAGAACTATGAACTATTTTTGACAAAATGTCTATCTCAAAATTTTTATCTGATGCATTTAGGGCATGGAGGAGGGGTGGGGGAGGGGCTAGTTGCCCTCCGATCTCTTTTGACTCTTAAAAAGTGAACAAGAACTTTCAATTTCAAATCAAACGAGCCCTCTCCGAAGTTTATGCGAGCATCCCTTCCATGAGAACTATATATGCCTGTAGAGCATTACTCATAACGCCTGCCTCCGGGCCCTGGCGGGTTCCGTCGACACAGGAATTTTTCTTATCTGACCTTTGAACTATTTTTAATGAAACAGTTATTATAAAAATTTTATCGGATGGGCTTGGGGAAAAAAGGGTGTTCGGGGGGGGGGCTAGTTGCCCTCGGATATCTTTTGACTCTTAGAAATTGAACTAGAACTTTCAATTTCCAATCAAATGAGCCCCCTCTGAAGTTTATACGAGCATCCCTTTCATCAGAACCATATACGTCCCCAGGAAAACACTTATAACGCCTATCCCCCGGGCTCCAAGGGGGGGGGCGTTTTTGTCATCAAATTTTTGAACAATTTCCAAAACACTGGCTATCTCAAAATTTGTAGCGGACGGGTTTGGGGAAAAAAGAGCGTGGGGGGGGGCTAGCTGCCCCCGAATCTCTTTTGACTATTAAAAAGTGAGCTCGAACTTTCAATATCCAATCAAATGAGCCCTCTCTGAAGTTTATACGAGCATCCCTTTCATACGAACAATATATGCCCAAGGGCATAACTTACAACACCTGCCCCCGGGCCCTGGGGGGTTGTGACGACACCTGAGTTTTCGTTATCTGACTTTTGAGAAATTTTTAACTTAATGGCTATCTCAAAATTTTTACTGGATGCATTTGGGGAAAAGGGGCGTGGGGGGGGGGGCTAGTTGCCCTCCAATCTCTTTTGATTCTAAAAAACTTAACTAAAACTTTCAATATCCAATCAAATGATCCATCTCTGAACTTTTTACTAGCATCCCTTCAATAAAAACCACATATTCCCCCAGGGCATAACTTACAACACCTGCCCTCGGGCCCTTGGGGCTGTGTTGACCCCTGAGTTTTCGTTATACGGTCATTGAACTATTTTAAAAAAAACTATCTCAAAGTTCTTATCGGATGGGTTTGAGAAAAAAAGGGCGTGGAGGGGGGGGGGCCTAGGTGCCCTCCAATCTCTCTTGACTCTTAAAAAGTGAACTAGAACTTTTAATTTCCAATCAAATGATCCCTCTTTGAAGTTAATACGAGCATCCCTTCCATAAGACCCATATATACCCCCAGGGCATAACTTACAACGCCTGCCGCAGGGCCCTGGTGGGTTGTGTCGACACCGGAATTTTTGTCATATGATCTTTGAACTATTTTTAACAAAATAGCTATCTTAAAATTTTTATTGGATGCATTTGGGAAAAAAGGGTTTAGGGGGGGGGGAGCTGGTTACCCTCCAATATCTTTTGACGCTTAAAAAGTGAACTAAAACTTTCAATTTTCAATCAAATGAGCCCTCTCCGAAGTTTATACGAGCATTCCTTCCATAACAACCACATATGCCCCCTTATATACTTATAACTTATATACTATATTCCTTATATTATAACTTATAACCCTTACCCCTGAAGACTGTGGGGAAGTGTCCTACTTTCAACTACGTTGAACAAAATGGCTATATCAAAATTTTGATTGGATGTGTTTGGGGAAATGGTGGGCGCAGAAGGGGTGTCAGTTGCCTTAGAATCACTTCCGACTATTAAAAAGGGGACTAGCCATTTAAATTTCCAATCGAATGAGCCCTTTTTGAAGTTTCTACGACAACGTTGTCTATTCAAAACCTTATATGCCCCCAGGGCATAACTTACAACCCTTGCCCTGAGGACTGTGGGGGAGTTGTCATTCTCAAAGACCTAATTTCCAGAGCTTAAAACTACGTTTAGATTGGATGTGTTTGGGGAAAAGGTGGGCGTGAGAGGGGTGTTAGTTGCCCTCAAATTACTTTTGACTATTAAAAAGGGCACTAGCCCTTTGAATTTCCAATCTAATGAGCCTTTTTTGAAGTTTCCACGACAACGCCTTCTACAAAAACCTTATATGCCCCCAGGGTATAACTTAAAACCCTTGCCTTGAGGGTTGTGGGGGAGTGTCCTCCTTAAAAACATATTTTCTATCTGGAAATCAAATACGCTGAACAAAATGGCTATCTCAAAATTTTGATTGGATTTGTTTGGGGGAATGATGGGCGTGGGGGGGGGGGCTAGTTGCCCTCCAATCACTTTCGACTATTAAAAAGGGCACTAGCCACTGCAATTTCCAATTAAATGAGCCTTTTTTAAAGTTTTTATGACAGCACCTACTATAAAAAACCTTATATGCCCCCAGGGCATAACTTAAAACCCTTGCCCTGCGGGTTGTGGGGGAGTGTCCTCCTCAAAAACATATTTTCTATCCAGAAATCAACTACGCTGAACAAAATGGCTATCTCAAAATTTTTATTGGATGTGTTTGGGGAAATTATGGGTGTGGGGGGAGGGGGGCTAGTTGCCCTCCAATCACTTTCTACTATTAAAAAGGGCACTAGCCCTTTGAATTTCCAATCGAATGAGCCTGTTTTGAAGTTTCTACGACAACACCTTCTATAAAAACCTTATATGTCCCCCAGGGCATAACTTAAAACCCTTGCCCTGAGGGTTGTGGGGGAGTGTCCTCCTCAAAAATATATTTTCTATCTGGAAATCAACTACGCTGAACAAAATGGCTATCTCAAAATTTTGATTGGATGTGTTTGGGAGAATGATGGGTGTGGGGGGGGGGCTAGTTGCCCTCCAATCACTTTTGACCCTTAAAAAGGGCACTAGAACTCTCGATTTCCATTCGATTGAGCCTCCTTTGAATTTTCTACGACGACCCCTTCCATATGAAGTGCTTCTGGAAAAAAATAAATAATAATAATAATAATAAAACATTGGAGCCGTATGGCCTTTACTATAGGCAACGCTATAGCGTTGCCTCTGATTGAAAAAACTTGGTTTGTTTATTTAATGAAGCTTAGAGACAATCATTTTTCTAAAGACAACGGAAAAAGTATGTCAATTAAAGTAAAAGTAAATAAAAATGAAAAAAGTAAGTAATTACAGAAAATACACAAAACAATAGCCTAGTAACAAAAACTAAGCTATGAGCTCCTAGCATTCAATTCTGTTGAGTAATGCCGAAGTGTTGGACGGATATTTTTGAACAATATCGTCAGTTTTGAACTTGCTTATCAGACACCAAAAATATTTAATGCCTTTAGACTCAGTGTTTATAAAAGGCAACGCGTTATCAAAGTTGTTTATTCAAAGTAAAACATTTAAACTAAGTATAAGAAAATCAAATAAAAAAATTTAATCCAATATTTTTAATTTAATTTTGAATGCAAGGAAACAATATATTTGACACCTTTGTACTTCATAATTGCAAAAAAATTAAATCTTTTTTCAAAATGACGTGTTGGACGGATATTTTTGAACAATATCGCCAGTTTTGAACTTGGTTATCAAACACCAAAATATTTAATGCCTTTAGACTCAGTGTTTATAAAAGGCAACGCGTTATCAAAGTTGTTTATTCAAAGTAAAACATTTAAACTAAGTATAAGAAAATCAAATAAAAAATTGTAATTCAATATTTTTAATTTAATTTTGTATACAAGAAAACAATATATTTGACACTTTTGTACTTTATAATTGTAAAAAAATTAAATCTTTTTCAAAATGACAACTAGATAAATACAATCAGTCCTAGAAAACAAATGATAATAAAACACATAAAACGTATGAGTTCAGGGGAAAAATGCAGGAATTCCCAGCGTTCCGTTCAGGGTAAACATTTCTGACTATAGGGGCTTAATGTATCAACTCATGGGTGCTCTTACATTGCAAGCAAAAGTCGGCATATTTTTTACCGAAATTGCACCTTATTACGTTGTTTTCCTTGTGTTTTCTATAATTATATAACTTGCTTTTGTACTAATAACTGTACTAATTACTAATAAAAAAAGACATGTTTAGGATCACCATAAAAAGCTGATTCTTTGATTGAATGATATCAAAAGTTAGGCTCTTATACTTTCGTTATTGACAAGGATCCTTATTTACTTACAATTCATTACTATGAAGAATTTGATTTGTTTTTGTTTTTTTGTTGCTCCGACCAAACCACTTAGAAAAAATGTCTGTGGAAAACTGGAAAGGGGCCACTTTGTCAAAAATTAGAACTTAGATTTTTCTTATTTAAGGTAAAAATCTATTGGCAGGTAACCAACATAGGGCAACGCAAATTTTTTCCTTGCTTTCCCCCTATTCTGCTCTCTTTTCTTTGGTTTCCTCATAATTAATTTATAGTTCCAAATTTCCAGGGGGGTAATGGCGACCTCTGCCCCCCCTGCCAGCACCCATGAATTAGTTTCACTGTAATTATACAAAAAAAAAATATTATCTATGTCTGTAACTGTAGGAGGCTCTAGGATTCTGACTGCAAAAGGTTAGTTATGCACAGGATTCATTTTCAGCCAAATTAACACAAAATCCTTTTTACTACAAATCCCAGCCTTCCTAGCAGATTGGTTAGGCCGCTAAACTTAAAATTCTTTGTCCGTAAGGACAGGGGAGTCCTGTTGTCGTTGTTTATTTGGTTTGAGAGGGTGGTAAGAGGCGTGACTCTGTAATCTCAGCCAGAGTTGACTTAGTTCTAAATGGGTATCTTGAGAAATCTTGGGGAGGTAAACAGAAAGGGTGTGCAAAAACAGAGGATGGCTGGCCTCCAACCAGCCCCCCCCCCTTAACATTGTACTTTCTAGGTGAAGGTCCATGAAACGGTGATCAGCAACGCCGATAGGTACTGTAAAGGCCAATGCTCTGTCCTTTACCTTCTTTTTACCTTTTACTGGTTTGGAATCCATTCTGAAAATACTGTGTTTGAAAAAACTTAACCTCTAAAGGCAGACTAAAGCTACAAATCCAAGCAGCCTGAATTTCCGAAGAATGATTTTTACGGACACTGATTGTTATGCCATTAGTATAACATAATGATTTTTACTTACCGTTTGAAGTGACATATTCCCTGATTAATGTGCTATTACGAACACTTGCACAAGAAAAATTTATATTTGCATACAAAGCAAATAGTGAAAAACCTGATCTTATCTGAGCCAAGGATTTCTAGGTTTCCCCGTCCTGAAATAAATAGATTTAATCAGATGTAATCTATGAAATTATGGTAATATTGTTATTGCATTAAGCATAGATAAAAAAAAGGCTAAGCCTATTCCAACAAAAACCAAGCGAGTCGGAGTTATGATAACGATTTGACTGGAGTAGATGAAGCACAGTCAAGGAAATTAGAGCAATGCATTTTAGGAACGGAGTGGATATGTTTCAAGAATAACTTCTGGGACATCTATGGGCCTTTCTGACGTGAGGCTCCAAATTCATGAAAGTCTGACCGAAACAAAAATCCCATTCTGGGAGTAAAACTTGGCCCCGGTGCAATGGCCCCGTGAATCGTTTAGGTCTACTTTGAGGAATGAATAGCACCACCCCACCTGGTAATAAGGCAGATGAGATGATAGATCATTCTACCACTCCCCCTTCCATTAAAAAGATCATATTAGGCGCAAAAGCTAAAATAGCACAGTTATGAGTCAAGTTCTAACTTCCCATGAAGTTTGGCTGGGATCTGACATCTTTTTCTAGAAGATGTGCTTATAGCAAGAATGTTGGGACTCTTTCTCAGCTTCCCCCTTCACTACACATATTGAAAATGGGCAAAAGCATGGGGGATAGAGGGGCCATGGTCCCCCTGGAAATTTGGGACTATAAATTAATTATAAGGAAACTAAAGGAAAGAGAGCAGAATAGGGAAAACCCACGGAAAAATGTTTGTTGCCCCCTTGTTGGCTGCCTGCCAATAGATTTTGACCCCGAATAAGGAAAATACAAGTTCTAACTTGTGACTGAGTACCCCTTAACCAGTTTTCGACAAACATTTTTTCTATATGATTTGGCTGGAGCCAAAAAATCAAATTTTTCTAAGTAATGAATGGTAAGTAAATAACGATCCTTGTCAATAACGAAAGTATAAGAGTTCTAACTCTTAATAACAGTCAGTCAAAGAATCAGCTTTTTATGATCATCCTAAATATGTATTTGTTCATTATTAATTAATGCAGCTATCAGAACTTCAGAAATTTCGTATAATTATAGAAACCACAAGGAAAACAACTTAATAAGGGGCAATTTCGGTAAGAACATGCCGTCAACTTTTGCTTGCATAGCAAGAATACCCATGAGCTGATAAAGGAAGCAAATATAATCAGAAATGTTTACCCTGAACGGAACGCTGGGAATTTCTGTATTTTCCCCCTAAACGGATACGTTTTTTGTGTTTTATTATCAATTTTTTTTTCCAGGAGTGATTGTATTTATCTAGTTGTCACTTTGAAAAAGATTTAATTTTTTATAGTTATGAAGTATAAAGGTATCAAATATACTGGCCTTTGGTGTTCAAAATTAAATTAAAAATATTGAATTAAGAATTTTTATTTGATTTTCTTAATCTTAGTTTTATTGTTTCACTTTCAACAAACTACTTTGATAATGCGTTACTTATTATAAACACTGAGTTTAAAGGCATTAAATATTTTGGTGTTTGATAACCATGTTCAAAACTGTCAATATCTTTAAAAGATATCCGTCCAACGCTTTGGCCTTGCTCAACAGAACTGGGAGTTTATATCTTAGTTTTTGTAAGTAGGCTATTGTTTTGTGTATTTTTTTGTAATTACTTACTTTTTTCATTTTTATATACTTTTACTTTAATTTACATACTTTTTCCATTGCCTTTAGAAAATTGTTTGCCTCTTAGCTTCATTAAATAAAAAAACAAGTTTTTTCTACTTAAAGTAAGGATCAGCATTAAAATTTTAAAGGAATAAAAATTATTACGTATATGACGGGGGTTTGTTCAATTGCTTTTAAAATGTGTAAATCAATAATTATACGTTGATTAGTGCCGTCCTACGTTTCAATTTGTAATTTCAATTTTGGATAAAATTTGAATATACTTAAAAAATTGGCGATGAATAGTAATTTTGGTAAAAAGTCCTCGTTAATATTACTACTAGAGAATTTTGGTTACATGAAAAGGAGTGTTATTGTTTGTATGGAATGAAATTATGTGAACTTTTGATCTTCTACATAACTGAAGCTATCACAACCTCTACAATAGGATTTTCTTATCGATAAATACATTACATATATTTTTGAATTGCATTGAAGTACTTCATATAAATAGAAAAAGAAAAATATTACCATTTAAAATTGCTGAAAACTAAGTTCCTAGCATTATTTGCCACCCCAAGGAAATTTCATCGCGGTGCTGATGATGATCTGCCATGTCTTTTCCACCTCTGTGCTGGTAGATATGGGAATGTAACATATTAGCTGTACAGAGAAACCATCTAATTAATTCCTACTCCCCCCTTCCTCTTTCAATGTTCATCTGACACCTCATGAAGAGTAAGCAGTTTGTCCATTAAAATGTACTTTTGTAGGAATCTACCCAACCCCCACCTAAACAGTGACTCACTCCCCCCCTCAATATATCTGATACGCAATTGCAGATCACCAAACGTAGCCTAATTTCGTTACAAATAAAGCCAATCAGCTTGGTTGAATCTAGCACTATCACCGAGTGGCATTACTTCTTTTGCAACTGGGAAGCCTAAAATATACTTATTGACACTTTTAAATCAATGAGCTTCTCAGGACTTTAAATTGATTGCAAATTCGTCCTCTTCGGGGTAAAGTCGTAGTTTGGTGCCCTAAACCCCCTAAACTGTCACCCAACCACCACTGATATTTTAGCGTCTGCCCCCCCCCCTCCCCTCAAAAATTTTCTGCCGGCACCCTTGATATTGAACGGGTCCTGTTCCCTGAAAAAGCACAAGTAAGGCTTTACCTCATTTTTCTGACTGTTTTCAGGAGAGATTCAACTAGCGTTTTTGTAGATACCCAAATAACCCAAAATTACCTCTCCCTCCCCAATATAACGTAAGACTGGGCCTAGAGCTCCAACAAGCAAACCTACAACGTCAGCTGTTACTTGCTATCCAGTTTAGTGGATTATGAACAAGTCCTTTAGGCAAATTTTCGACTGACAAGACTTTAGGGAGCTCGTCCCCCAAAAGAGGTAAGGTCATGACCAGATTCAATAAAGACCAACGGGTAAATCAGCTCTGCCCTCTCAGTGAATTTTGTTGGAACTTCGTCAAACCAATATGGCAGATATTCCAATTACACAAATATAGAATCTGGCGTCCCATTCTAGCACATGTGCAGATTACAAGAAATAAGGGGCCCTCCCCTGGTCCCCTTTTCGCTAAGTGGTTGGACCGGGCATGGGCTCCCAAAACACAATTAGGACATTATACCTTCATTCCCGCTGAGTTCCAACGACCCCTTCTGGAAGATATCTTGACGTCAACAAATCAGGGTCGCCCTCCCTCCTTGAATCCAAGTAGTTTCCAGCATTGACCTATCCAAAATCAATTCCAAGAACCCTATAAGATAAACATAATTTCTATTTCAGGTCTGGACGAGATTTTTTCATGTTCTTCTATAGCCCAAGATTACAAGGTTCCTAAGAAAATCATTTTTTTTTTTTTTTTCTTGTTCATGCTATTTTTGCGCTAGGAACAGATGATTCCTATTTTTACTGGAAAATTATTCGAAATCTAGTGAATTTCGAAAGAACTTTTCTTTCCTCTTTCATGGTCTCTATAACGGGTAAAAAACTGTTACTACAGGATGACTTGAACTTTGACCCTTCTTCTCCTGAATCTGTGATAAATTTGCCCAGCTACTTCGAAGGCAAGACATTGCGACTATTGATGGTTCGATCATCGCTTACGTTGAATGAAGCGAAAGTAAAACATGAGTTCAAGTTTCTGATTTGTTAAATATAGAAGCCTGCCAAGTGCTGAAAGCTACGACCCGAGGTTGAATTCACATTGTAAAATATGTAGGCCATTCAGAAGGCTTGAATTTGCGAGTACTTCACTATCACGTGAAGGGTGCAACATGATTTGAAGATCACCTTGCTGTGAGTGACACTCTCTGTGAGTGTTTTACAAACAAACATTATTCAAATACAAACAAGCATGTCCAACTCAAGGCCTCGCATTCGACAATATTCAGTGGATAGGCGGCCTAGAAAAATTAACACTATCCACAATCCTTTCTGTAATACGACTAATCTTCGTTCAGATTCTTGTTTCCAGACATCTTGGTTAACTAAATCACAATGGAATGTGTTTAATCGACCTCTGCAATAGCAGTAACCTAACTGTTGGTGAATCGTGGTTCTGACACTACAATCCACACAAATATACATAACTTCACCAAATGGGACTACAGGAGCTAGATTTATTAATCAGAATTGATCAGATCAAACAGATCAGATTGACCAGATCTGATCAGAAAGTAGTCTAGAAGATGTATGATCTTTTGTGGGCCCTATTCGTATCTTATAAACAACTAACGATTGCTATTCTAAATAAAAACTAAAGACTGTTGCCAAATGCAAAGACTCTGAAAAGTGATTGACGTTGAGAGGCTACAGGAAGAAACAAAGAAAGCGCATTGTTTTGTTCTTTCTAATAAGCCTAAGATACGATGGAAAAACAAAGTAAACAGCGGCTTCTAGAAACTCATGCAAGTAAGAAAAAAAAATAAAACAAAAAAAAATTCAACTCACTTGTTGTGGCCCCTTTCAGATTGGTTAATTCCTCACTGCTCAAACTTAACAACCCGAAATGAGAAGGAGCATTTTAAGTTATACAATGGAATTATATTTCGAATTTGTCAATTTTCACAACTCGTAAGGTTGAGCTAACACACTAGTTCTTTTCTTCCGACAAGGAGCACACATTTTCTTTCTATTTTACCTTATATGCGCCAAAATTCGAAATCCACGATCTCAATACGATTTTCATATTGAGCCATAAAGAATCTAAGGCCCTTGTAAAAATTTACTGCATACACCACGAAATTTTGCTGATCGTAGTTCAATTTTTTTCCAGTTTTATCGCAGCTGGCGTGCGAATACAGATTTGTCATTTCTTTTAGCATCAAGGCACACTCAAACTGAAACTTAAAAGACAAATTTTGCATGATCTAACACAATATTTTATCAGGTTTTTTGAGCACCAAGCATAATGTATGGTGATGAATAGAAAAATAGTTGTGTAGACAACAAGAAACGAAGAGGAATCACAGAAAAGAGGAAGAAATGGAACTCATCGAGAATGTGACTCAAAATGGAATCCATTTTATCAATAAATTTATCGTAGAAACATACCCAAGGGATTTTTGCTCTTTAGTTAGTCTTGTATTTTAATTAATTCCTCTAAAACCTGTCATACAAAGAAGTAAAATGACAAAGCATAAACACAAGAAACAAAACCCACTAAACGCACAGAAAAGCACTTTAATGAAATTCAGAGTCAGTAATAAGACCATAGGTGGTTCCACTTCAGCAATTGATTAAAGACAAACACTTAAAAATGCAACAAATAGCAACTAAATAAATAACTTGGTAAGTACAGAGGACCAAAGATGGTCAAGGTTCTTTAATCAAGTATTGTATTCAGAAACCTGGTCTTCAACTGAATAATAGGTTCAGAAATGCTGAATTTTCTAACAAGACAGGGATTAAAGGTCCAAGGGAGGAAGTAAGGAAGGCATTCTGTTAAGCGGAAGAAAACTGAACGGCAACAATGTTTCATAGTTTCAAAAGGAGAAAGCGGGCAAAACTTATTTGTGACAAAGGATGCATAATATAGACCATCTTGATGTTCAATGTGAGTAAACAGGAATTACTAAGCATGTTTTATTGAGGAGCCAATAGCAAGACCAATGTTTCAACAAGCTTGATTCTGCTGATTGAATATATATTTTTTCTAGTGGAACTTGCTTCCAGATGAAGAACCTAACTTCAGGCAAATTTTAGCAATAAACTTAGATCAAACCGTCTCGGACTATGATTGTAGTGATGCAAAAACCTCACTAATTGCCTGGATAGTGCAACTTGGTTCCAAAATACCCTCTGCATATAAAACCAGCAACAAATTAAGACCATCAAGGATAAAGGACGAAGGAGGAGCGGACGGTTTGCATGATCCCCCATTTCATCCCTGTTATGAATTGTTATGAAATTTATGAGATCCTAAAAAAAATTATACTTTTGCAGCAAATGATTATATGAAAGTTAATTTACATAGGCCAGTGGAAATGCCATGGAAAATGGAGAATAATTCCCGAATCATATTATAGTTACATAAAAGCCAAGATATGTTAAGGACATGTGTTTTCTTTGATTTTTACGTCAAAATTGTACTACAGAGCCTGCCAGATGAAAAGGCAAAAAATTGTTCAATAGCTTGTGTTAACACTAATTTGTTCGTAACTATTGCATATTAATACTATGTCTTTGTGCGTTTAGTCAAATTTATTAAAAAAACAGGAAATGTGCTATTCCAAGCTTCCGCCTAGTCTAATTTCCGAAACCTATGCCTTAAATCTCAACTAGTTGATCAAAAATATCCTTGTTAAAAATCGAACATGGTTCAACTGTGGAAACTATGAATGAGATATTATTATTGTTATTATTCATTTACTGCCCGTCAAAAAAAAAAGGTACACAGACGGATTAATCACTAAAATAACAAAAAGATATAGAAAAAAAACACAAACACACATTGAAAATCCAAATATATATATAAAAAAATCATTGCATAAATTACATTTATATGAACAAATTATTGTGAACAAACTGATGACCATGGATGATGAAACCATATGATATATAATTGTCACTACGGTTGTCCACAATTATGAGCTTCTTAATAATTATAAGCATAATACAGTCTGGGGATGATTGGAATCGGTAAAATAGTGGCTATGAATTGGAGATATCATTTTCTTGGCCTGTGAGAAGAAAAAGAAACTCATGCAGATTTGATACCGGAAACAGATAAAAGAGCTTTGTAAACCCTTAGTTCTTCCCTTTGTCATAGGATTACATATTTTAAGTTTTGGCAAGATTCTATACCTTATTTTATAAATGAGCACGCAGCGTATGCATGAGCAGCCTAACCTAGGCCGTAAGTTCTAATGTGAAGAGGCCTTATGCATGTATCAATGGTACCTAGGAAAACAGGAATGCCAAATGGACACTTTTAGTGGCTTTTGGACAATTTTTCACTCTGAGGGACACCGGGACACTATTGGGTCAGAAAAGGCAGCTTTTTGAAAAAAAGGACACTTTTTGGACATTTTTCTAAATCAAAAACCAAATGTCTTTATTTTCTTCTTTTTTTTAAATACGACTGCTTTTAATCTGTACTTTACTTTTTTGCTTTGGTAATGTCTTGGGGATTTTTCTTAGATGTTTTTGCACCCTCTGCGAACACTGGACCGGAACACGACGGAAGAAATAAAGCGAAGCTTATTATTCGAAAGAAGAATAGTCAATAGTGTTTGTTTTTATCCATTTGAATCAGAGGACCAGTGCTTCCACTATCCCGAATTTTGGAGATTTCCCCGAAAATCTATGTGTCTCCCCGTAAAAAAAATTTGTTCCCTGAATCCCCGAAATTTCCCCGAAAATCACCCGACCACGGTGTCACCCCTTTTGAATATCCCTAGCAAACATTACTTTACACACCATAATTTTCACTACTCTCTTGGTCGTTAATTTTCGTCTCCTGTGTTGCTTTGCATAAAAACCAGACCGATATAATTTAAGTATAACCGGTTCTTCGTATGTTCACAAGAGTATCATTTTACTGTATTTAGATTAAACCATTTCGAATGCAGTATTCCAAACACTAAAAGATTCTTGCGTTTACATCAATCGTAGTCAAGACAATCTTGACAAAATTAGCCACGAATTATATTTCAAGTTGTTTAACGGAACGCTCAGTTGGATTTTGGGTTTTGAAATTGAACTTCTAAAGAAGGACAATTGTTTTGAAAGCCAAATCATCAGTTTAAATTTCGTTTTCTTTTGCTATTTTTGATTTTGGACACACTGTTTTAATGTTTATTAATGATTGATCGCATAATATATTGATGTAATTGATCTTTTTGCCAGGAATTCTTACCATTTAATATTTTTTTTCGTTTTGTGTGTAAAATTTAAGTTCTTATCTATTTTATCCGTATTCACCCAGCATTCCCCTCACAATTATTATTCTGGTCCCTTCACCCGTGTCATATTTTCAATGGGTGTAATATTTTGAACTGCAGTTTTAGGATCTTTTTACGGTTTTGCAAAGCTGTTAATTAGGCAAAAGAAATTTTACGGAAAATATATTCTGCTCAAATTCGGGATAGCCAAGTAAATTTGTTTAAATATCTAGGCCTATTCTTACAACTTCTAATGCTTGAACAATTAGTAACCCTGTATGAAGGCTATTTCTGCGATAAAAACAAAAGAATTTAAAGAAATTGTGGTATAATTTATTTCTTCTTAAGAAAAACCCCCTAAATACAATCTCCTTACCATAAAAAAATGCATTACCCCCTCCCCCTCCAAATGAGAAACAATTTAGCTATAGACTATACACAAGGTCAGGGAATAGGGGATTTAAACGGAAGTCATCCCAAAACATTATTCATAAGAAAATTTACATTACAGCTGAAAGTAAAAATTTGGTTATTAGGCTCATATTATTTTCTTGTCAACTTTTACATTATTTTCGGACTTATTTTTCACGAACTGTTGGTTAATAATAATGCCAAATAATGTTAGTGCGAAGAAAAAGGATAAGTGATTTTTATATGATTTGTAGCCTATAGCTATCATGTCCAGGAAATAGATGCGCTGATATAAAAATGACACTGCAATCAATAAGTATTATATTTGGAACATGGATGGCCGCAGGGTTGGTGGTTAATCGGTGACTATATAGTAGTTATGACCAAAAGAAAGTAACCAAAATAAAGGCAAGCATAGTAGAAAAAAACAATGAAAAAAATGTAAGTTCCGAGGGGGTATTTTCCGCGTGGGGCAAAGGCGGATCCAGGATTTTTTTTTTGGGGGGGGGGGGGGAGGAGGGGCGCAAAATAGATTCATCTGATAAAATTACGTTAGGAGCAAGTTGAATTAACGCAAACTTGCGTTAAATAAGTAAATTACACTACTTTAGATTACGTTAGGGGGGGGGGGGGTGGCCACCTCACCCCCTGGATCCACCTCTGTGCGGGGGCGGGAGTGTTTATTTTCCGGGGGTACTTTCTGTGGGGGGTATTTTCCACGGCTGGTATTTCCCACGGCGGTACTTTCCGCGGGAGTATTTTCTGCGGGGGGTATATTTGTTGGGGGGGGGGGGCAGGTTTTTTCCGCGGGGGGATTTCTAGGGGGGTAAACACTTAAGACCTTAAAATCATGGAGAAAAACCAATAACGTGTCAATCGTCGTCAAAATTAATGACTTAATGAAAAATTGCTACTGACATTTACAGATCACATCTCTTCATTATTATTTTTTAATTTGAAAACAATTTTGAAGTTTTTGCCGCAATATCAGTAATAAGTGTTTTAGCTATGTGTTCCAATCTCCTGCTATGGCTCTAAAACCTACTCTATAAAAGGCTTGATTTACTATGCGGATCCAAACCCTACTTGAGCCTGAAAACGAAACTGAAACTTCTTGGCTCCTAAATTTTCACAAAGAAATTTCATTTAGTTTTTTCCCCGAAAAATCCCCGAATCTTGAAGACTTGTCCCCGAAAACTCCCCGAATTTTTAAGACTTATCCCCGAATTTTAATATTCGAGAGTGGAAGCCCTGCAGAGGACAGTATTTACACCCCAATTGATTGATTAATATACGGTAAGAAATCAAGTTGTTGTTATCAGGGGTAGCTAATCTGCACCTTTACTACTAAAATCAATTTCTGTCAAGTAAATAAAATGAGAAGAAGCAAGTTTGAATCAAATGTAATGTTGATTTTCCCAAATTTATTTTACCTTCCTTTTGGAGTCCTTCTGCTCCTTATTCGATTGATTATCATCCTAGCTTACCTAGTTGCTTCTCTTTTGCTGCATGGTAAACTTTTGAAAAGGTATGGTGTACTTCTGTCATTTTGATTATAACATCTTAGTGAGAATTTGGAACTTCTTTTTCTATTGTTTTAGTTATTTTATTCTTTGACTGTGACGGGACATTGGCCAGGGCAATTTTTAGAGATCCGTTCTGCTTTATTTTGGTTGGCGTTGCACGAGCTGGTGATCCCACAATGTTAGTTAAACGATGTTTTTTGAGGTCGTGGATCTTTTTCTTATGAATATATTAATCTCATTCTTATGAATACATTAACATTTGGATGACATAACATTTCAAATAGGGGTTTACTAATTTATATTTTATACTGGAAAAGGAAGAACGTAAATCCGGCCCTGGAGTTGCGAGAAAAGCATTTAAAGCCTTTTTTGTCAACAGACCTTTCCTAATCAATCAAGTCCATTTCTGCATCCATTAATTGTGTCAGCTTAGACTACTGAGTCAGGGAGAGAATTCCAACTGTCTACAGCTTGAAAACTCCAAATGTTTGCTCTGATATTACTCTTCTATTTTCTTATTTCTTTCTGTTACACTTTGTTTCTGATACTCTTTCTATTAAATCTGATGTTAGTCTTCTATTTTCTTTCTCTTGTTTTTCTTTGATTCCCCTCCTCCCCCCTGTCTTGTATCCTATTAGTTCATTTTACCCGCAAAGAAAGCATATCTTCATTTCCAACTACCTTTTCCACATCTCAATCCTGAAATGAGATCTTCAATTCAAAAATTTTTCTTCATGGAACATCTTCTCCTAGGCTCGTTTCAAGGAAATCAAGAAAGAAGCTTCCGCCCACATCAAGAAGACCAGTTACAATCCAGCATCCGTTGCCTTCGTTCCAATTTCGGGTTGACACGGAGACTACATGTTGGAGCCATCTGACAGACTTTCATGGTACAATGGCAGAGCCATTGAGTGCAAAGAAGGCAAGGCTGACGGCAAGACCCTCTTAGAGGCTCTTAATGCCATCCAGCTCCCCAACTGAAAACCCCTTCGTCTTTCCCTTCAGGTGAGTTGAAATGGATAATGGCCGTCGCTTGTCTCTTGGAACTGATCTGAGACTTTTCAACCACTTTCAGAGAATGCATTGTTTCCATTTTCAGAGTACTTTCATTTATCAACCGAAAAGGAATAGGACCTAAAGTCTTAACCAATGTGGGATGCTAGAACTATCAAATCCATCTTTTTCTTCTATCTTACAGTTGACGTTTGTCATCAAGTCAGTCAACTTCAAGGACCCACCTGCTGCTGGTGGCAAAGTCACCAAGGCCGCTGAGAAGGCTGGAAAGAAGAAGTGAATGGCGATTCCCTGCTGGTGCGTTCCGCGTAAATCCCTGTGGTGTCTAGCCGTTTGCATATCGCTATTATTACACTGCTGTCATAGAAAGAAAGGAGTTTCGCAGAAAAGCTGTGTTGCGGCTCAGTTTTATTTATAGCCGCTAGCAAATGTTTCTGTTTTATATTCCATATTTTCAGCTGTGATTTTTTGTCAAACCCTGGTCACCAGTTTCTGTCGATTATAACTCAAGCGAATTTATTTCAATCGGCCTTGTCTTCTCACTTTTTTAGTTCTCGGAAACGTTATTTTTGCTCAGGGCTACTTCTAAATGTTCAGAAAACGGCAAGATAGTTGTTAAACGATTTTAACCACTGAACCAACCAGTTGGCTGAGTGGTAAAGGTTGTCGACGTCTTTTGTTTAACTATAAAACCATGTAGGTCAAAATAGACATTTCGTTGCAACAGCCGTTCGGATCTTGTCGCACCCAAAGATCTTTAATAGCTACCGAAGATCAAGACTCGCATCTTTTTCGCATAACTTATGAAAATGCCGAAGTGAAAATGAATCTCGATGATTGATTCTTTACTTTTCGACTAAGATAGGTAGCGGTATCAATAATCGATATAA
This sequence comes from Artemia sinica, assembly GCA_027921565.1. Classification (NCBI taxonomy): domain Eukaryota; kingdom Metazoa; phylum Arthropoda; class Branchiopoda; order Anostraca; family Artemiidae; genus Artemia; species Artemia sinica. The sequence continues at coordinate 48,650,234 of CM051264.1, forward strand.
AATTTTGCTCTGTTGACATTCTAATGACGATTTTTTACAGCCATCTCTTCAAATTGAAATAGCACTAAACTAAATTTATAGGTAGTGTTAATGTCAAAGCTGGAAATACCTGCAGAACTCATGCAGGTAACAGACCGCTAGGTAGCAGAACTAAGAACGACGAATTTCACACGTGTTTTGGCACTTTTTTCACAGGTTTTGAAAATTCATAGTGCCAACCCTGTAGATTGGCTAATTTTCTAGTGGGACACTAAAAGTGTCCTTTTTTGGCTGATTTGGACACTTTTGTCCGTAATAGTTTTGGCAACCCTATAGGAAAATAGTTGTTTACAATAGATGGCAATAATAATATTCCATTTTGAGAATAAATACAAAAAGGCAGCAAATAGCCTAAATATCACTCTTGTGCTAAACTAGGCTAGCCTAAGGAGATGATCAAAGCAATCCTAGTATTTAACAATCATGGCAAACCAAGGCTCTCAAAATTTTACCAATATTTTGTAAGTAAGCTAATTGACTATTATAGAGCTAGGCTATAGCCTAGGCCCTAGTCTTCCAGGTCTTGGTTATCTAGAGTGTAGGCTTTGTCTGTTACATAATAGCTCCAGCTTTGAAAGTGTCAGGGTAAAATTCTACTTTAACTACTTTTGGCTATCTTGGAAAGGGGTTAGGTTAGGAAAATGAAACTTACAGGGATGGGTCTACAGGCTAAAGTATGTCCCAGGAAGGTATTTTGAAGTAGGCATACCTGCATCCAGTTCTTCTCCCTCTGGAGGGTCCTGACCTTTAAGAGTCTGTGTGTTATAAAAGTGAAACCTTGCAAAATAGATCTTCTGCTTAAGTGAAGTAGGCTAAGCTACAACAAAATTGTTTTCAGCTTCACAGCTTTGCTGAATCCCCATTTATAAGGTTTTAAAGATATGGAAAAACATTAGTCAATATATACCAAATCATATTATTGAGTTAGGACTAAAGTGAATACACCATTTGATGCCTTTTTTTATGCTGATTATGAATATAATAAGCATTTCTATCGGAAATGAATTTCAGCCCCCCCCTATATAGGCTATACCTAACATAACCTAACCTAACCCTAAATTGGCCTATATAGGGGGGGGGCTGAAATTCATTTCCGATAGAAATGCTTATTATATTTGTAATCAGCATAAAAAAGGCATCAAATGGTGTATTCACTTTAGTCCTAACTCAATAATATGATTTGGTATATATTGACCAAAACATTTCCTACATTTTGAAAAAAAAACTGATAGCCTATGGCCTAAAATTGGGTAAATTTCTAGTGGGCCTTGTAATTTCTAGCCAAGATGAAAGTAAAAACATCATTTGATGCCTTTTTTATGCTCTTTCATAATTCAATAATTGGTTCTAGGGAAATTGCATCCAGAGCCCTCTAGAATTCTACTGAAATAACAGGAATTGCATTTTCAGAACTAAAGCCAGAGAAAAAGAAACAGATAACTGAAAATGCTTTTTTGAAATTTCAATAGCCTAGGTCATGTAACCTATACCTGGCATGTAAGCAAATTTCAGGACCCTCTAGAGGGAGAAGGAGTGGAGGTAGGTACTTCAAAATACCTTCCCAGGACATAGGCCTACTTCAGCCTGTAGACCCATCCCTGAAAGTTTCATTTTCCTAACCTTCCCCCTTTTCAAGATTGCCAAAAGTAGGCTAACTAAAATAGAATTTTACTGGTATCAGTGTTTAATTAGAAGCATTAGCCTATTAATTTCCAAAGAAAATATATTTCCTAGACCTACTTGTACTTTAAGTCAGTTCCTATTGAACTTGAAGTCACCAGATTAGGTCTAGGCTAGCCAAACTTATGTAATTGTGAAATTTTCTAAATAGTTCCAAAGCCAAGTTTATGGAGTAGGCTGTAGCAAATGCTTGGTCTGAATATATTGAATAGCCTAATTCCTTGGGCTAGCCTCTCTCATAGCTATTGACATGCTTGTGAATTAGATTTAGGCATAGAACTCTGATGGATGTTTCACTTAAAATAGTGCAATGTTAAAGCAAGTCTTCTCTATTTTTTAATATAGATGGCAGTAAAGTTTTACACATAGTAGCTAATAACAATAAAATTATTAGCAGTAACAGTTGTGCTATTTGTTAAAGTCTAAGGAAATAAGATAGCCTAGAATGATAATTATCATAGGGTGTGTGTTCTTCTGTAGGTTGATCCTATTAAATTTAAGAAAAGCACTTTGTCTTCTCTTAATCTATCCATTCTTTAACAGAGCTTGTTTTTAGGCTGAACAGGTTCTATCAAGGTTTGAAACATGTAGAAAAACAACCTCATACAACTATTGGTGGTAGACCAGGAGATATATGGATTTTTGTTGGTATACAATTGGCCTACTTTAGAGTTTCAGTCATTAATTTCCACACTTGTGGCTTATTTTTTAATCTGGATAACAATATATAATACATATCATTTAATTACATTCAAAAGCACTTATTGAAACTTATTACCATCAAATGGGGTTACTTTGGACTAAAAGTATCTTTTTTTCTCCTTTATTTTTCAATAACTTTGTAAATGGTAGCATAACAATCTAGAAACAGATTTTCATATGTATTTTTGACTCCTGAAGAGGGTCAGGGCTGCAGATTTTTTCTGTCCCTTCCTAAGTGGCCATTTTTTTTTTTTTTTTTTAATTGTGTTCAAAGTTACATACACTTCATCCAACTTTGAACAATGCTATTTTATTTTATGTATTATTCCTAATTTGTTCATAGTTGGTCATACTTTGGGTAAGTTTGAACAACCACTTATTTATAGTTTTTTTTTTTTTTTTCTTAGATTCAATATAAAAAAAAGGCCACTTATATTGAAAAAATGTAGAAAATTAGACTAAGATCCTGGCAGAAAAATCCAGGAAAACCAGAGGCTATAACTTTTATTCTCTGCTAAATTTTTTGTATGACTAACTTCACAGTGCCCTGCAATTTGGAAGGGGCCATGTCCTTTGTGAACAAGTGATATTTTTTTTTCAACAACACTGACTGTTTTCTAACTGTTTCATAGAGTAATTACAATTGTGAATTTTAGTTTCAGCATTACAATTTTACAAGGATACTTTTTTGTAAAAACTTCTCTTTTCTCACTAAACATAATGAAAATGATGCCTGAAATAAGCTCTTAAAATTGGGGATTTGTTACACTTTCTGTTTCATTTGCTGATGTAATATGTAAAGTATATAAACAATTACTGTATATTAGACTAATAAAACTAGAATGATTGTTAGAAATATTAATTCCTAGATTTTCCACTATTTTTTTATTTTGCATATGTATGATAATGAAAGAAAAACTGTTTAAAATGCAATTTGTTTTCAATAAAATGCAAATGATACTCTGGTCTTAGTGAGGTTGCAGCCCCATGTTCTTTGTCTGATAATTTGTGTTAATTTTAAATTTGACCTGATTGTTCATTTTAACTTGCAATTGTTTTGGGATTCATCTGTTGTAATATCTCTTTGTTTTAAGTTGGATTCATTTTATAAAATTATTTCTTCTTATTTTAATTTTAATATAGATCTTTATTTTTCTTTGAAAAGCTTATTTCCTTGAGAATGCTTATTTGATTAATTTATGTTTTTTTTAATTGACATAGTTTATTATTGGTTAACTATAGGAATATATATAAAGTTGATTCTGTTTTTCTCCTTAAGCACTAAAATGTTGGGTCGTCAATCAAAATCTTTGATTAGCTGTAGATTTATGTTCTAATCTTTTGGTAATATTTTATCATAAAATTTTTCGTGTGCAGGGAGAGGGATCCTTATTTGTATTAATTAAAAACATGCATAATCATTTTCTATTTTATTGTAACCAATAGTTTGTTTAAATAAATACATCTCAAGGCTATTTGTGAAAACTAGTTATGTTTTGTTTCATTAAAAATAAATGAAAAAATTGGACATCATAAAATCAATGCAACCAGATTTGTTTCTTCAATATTTTATCTGAATGGAGATGCCATTGGTCTTGTCTACATGTCCTGAAATTTTCATGTGGATGAGTGAAAATAAAGTCAATTATGGCAATAAGAATCAACTTAGCTGAATTTTTCTTTCAGAATTTGTTGTTCTGGTTAATGCTCTGTTGGTTTAGTTGGTTCTGTTGGTTCACTTACCCTAAAAATTTCATGCTGATGAGATAAAATATTTTTAGCCCATTTTGTTGTATCAAAAATCAGTAGAATCCAATTTCTTTTCAAAAGATTCTCTCCACTCAAGATTGTTTTGACCTGTCTGCATGCACAGCAAGTTACAAGCAAATTGGAGACAAAAACAAATTAGGGCCTGTTCTTGGCATCACAAATTAATAGGCTTAAAACAAATTGATTTAAGGTTCTTTGTCTTCATTGAGGTCCTTTTGTTGCTGTCTACATTCCCTATTAGTTCAAACCAATTGAAGAAAACAAAATTCGTTGGTCCAGTTTTAGGGATTACATATCAATACAACCAAATTCCAAAATAATGTGCCTTCATGAAATTGTACCTGTCCCTGTCTTTATACATTGTAAGTTTCAAGTCTATCAGAAACAAAACAATTTAAGGCCCCATTCTTAGTTGTCACAAATCATAACAGCCAAAAGTAGTTTCAAATTTTTGTCTTTGTAAATTATCTTTGCTTTCTGTAAGTAAAATTCTGTCTCAAGCACTTCCTGTTTTGCTTCTTTTTTTTTACTGTTAAGACTAATCTAGGAGTCAGGAATAAGTTTAATTTTGAATATTTAACAAATTTAAATTGCTGCAGCTTGAACTTGTATTATTATGGTACTACTAGACAATTTTATACATTTCTTTTAAGCAGAGCTAGACAAAGAATATTTCAAAAACAAGTAACATTTGACCATACATGCAATATGCTGTGTTAGGACTATAGGAGAGACATAGAAAAAATGTTACACCTATTTCCTGATGTCACAAATCAATACAACCACTGATTGCAAAATTTTTAATTCAGCTTGTCTAGGCCCTGTCTGCATATAACTTTAAAGTCAATTGGGAGATAACTATTAGTGGTTTTCTAAATCTGTATTTTGGAAAAACAAAGATCTTGGGCCCCTTTGTCTTCGTTTTTTACATTACACTGTCCTTTGCCCCAGTTTCAAAGTGACCAAAGACAACAAGTTATTTTTGGTCTATTTCCAGGGCTTCCAGCATCCTTCCACTCTTAACTGAAATAAAATGTCCTGTTTTGGCCAGTTGGCCAAAGACGGGTATAGGAGTCCTCACTTTGTAATGCCAATTCCTTTTCCTCCACCCCAAAAAGCATCAAAATGGTACTTATTGTCCTTTGTTCCTGTGTGAAGTATGACAGTTCATTTTCATGTTTATTTTGTTTTATTGTGTGTTGTATTTTCCTGCTATGTGACGCCCACTGCTAGCTGTGTGCTAGTATACCAAAAATCAACGTTGATCAATGATAGGTGATGATGGAAGCATATTGTCATTTAGTACAATACCTAGTGGTGGCTTGCATGATATACAAGCATGTCTTTTATGCAAAGTAAATTTCTTCTTTAAGATAAAACAGTGCCCTAAGGGAGGGGGACATGTGCAAACCTATGTACTCATGAATAATAATAATTTGTAACTTTACATTGGTCTCCAGTATTTTACTGCTATTTCACAATGCAAAACACAAGGCTGTGTTTAGAAGGTGTGTCTACTGGCAATCTATGCCAACAATAAAATAAAAGTCCAAAATAGGGATAAAATCCTTTTTAATAGACAGTGTATAATAAATTTCACAAAAAATACCAGTAGTAAAAGTTTTACTACTGTTGACAGTCACTGTATATGTGACCGAAATATCTGGTATTTTTTGTGAAATTTATTATACACTGTCTATTAAAAAGGATTTTATCCCTATTTTGGACTTTTATTTTATCATCATGGAAAGGTAGTGTGGTCTCCGAAATTATCTATGTATGCCAACATGTGGGAGCATGTTGCTGAAATTATGAAATATAACTGAATGTTTACTTAAGGTAAGACCTTTCTGGACAAATATTTCCATTCTATGGCACAGAGTGGCTAAGCATTGCTGAGGTGCCATTTTTTGTTGCTAAACATGAATACTGTATCTAAACATGTCCATTCCAATAAGGTATTAACCAATCTTCTATAACTATTGGTTTGATATGATCAGTCTCAGAAATAAATGAAAGTAGCACATGTTCAAAAAATATAAATCCTGCTCCTTGGGACCCTGCCTCCTCCCCAGTACCTACTTAAAAATTGAGTTTTTGTGAATCTATGCTGGTACACATTGATCTTTTAGTGAACATCATTTAATTTTACAGAATCTCATTATGCATTACACTTAAGTACTTGTTTTGTTAAATAACCAAGATAAACTGTAAAGCTTACTGCATTTCATATTAATAAATTAGCTTTGTATAATAAAAATCTTTTTGTGATATTCAAGGTATGTTTCAATAAAATTGTTGATATATTCTAGTGCTAGCCAATAGGGATGTGAAAACAACTTTTCTTATCCCGGATGGGATGGGGGTTCTACCCCAATAATCATGGCTGTGTTTATTCTTACATGGAGTAATGTACATTTATTTTCCAATAATTTACTTAATATTTTCAGACAGAAGATATGCAACAGCAGATCATAAAAGAAACATTTCAATTGGTTTCAAAAAGAGATGACAATGTTTGCAATTTTTTAGAAGGTGGAAGGTAAATACTATTATCAACCTGAGCTTTTCTTTTCTTTTTTGGAAAAATAAATTACCCTAAAAATTTTTCTCTACGTAAAACAAACCTTATTTAGGAAGATTAAGTACTCTTGTGCCGCCTTTTAGTAGTTTTAAAAGGATCTTAAGAAAGAGAGTAATAAAGAACCGAGTAGTCAAAATTGTAAAATAAATTAGTAGAAAAGAATTGCTGAACTATATGGAATTAAACTTCTTTTTTTTTCTCTTCTTTTGCTAAGATCACAAAGTATCAGTTCTAAATAGTTCTGGTGCAGGTCTAGCCAACTCAAACTATTCCAAACTCTGTTTTATTAATTTTTTTTGGCAGGTCACATGTAAAAAACATATGGTCAAGTGTTACTATTTTAATAGCACTTTAAATAATGTATTTAATTATTAATAGTGTATTTAATAATACAATATATTAAATAAATAACCAATATTAATGATTCAAGATTTTATTTTTATAAGCAGTAATATAGATAAAGCAACAAAAGTTAGATGAGGTTGGTTTATTTTTTAAAATAATTAAATCATTTCATGAAATTAAAAGAAACATTTTATTTATGCATCATTTAGTTTGGGTAACTTGTGTTTCATTTAGTTAAGTCCTTGGCTTGAGAGCAATTTTCCCTTATGTTTGTAGGACTTAGGTGGTTGCAATTCTTGAAGCAGAAAAAAAAACGTTTGAAATTCTAGGTTGCTGTAAAACCCTAGATTTAATGCTGCATTTAATTCACACACATTGAAAAGTATATAATACAAACTGCAATGCTATCCAAGCTAATCAAAAAATATGTTATGTTTTTGGTCTCGATTTAATTTCTAAGTTTGAGCTAATGGAAGAAGTTAAATGTTTAATTTTCTGAAATTTCGTTTTCAAGAACAAAGTTTTGCAGATATATATACTTCCAATGGTGCTTACTAATTTTTTCTTTCAAACAATCTTAAAGAACGATCTTTTATGTCTTTGAAGCCCTGAGAAACATTGATCAAGTTCTGTCAAAAGTTTTTTGTTTTTTTGTGTAATTCGGCAGCATTTACCAAAAAGCTTCTTTTGGTTGCCCTTTGAAGTGACAGCGTTAATTAGTAATTAATAACGTAAATGCCATACAATGATAGGACCCTCATAAAACATTTTCTATCAGCTGGATCAAATGCCTCCTCATAATCTATAATGCTCAGGACTAACTCAGGTTTAAATGATTCTCACTTACAGCTTGTTCATGAATAACTTTACAACTGTGTCTTTTCACCTACCATAGCCAGTATCCCACCTGTTGATAAACAGAAAAGCGGGTCTTAATTAACCCATTTTCTACTACTACTATTAAAACGCATTGCAGTATTGTCTGCCTGAGCCCAATACCAGCTGCGCTCCTTCTCCATTCCAATCTATTCAAAGCATCAATGTTAACCCCCTCCCAAGAAGTTCCTTTTTTCTTTAAATCTTTCCTTACGACCTCTTCTCATTTCATTCAGGGATAACCTGCTTTTTGGCCCCAGAGGGACGGCAGAAAAGAACCATCTTTGGCGATCTTATCATCCTCATCTGCATAACATGTCCTTGCCATCTCAATTGTTCTCCCATTATACCCTTGTGAATGGGATAGAACCATATTTTACATGCTGTTTGATATACGTTCAGTTAAATGGGTACCCAAAATAATCCATAGATAATTCCTCTGGAAAACAAATACTCCTCTGTCTTCATAAGCACACAAGTTTCAGAACCATACTTGACAACTGTCATCAATGTTACTTCCAATATTCTAGTCTTGATTTGCACACTTGATCTTTTCTTTCAACTGTAAAAAAATACCCTGGGCCTTGGCTACTCTACTTTTACAATCCATTTTAGTTCTGTGAAAAATGTAATTTTTGTCATCAGAATTATAACTTATCTGTTAGAATAAGTTTCAGTCTACAAGCAAACTGTTACAGCTTTGGGGCAGGAGCAATCACCTGAAAAGCGGATGTCTAATACTTCATGTGATGCATATTTGCAGAGGAATTAGGTACCAAAGCTGCATTTGTTGTTGAATTTCTTTAAAATGGGACGTGTGTAAACACTTTAATGAGACTGATAGCATAGTATTTATCTGAAAACAATCACAGCCTTCCATTTAAAATGATTTATAATTAAACCTCTAATGTACCTTTGATATGAGTTTGAACTCATTTGAGCATCGTGCTGGTTCGTAGTGATTATTTTTGTAAACCTCTTTTTTTTACACTAAGAAACTGTCTTCTTTTCCAATTCACCTATTAGCCTTGTCATTCTATTTTTTTTTTTTTTTTTTTTTTTTTTTTTTTTTTTTTTTTTTTTTTTTTTTTTTTTTTTTTTTTACAGATTTTAGGGGCCAAGAGGGGTAGGTCATTTTGTATCTTATTCTCCCCCACCCTCTACATTTTTAATAGTTCTGGTCTTCTCCTATCCCTTTTTTTTTGGTATTGGTTTTCTTATTCAGAAAATTTGTGTTTCTTGCAGTCTAATTGGAGGATCAGATTATAAACTGATATATCGTCACTATGCAACCCTATATTTTGTTTTCTGTGTGGACTCGTCTGAATCAGAACTTGGAATCTTAGATCTCATACAGGTTTTCGTCGAAACACTGGACAGATGTTTTGAAAATGTTTGTGAATTGGATCTTATTTTTCATGTTGATAAGGTAAAGCTTTCTAATAATTTGAAAGGTTTCCGAAAAACATTTGGCCTTTTTTTGTCTGAATATTTCTTTCTTTTTTTTGTAACATGTTGTGATGTTATCGATGAAAGAATAACATAATTAAAGGTGACTATGAAATTACGTATTTAAAATGAGGTCTAACTCACTTTCGATGCTGAATGAATTTAAAACAATCTGTATAATTTCCTTTTTTAACGTAAGTGGCGGTTTATATAATATATCATGCTGTTAACTTGATCGTACTTTGTATGAATATTTTGTTTATAACTTGTATACATACCGCGTGGAATTATTTTTGCCATTTTTAGCTTTCAGCAAAAAGTGACACCAGTGATACCAGGGGCAGGGTCAGATTTGCCACTTGCCAAAAAATAACCTGGCAAATCGCCGAAAAACTCTATGACGGTACAGATGCTAATTTTACATCTTAAATTTGCTTTTCTTGAAAATTGTCATGGTCTTTAGTTTTAAACTTTAAATTTGATGTACAGACTAGAAACTCTAGAAAATACAACTAAGAAGTGAAAAATATAAGTTTTGTGCAAAAATGACTTGAAGTTGTAATGGGAACAAATTACAGGGGAAAAATAAATCACTAGATGCAGGGATAAATTACAATATGTTTTCTAACTCTAGACGTTGCCCTTTGTTGTTTAACAAGGGAGTCCTGGAAATGTCAGTAAAGAATTGTTTCGGCAATTCCCGGAAATCTTGGAAAAGAACCTTTTTTTTGCAAAAACAAATCATATATATTTCAGGAAATTAGCTGAACTCCGCTAACATTCTTGACACATGAAGCCCAGTGAGTTAGTCATAAATACACACAAGATCTTGGATATAGCGTTCTTGTATTTGCCAACAAATGGTATATTTATTAGTATTTTTTTTTTCAACTTGCAGGGGTGAGGAGGTGAAAATTATCAGATCACACAATTGTGAATTATACAAAAGTTGTAATAAAATATCGAGAAAAAATAACGAATTTTCGGCGGCACCTGTGTATGTTTTTGCTCAAAGCTGTGTTTTTCAAAATAAGGATTTTTACAAAAAAAAGTTTATTTATTGGGACATGGGTCTAGAAAAATCTGGAAAGCTTTATTTCTGTCTTTGCATCCTAATAGCTTAATTTTCTCTTAAACAAAAAAAGTTTAAAAAAATCTATTTGTTCGGCTCTTACTTTTTTTTACCATATCTTTGGAATTTTTTCTCCGCGTTAGTTAGTGAAATTACTTTCTTTCTAGTAAACTTTATTGCAGGGACTAGGGGCGGTTGTTTGGGTTACTCCAAATATAGTATTAAAAACGACCGGACAGAAAAAAAAACATGTATTTTTTCAAAAAAAAAAGAAGGAGATTAAATCTCAAAAACAACAGAAACTACCCTGTATGTGATGATGCCTTTCGCCCCTTAATCCTCTGCTCCCTGCGATAAAGTGTGACTTTTCCGACTCATGCCTCAAGAACGAATACCCTAATAGAAAAGCAACGTGGTGCAAAGTTGTTCTTTTATTTCAGAATACCTCGAGAATGGAAGGCTTTTTTGCATCTCGTTAAAACAATAAAACTCTTAGTTTAACTTTTTTGAAAGGCAGTTGGCACATAAAACACCTACAATTACCAGCTTATCTTGTCAATAATGGTTCCAGTTAATTACAAGTTAAAATCTGTTTTAAAGAGTGGGGTTTGACTGGGTCAGCAGCCCTCACAAACAGCGTTCATTTTAAAATTTTAATGTTGATCTTTATTTTCATTAAAAAAAAAAAAATTATTTCATGTTCATTAAAACTTATAGAAGCGTTTGATCCCTGAAAAGCGAGGCGAAGGAAAACAAAGATATATGCGCTAGATAATAGATATAGATAATAAAGATATATTAATACTAGAAAAAATTTAGTTCATAATTATGTATAAAGACATTAGAAATGAATCATCCTGGGATATAAACTTTTGAAAATCAAGCTGTTAGGGTGTTTAGATTAGGAAAATAACATTGGCTGTCTCTGTTTTCCAGGGAATGACATATGTAAAATTGGCAATGGGTATTTTAAGTTACTTATTCAATACTTTTGGAAAGTGTTTTTATCTTATCTATCTTTCTTTTTCTTTAGATCCTCCCATTATTTTAGGTTCACTTTATCTTGAACGAGCTGGTTATGGGGGGCATGGTTCTTGAAACCAATATGACAGAAATTATGACGCGGATAGAAGATCAAGCCAAAGTGGAAAAACAGGAGGTATGTTCTAATAATCTTTTCTTACGATTTGTATTAAGTACTATTTTTCTTGGAGTAAAGATATTAAAAAGAATATCATATAACAGGTCATTTGACCTTGACAAGATCACGACTATTGTCAGATTTTTTATCTTGATGCAACCCCCCGTCGGCCATCTTTTTACAATTATGAGCAATTGCAAAGGATTTAAATTGTGCCATATAAAATGTGCCATAAGGAGACAATTTTTGCTTCCTGGAAAATCATGAAAGGAAAATTCATTTTTCTTTTAAAATAATTCGACTTGTCGTGTTTTTACTCCTCAGTCCTCATTAGCCTTTTGTCACCTGACTTAGCTTAAAAATGTGTTCAACCATTAATGATTATGAGGAAAAGAGAGACAAAGAGGAATTAATCCACTTAGCAACCCTGAAAACAAATAGGATTTATTAACTAGTTTGCGTGTAACTCAACCCCTACTCAATCCTTGTTCAACTAACTCCTATTCAGCTCAACTCCTGTTCAACTCAACCTGTACAACTCAATCCCCGTTTGTGTCTGTAACTGCTTACGTGTTAGGGTAGGGTAGGTGGGGTCATTTGAAACGGGGAATGAATTAAATGGGGACTGAGATGCACGAGGGTTGAGTTGAATGGGTTTGAGGGCATGCAACTCAGTCTTCATTTAATTCAAGCCCTATTTTAGTTTTCCATGAGTATTGTGCTCCTGTTGCTAAAATTATCTTCTTTCTTTTCATAGCAATGGCAGACTATCTAAAAATCGTAATCTACTCCTAAAATATCGTAGATGAAACTTTATCTAGTTTCACTTTTTCTCCTTTTTTTGTAATTTTAAGGTGTATTTTAGATTGCCTTGTATGTGTTAGGTTTTGCATGACTACAAAAATACCCTGTGTTAGAAAAGGAAACGATAAAAATGTGTTTTAAGGCGAAACAAGAATACTGAATAAACAAACAAAGCGAATATTTCGAGAGTACAACCGCCTCTCTTCTTGAGCGCGAAACGAAATAATATATTCAAGGAAAGTGCCGAAGAAAAAACAGAACAAACGGAGAAAGTCAATGTGAAAAAAAAACAAGAAACCAATGAAAAAAACAAAAAAAAGATGAATAAAATTCAATAAAACCCCAAAAATTATAAGAATTAAAACCAAATACCTAACAATCATAGTTGTTCGCTAGTATCCGTCGATGGCAGTTCATAATTTTTTGGATTTTGTGCAAATTGCGAAAACTAGCGAATGACTCGCTCTATGGTTGTTGGGTATTTGGTTTTAATTCTTATAATTTTTTGGCTTTTATTGAATTGTATTTATCTTTTAATTTTTTTGTTTTTTCATTGGTTTCTTGTTTTTTTTTTTCATGTTAACTTTCCGCGTTTGTTTTGTTAGTTTTTTTCTTGAGCACTTTCCTTTAATATATTATTTCGTTTCGCGCTGAAGAAGAGACGTGGTTGTCCTCTCGAAATATTCGCTTTGTTTGTTTATTCAGTATTCTCGTTTGGCCCTAAAAACCCATTTTTGATCGTTTCCTTTTCTTACATTATGGCAGGTCAATGTGGCTTAAGGAATTATCTTAAATGCCCTGTGAAGCAGTTCTTATTGAACCCAGTATTATTGGGCAAAAGTGTCACCTCTTATTAGTTTCCCACATTCTTTGCTTCTAACGTTGAAGGGCCTTGATACTTCATTTTGCTTATTGGGATCCCAACTGAGTATCACTGATTCAGTGAATTTTTCATCCCTGAAGGATATTAAATAAAAAAAAACAAGTTTTTTCAAGCGAAATTAAGGAGAAATATTAAAACTACGAACAGAAATAAGATTGTATGTGAGGGGGCTGCCCCTTCCTCAACCCTCGCTCTTTACGCTAAAGTATTAAAGCTCTTATAAAACACATTTCATTCAAAATCAAGGGCCCTTGTGTTTGAGTATTCTTTCTTAATAAATCAGGACAAAAAGTCAAACTTTAGCGTAAAAAGCAAGGTTTGAGGGAAGGGGCCGCCCCTCTCATGTACAGAATAGTATCTGATCGTTTTGAGTTTTTTATTTAATTTCTGACTATTTTTCATATAATGCAAGGAAATCTCCTTACCCCCCCCCCCTCTCCTCCGTGTAACATTTCTCCTGGAAAATTCCTCCGTAAACTTTCCTTCACCACCCCACGGAAAATCCTCCCCGTGGAAAATCCCTCCCTCCCAGCAGAAAATTATACCGAAAAATTCCCGTATATTTCCCAATAAATAATACTATATATGAACAATATGTTAAAATTACTTAACTTGCAGTTCTTTCCCAAGGGACTATGGAGGGTTGTGTCATCACCAAAAGCATAGTTATTGGACCTTTCGACTATGCTGCAATTTAATGGCTATCTTAAAATTTTGATCGGATGTCTGGGGGTAAATGGGCGTGGGAAGGGGGACTAGGTGCCCTCCAAACTTTTAGATCACTAAAAACGGTACTGGAACTTTAAATTTCCATTCGAATAAGGTACCTCCCGATCTTCCAGGACCACTGGTTCGACACGATCGCCCCTGGGAAAAATAGAAGAAAATCAAGTAAATACGCATCCGTGATCTTTCTTCTGCCAAAAATACAAAATTCCACATTTTTGCAGATAGGAACTTGAAACCTCTACAGTAGGATTCTCTGATATGCTAAATCTGATATTGTGATTTTTCTATCTATTAGCTAAAATAATTCAAATATCCTTTGGGTTTTTGTTTTTGAATTACGATTCCTGCTAAGAAGGACCCCAGGGCTACTCTCAAAATATCAGCTTATTTCTTTGTCAATAGAACATGTTGTCTCTACTAAACTTGTGAATTTTATACTAAAGCTTAAGGCAGTATGTATCCGGTTATTGTCTATTCTTCAAATCTTCAGTCTGCTGTATCTGCTTCTTTTGTTTTCACACCATAGAGAAGATGATTTGGCTTACAAATCAGCAGCAAAAGAGAACGCTTTAACAATTCTCATCTATATACATGACCATAAGACTTTTTTAACCGCGGAAACATGCTCGCGGCACTGTGAGCTGCACTGTTTTTTTTTCTTCTTCTGTTTTCGGTTGTCGCTACATTAGAATCATGAAAACTTTTTTTGGCTCTTTTAATTGTGGTGACAACACTGCATTTTGCCCTCTTGCAACTAATATATGATTAGTCTTCTTCTGATTTTTTTTTTCAGGCTGGATTGTCTGCGGCCCCTGCTCGTGCTGTATCGGCTGTCAAAAATATGAGCATTCCTCAACAAATTAAAGATATTCGGCTGCCAGATCTACCGCAAGCTATTAAAGATTTGAAATTTTAGGCAAAATACATTCCTGCCGTTTATTATTTTGTTTGGCGACATGATTTTTATATTTATTGGAGTTTTTGATTTTGTACATAAAACGCAAACAGAGCGTATGTTCTAAAGATCTGTGTTTGTATTTTCTTTCGTTAGTTTATATAAACTATTCAACTTATTTATATTTATTGACGGGAGGGATGGGAGAAGTCAGGATCGTTATGATGGAAAGCCATACCGCTTAAAAAGTAATCAGTTTTTGAAGAGCCTGTTTATTTAAACTCTTTCTTTGTACAGAAATTTGAGAACGAAGTCCTATTTATTATCAAGCTAACGATTTTCGTGTATTTTGTGTACATGCTTACTTTCGGCGGGAACCAGACAAAGAACTGTCCTACCCGGCACCAATGAACTTTGAAATTACGTCCGATGACCACTTCGATCTGTCGGCTACAGCTTCCCTGGCGGTCTTCATTTAACCTCTGTCCCATCTCCTACCTTGCCTCTGGAAGCCTCCTCGTGGTTTAAGATCCTCTTAATTTTGCCAAATATTTTTTCTTCTGTCCTCCTCAATGTCATCTCCAGGATGATGCTGGCTCGCAGTTGAGAACGTCACGACATACCGTGCCTTTGGGTTGATGTAAGGTGTGGTCGAGGAGTCCGAGGTGACGTCTTATGATGAAAAAGGATAGCTCTTCAGCCTGGTCACATCGGCTTCTTACTTTGCTATTGGGAATTCTAGACCATCTGTTGATTCGAAGTCGAAGGCAACGGTGATCGAACACGTCCAAAGCTCTAGCTTCTTCAGCCTTGAACGGCCATGTCTTGCAGGCGTACAGTAGTACAACTCGCACTAATGCTATGGAGACTCTGTGTATCTATTCTTTCACGTCAAGGCTAAAAGCCTTCGAGACATTTTTATACTTGTTTGGGTCACTGGAATACTGGAAAGCGGTGACAGAATTATTTTTTGTGAAATTAAAAATAAGTCATCTTAGTAATTTTAACATAGTCTCAAGACTATAGCTGCTAGCTTAGTCTACAGGTATGAGTCCTGGGAAGGGGGGAAAGGGATTTTTCTAGTACGACGTATTAACAAACAATGTTGAAAACAGGCTTACGATGCCTAGATTTCTAGGCTAGCTATCTTGCTGCTTCTGTATTTCAGTGAGAATACAAGTCACCAAGACATTTTTCTGGTAGACAAGAATAACGAAAAGACTGAAATTGCTAAAGAGCTAATGCCATCAAAGGAGTCAAAGCCAATTAAGGATTTATCAGCGAATGCCATATTAATCAAGAGTGAAAAAAAGGTTAACATTGAAAAACTAAAGAATAGAGCTTACAGAAAAGATAAATCAGAAAAAAATTGCAAATTGGAAGGCTGTAAAAAAATAGGACTGAGAAAGGTAAATACTACAATTTGTTGGATTCTCAACTAGGATCTCTTCTACAAGGTAATGACGATATCTTCTACTAGGATATCATAGGTAAAGCCGCGGAATTTCTGTGACTTTTTTGTGGAAAATGACGTTTTCCCCAATTTCTTTTGAAAATGAACAATTGAATCAAGAAAAAAAATATATTGAAAAGATCTCACTGACAAGGCTTTTTTGGTAGAAGAAAATTCTTTTTTTTTTTAGTTCGACTACACTAGATAGTAGATGGTTTGTAAAACTAAATGTTTTTGTGTTTTTTAGACGATACACTCTTAGCAATTTTCAAATAATATTAGAACTGCTCAATAGCTCTAGTATGGTGTACAAGTATGACAAATTACCTGTATGCTATAATATACGTGTATGATATCATCTGCGCTTTACTGTGACAACAGTCTGATTTTTTATTTGCTACAACACAACATAAAAATAATAATACAGTCCAATTTAGGTGTAAGAATAAGTGTGGGGTACCCTTCCTCCTTACTCAATCCTTAAAGCCTTGATTGTAATTTGCGCGCTACTGTAAATAATGTGTTATTTTGAACAGTGTGGTTTTATTTGTCAAAACATCGACAACAACAAAAAATCAGTGGAATGATCTAGGTTAGAGAATAAATAGTTCTTAGAAAAATAACATTTGCGAAATTCAATCTAATTTTCTTATTTTAAAATGACACTTTCTTTTGTCAAACCTCACCCTTTGGTTCTATTTCATTCAAACATATAGAAAATTAATATCTAAATGAAAAGTAATCTATTTAGTTTGTTGAAGTAATATTTTCTTTCGTTGTTGAATGTAATTTCGTTGAAGCAGAATTAAAAAACTGGTTTCAAAAACATTAACGAATATCTTAGTTTAATTTTAGCCCCTTTTTCACGAAGCCAAAGATAAAAGAACTGGGGTCTGGCCTACCCCCCTCCTCTCCTGAGTGGACAATCCGCCTCTAGTCGTTACCAGATCAAGTCCACTGGGGGTGATTACTCGTACTTCTTAGTCCCAGCCTGTTATCTCTGTGAATTTTCGTCATAGGGCAACTCTTCTACAGCTGCCTTAAATTTCCTATTTCCAAATTATTTTCTTTTACCTATATCTAACCCTGCTACGATAACTCCATTCCCAAAACACGAAAAAAGAACTATAAAAACAAAAATGCAAAAATAAATACTACTACTACTAATAACAACTCACCGCAGCACCAAGCCGCCTGAGGCCAACACAGCTACGCACGCTCCTCTTCCACCCCAATCTATTCAAAGCATTCCTTTTTACACCCGCCCACGAAGTTCCCATTTCCTTTAAATCTTTCTTTATCACGTCCTCCCACCCCAGACGGGGACGACCTGCTTTCCGTTTAGCCCTAGACGGTTGGCCGAAAAGAAAATCTTCGGCAATCTGTCATCTTTCATCCGCACAACGTGCCCTAGTCACCACAACCTTTCTTTCATTATAGCCCTAGAGAGCGGTATTGAACTACATTTTTCGTATAGCCTATTGTTTGAAATACGGTCAGTCAGCAGGGTACCCAGAACAATCCTTAAGCCATTTCTCTGGAAAACATCTAGCAAATCTTCATCCGCTTTTCGGAGCGTCCATGCTTCAGAGCCATATTTGACCACTGTAATCACTGTAGCTTCTAATATTCTAATCTTGGTTTGCAGACTTATCTTCCTATTCTTCCAAACTTTTTTTAACTGTGAATGAACACCCTGAGCCTTGGCTATTCTACTTTTAACATCTTCACTGCTCCCACCATCTTTACTAATAATACTACCAAGGTAAGTGAAGTTGCCCACCTGATCAATCTTTTCATTACCCAACGTCACCTTTTCATCTTTACTTATTCCTAGCCTTAGTGACTTAGTCTTTCTAACATTAATTTTCAAACCAATTCTAGTACCCTGAACTCGCAAAACCTCTAAAACTTCATTCATTTTGCTCATACTTTCATCTAGGATGCTTAAATCATCAGCATAATCCAAGTGCAGGAACTTTTTCCTCCCCATTTGATTCCGTGGTCTCCCATTGCCTTTCCTGTGCTCCTTAAAACAAAGTCCATCAAAATAATCCATATAAAGGGGGATAGAACACAACCCTGCTTAACTTACACCATACATTCTGCCTATATTTTGGAATATAGGTAGAATATTCCAAAATTCCTTCTTGTCTCCATTATTAATTATTTGTCATACTTTCTCTTTGGCTGTTCAATTTTACAGGTTGGAGGAATTTTCAAAGTGGAGAGAGGATTTTCTGGGGATAATACACCTAGCACCAAAAGATCAATTTTTGCAAAAACGGCACAAAAGGGTATATTTGCGCATATATTTTTTCAATAGCCTATGTCCTGCCTACCAAAATGTACCTATGTTGAAATCAAAAATAGATTCCAAAATTTGCCTGGTTGAATTCAAATAAATCTGGATCTGTACTGGTTGTCTGAAGTTAAATAAATTAAAATTAAGCTTGTTTTCAATATCCTTTCGGCAACGCTGCACTTTTAATGACGCTAACAGTTTTTCGTCCCTTTTAAATCTTGCTTAAGTACCAAAATTGCCTAAACTCTTTGGTTCAGCGTACCATCTTTTCTCTAAGAAAATTGGAGGTAATTTCACACGCAACATTTAGGCCTGAAAATGAATGTTTATTGCCCATTTACAATCTCACAAATTTCTGAAGGAAAAAAAAACATTGCTTGTCGTGCTATATCAGGCTTTGAGTTGATATGTGTAGTTGACCTAACGCAAAAGATTCTTAGACAGGCAGAAATTTTAAATTATATTTTTCCTCGTATCTTCTTTCAGAATAAATAAAAAAAACAAGTTCTTATCAACTGAAAGTAAGGAGAGACATTAAAACTTAAAACGAACAGAAATTATTCCGTATATGAAAGGGGCGGTCCCCTCCTCAACGCCTCGCTCTTTACGCTAAATTTTTTTATTGTTTTAAAAGATAGAGTTGTGTGACAGAGTCAAACTTTAGTCTAAAGAGCGAGGCGTTGAGGAGGGGACCACCCCTTTCATATACGGAATAATTTCTGTTCGTTTTAAGTCTTAATGTCGCTCCTTACTTTCAGTTTTTAAAAAAACTTGTTTTTTTTTTATTTAATTTCTGAACGTTTTTGAATTAATGCAGCTTTGATTTTGGCTCACCGTACATGAATAGTTAAAACGAAATTTGCATATTAATTTTACTTCTTTTTTGACTAAATGGCTTTCTCGAAATTTTGTTGTGACGTAACTTACGAATTAACTTACGTAACAAACTTCTATATTCGTATGTTTTTATTACGTATATTAGGGAGTTCGCCTCCCTAGTCAATACCACACTCTTTACGCTAAAGTTCGAATTTTGTTCAAATCACAAACCCCTGAATCACAAAGGGCGGGTAATTAGAATAGATAGCTCTTTTGAAAGTATTAAAAAAAAACTTTAGCGTAAAGAGCGAGGCATTGAGTAGGGGGCGAACCCCCTCATATACGTAATAATTTCTGTTCGTTCTAATTTTTATTGTTGCTCCTTACTTTCAGTTGAAAAAACTTTTTTTATTTAATTTCCGATCTTTTTTTAAATAATGCTGGGAAATGAGGCGCCCCCTTCATAGAAATGTCCCTTTGCCAAAGAAAACATCCTCCATGGAAGGATCCTCCCCCGTAACTCCCTCCTCCGACCCCCCCCCACCCCCCACCAGAAAAAAATCACTCCTGAAATCGTCTGTATACTTCCCATTAACCAATACTATATGTAAACAATGGGCAAAGTTCATAATTTGCAGCCCTTCCCCCGGGAACTGTGGGGCATTAAGTTATCCTCAAAGACATATTTATTAGATTTTCAACTGTGCTGAACAAAAGGGTTATCTCAAAGTTTTGATTGGGTGACTTCGGGAGAAACATGAGCGTGGGAGGGGGCCAAGTTGCCCTCCAATTTTTTGGTCACTTAAGAAGGGCACTAGAACTTTTAATTTCCGTTCGAATGAGCCCTCTCACGATATTTTAGAACTAATGGATCGATACGATCACCCCTGGGGAAAACAAAAAAAATAAGCACACATCCGTAATCTTTCTTCTGGCAAAAATACAAAATTCCACATTTTTACAGATAGGACCTTGAAACTTCTACAGTAGGGTTCATGGCCGCCCATAAGCTGAATTCTAGGGCATAATCTGGGGGGGGGGCAAATCTCGTCTAATTGGCACTTTGAATGCTATATAATAGAAATCTCAGAACAAAAATATATAAATAAGGCAACATCATTCAGCCAGGGGGGGCAGGCACCCCCCCCCCCTTATGGATGCCCATGGTAGGGTTCTTTGATACGCTGAATCTGGTGGTGTGATTTTCATTAAAGTTCTAGGACTTTTAGGGGTTGTTTCCCCTTTTTTCGAAAATAAGGCAAATTTTCTCAGGCATGTAACTTTAGATGGGTAAGATTAAACTTGATGAAACTTATATATTTAAAATCAGCATAAAAATTTTATTATTTTGATGTATCTATTGGTATCAAAACTCCGTATTTTAGAGTTTCGGTTACTATTGAGCCGGGTCGCTCCTTACTTTCAGTTCGTTACCACGAACTGTTTGATATTCCGTTGCCATTTGGATTTTTAGTCATTAGCTACAGTTTATCGCTTACTTTAAATTTTACAATAATTAAGAGTTATGTCTAACTAGAATTTTTTGGGGTATATTCGTAGAACATCAAATCTTCTGTTGACTTTCCTGCCATTGATATTGTTTGTCACTAAGTCATTGTTTGTAATTAATAAATTATTAATTAACTGAAAAAGTAAGAATAAATCAAAAAATAAAAAATCTGTAAATAATACTAATTAAATTAATATAATGACAATACAAAATTATTGATTAATTAATACAATAAAATTAAAAAAAAAACAATCAAATAACAGTACTATATAAATTAAGATATTAAAAACTAAAGAATAAAATATTAATTAATCAATATACAATTTTGTTAATAAATGTAAACATATATACTGAATATAGATACTGAAAAGTCCTAAGATTATTTATTAATAACTAAGAAATGTGTTATGCTAAAAATACAAATTCTTGATGCTGTTTTTATTTAGAATAAATACTTGAATAATCCCCAGAAATAAATACGATTTGACTATAGTTATGCAATCATCTATTCGACACCGTGTTCAATCTGAAATAAAGGCGAAAATGAATTTTCTTCTTAAAACAAAATCGTCTCATTGATTTAGTGTTTTTGCCGCACATATTTCAAAGGAATGTCATTTAATGTTTCGTCTCTATTCTAAATTTCTTGTGGAATATATTCTATCTTAGACCAAAGAATACGGGTAACTTATAAAATACCCCATAGATAACTTACAAGTCACCCACACTCTTTGCCTCAGACCCAAATGACTCCTGCTATTTTATTGCCTTATTCTTAATCTTTGTGCTGCCTTCCAATTTTTAATAAGTCCAAAATATTTTTTTTTTATGTCTCTTCTATAGCTTTCCTTGAACGTATTTGGTTTTAAATTTCCTATGTCATGCTCAAATGAAACTGTCTCCGTTTATTTTTCTTTTTCTTTTCTATTACAGGCTTTGTGGCTCCATCGTAAGTGATGTAGTGCAGTTAGTTCTGGTAAATACCTCACTTTTTACTTTTGAGGTATTTCTTCTGTCTTCTCTTGAACGCCTCGAGAGATGGATTTTCCAGAATTACCTATGCTGGGAGGCCATTCCACATAGCAACAAAAGTCGTTTTCAACCATTCATAATTAATTGGTTTAAAACTCATAACTGGTTTTGGGGTCTTTGATGGTGTTTGTAATTTAGCCCTTTCAGCCTTTTCGTTACCCCCAATAAGTAGGAAAAGGTTTTGGAGGATTGTATTCTCACTTCAATACAAAATAACTAGAAATTCCACAGACAAAATCCAGGTAGTATGCAGATACTATCGAATCTTTAGTTGAATATCCTGTTCGACACTGTTTGTCACTAAGTCAAAGTAGAAAATATACTCCCAACCCCAGGGGCGTCCCGAAGGGGGGAGGGGCGCGCCGCCGCTCTAAAGGTTTTGGCATACGGTAAAATTTTCGCCGAAGGTGAAAATTTCGTCAGAAATTTTGCAAAATTGCCCGAAATTTAGCAAAATTCTCGATTTCTGCAGAAAATTTGGCATAAATCAGTTAGCAATTCGGTAAAATTTACGAAGATCGCTCCCCCCAATGAAATGAGTCTCGGGATGCTCCTACCCAACCCTATTCCTCTTAAAGTTCACATCTTTATATTACACTAGTAGCTTCAGAGCTATCGAAGTTCTATCGTTGTTTGAAAATAACTAAAACTGCATCGTTTTCTGTTTTACATAAAATAGTGGAACAGTTGCTAAACGTAAATTTTATGTAAATTTTATTTTATATTTCTGCTTTGCTGCACTCGGTCTGAATATGAAGATGAATTTTACCGACAAGATCTTTTTGCAATATATTTCTTTCTTGTTTTAATCGTTCATTTTCTAAGGCAGTGGCTCCTATTTTCGAGACTTTATTCTGAATTTCTTGTTGAACAAATTCTAATTGAAACTACAATAACTTGGAATAATTTATTTTCCGTCTCTTCATTTCTGTACTGCCTTCCGATTTGCAATAAGTTCAAATTCTTTTTTCTCTTAGATTTCTCTTTAGTTTTTCTCAGTCAAAACTCAGTCATAGATTTTTTCCAGAAATTCCACTTTCCCATTGACCATTTTTTTGCGACCGCTTAGGTCGCAAAAAAAGACCAAAATTATTGTCTGGGCTTGGCAAACACATAGAGACAGAAAACGGAATAGCCGTAACGGGTGGATGGAGGGGGGGGGGTAGCCTTTCTCCTATAATGTGTCATTTATCACAGCTATGTTTATAAAACATTATGTTATTTGTAAAATGATGCGACACTGTTTGATGATAAAGTTCAGATAATGAAGATAATAGGGTTCACTTCCCGCTGCTGTGCCTCTGGACTTTTACTGTAATAATTTCATCATAATAACCTCATCACTGTTCCTCTAAAGGAGTAATTCAAAAAATTTTTTTATCTTCTTTAAAAATGCAATTATTTTTCCAATGATTTCTTAGTTTTCCTCATCTTATCGCATCGCCTAGTGCTTGGTATAGGTTTGGTTTTAATCGTTTCCTAGTAAAAATGTCAATCATGTCCTTACCTTCTGTTTGAATTTCTCGACACTTCAACAGCAGATGCTCTAAACTTTCAGGCTCATTGCATTACGGACAGGTTTCTTCATCACCCCAAAACCATGCTTTATAACGTCCTACTGCTGCGTGAGTTGATAAGAGTCTGAACACCGGTTTTGCTTCTTGCCTTCTTAAATTCTTACAGATATTTCTTTCTTGCTTCCAGTTTGTTTTTCTAGTGACAAAAACGTTTCCTGGAGTATCTCTTCTTGATTCAAATCTTTGACATAAAATTATTTTATTACATTTCCAAATATCTAAACCTGATGTGTGGTAGCTAAATCGAATGCAGGTCTTCCTGTCTACAGCATCTTCTGCCCTTCTGTCCGCTATTTCATTACCTCTTATTCACATGTTCGCAGTAATCCATTGCAATATAATTTCCTTGTTATCAATGACCTTATCAATTAAGTTGAAACGCTTTAATACTTCTCTTCTTCGATTGTTATATTTTCTTGAAGGATTTATTATTGCTTAAATTGCACTTTTGGAATCTGAGTAGATGATCACATTCTCTTCAGTTATACTTTCCTCAGCAGATTCGATGGGTTTTGTGATTACTCATATTTCAGCTTGAAATACACTGCAATATGGGTTGAACTTATAATTCCTTGAAAACTTCTTTTCGGGGCACCATAAAGCTGCCCCTACTTATGTTCTCTTCTGATTTAGATCCATCAGCAAATATGACAAGATAACCTTCGTAATGTTGGTTTAAAATAATCCTAAAACATATATCTGAATTTAAATGCACGTTCTGAGGGAATTCTATATTGTAAAGCATCTCATTTACCATCCTTGGTGGGGACTCTATCAATTCTTCAACTCGTAGCATTTCGGATAATTTCACCTCAATTTCTATGTTTTTGCAAATTTCTATTGCAAATTCAAGACCATTTGCTTAGTTCCTTGCCAAAAAGAGAGGAACAATTGAATTGTGTATTATCAAATATCTTTTTACTGGTAATTATAATCCCTAAATTTGCTAAATAGCCTATAACCTGGAGAAAGGTCTATTCATATCTGAAGACACAATTTTCCAAGATTTAATCTGTTTGCTGTTTTGAAAGTTATGAAGTTTTTAGGGCAATACCACATTTTACTCAAAAAAAAAATTTTCGGGGGGGGGGGGGGGAGGGGGTACACAAAAAAACTAAAAAACGCATAAAAAGTTTGTTTATATCCATTTTTGTTACGTTTTTACGAGTTAGACAAACATTTCGGAGGGGGAGGGTTCAAGACCCCCTACCCCTCCCCCCTGGTTACGGCCTTGGGTTCCTGGTTCATTGTTCCCTGTTCCTTGCATTTGCATAGTTTTGGGTAGTCTGACGGCCAGGTTTGATAATCTTAGACTTTACAGGGTGACTTTTTTCTAACGTCCAAAATTTCTAATATATTTGATTGCTATTATCTTTCTCCTTCTGTTTAGATCAACCAATCCACTCACTGACAGTATAAACGTTAAAGGGGTTATACATCTTGCTCCATATACGATCCATATTGCAGTGTTTTGAATTACATCCAGCTTTGCCAGTGTAGATTCACTGGTTGTTCTGCATATAGCTGAGCAATAATCCATTTTTGGTAAAATACATCTACAAAAACATTGAAACAGAAAATCTGGAGATAGGCCACAAGACATATACGCTTAACATTCCGCGATGTTGACCCTTTTCAGACATGCTGAACGAAGATTGATAATGTAGGAATTTCAGGTTACTTTAGTATCAATGACACATCCCACAGCTTTTTGTTTTCTTGACATATTCTTTTGGATTTCCATTCAGCATTAGGTCTGGTAGGTTTTCTAGCCCTTTCCTGATAAATACTACTGCCCTTGTTTTGTGGGCAAATAACTTCAGGTTGGTCTCCTTTGCCCATTCTTACAATCTCTTTATCACACGATTTGCATTCTGCGTCAAGTGATACATATCTCTCGGCATAACCCAAGGGTTGTTGTCATGTTTAAAATTACACTACAGATAATGTGACCAGGCTCAGATCGAATAGGTGAGGGTCCCTCTCTATATATTAAATATTTGAATAAAATACACCTGCATAGCAGTTTACGTACGTAAACTTGTATGTAGTGCAAAATATCTCTAATATATGACTATTCCGATTAAATTCAATAAATTCGATATCAACCTTTACGGGTATCAGTTTTGTATATTATAAAGTATATATTAATCACATGATAATAAACAAATTAATAAATCTTATTCAGCAATATAAATTTGAAGTAAATATATTTCTAATTGTTTGAATAATCCATAGCTTATACATTATCGTCAGAAACAATTTGTTTTAAATTTCAAAATCTTTTTTTGTTCATTCTGAGGGTAACGCAGGGCCCTTTCAAATCTGGGGCCAATTGGGCCGAATTGCTCCAATCACCCTTCATCCACCCCTGAATGTGACATTGTTCGGCTATCAGTTTCTACGAATTTTATGGTGTCATTTTTGGCGGGAAGAATGCGATAATATAGATAGCGCTAAAGATAATTTTGTATTTCAGTACGAGTATAATTGTTATTGTGAAAAAAACCCTATATAATAACAGTAAACTTGGAATATTAAAGCGTATGATAAAATTTCACGGAAATTTTCTCTACAAGCTTTATAACAGTTGGACGATTATAAGTTAGTGGGCAAGTCTAATATTCTTGGCAGACGTTCAATGATTTTGCAAATGGGAAACAACGATTTAAATTGAGAAAGTTAATTGAAATGGTGAATACTTGAATGCGAGAGTAGTTTGTCTTCAAAAAAGGTATATGGTTTCCTAATAATATCTAGGCCTATTTACAGCTTTTAATTAATCATTTGCTTGTAATTAGGCTTACTAGGTCTAACTTGTGTTGCCTTGTTTCTCCATAGAATTAGGCTAGCAGGACTATTGCCATTTTATTTTAGAGCCACCTGTCTTTTGGTGACCTAGTTATCTAGGGTAAAACTCTAGACAAGCTACTTTTTGCTATCTTGAAAAGTGGCTAGCCTAGGTTAGGAAAATAAAACTTTCAGGGATGGATCTACAGACTAAAGTATGGGTTGGCTAGCCTACTTGTCTGTTAAACAGAACACACTCAAGAACTATGCTGTGTAGGATCTAGTGACCAGTTTCCCTTCCTGGATTGGTTATGATTTGCTTAATTTAAGAGATAAAACTATGATGTAGTCTACGTACATTTTTATTAAATAGGCTAGTTAATATATAGAGGTGGTTTGGGGTTTGGTATTTAATATAATATGGTTAAAATTCTACTTTAGCTACTTTTGGCTATCTTGGAATAGGGTTAGGTTAAGAAAATGAAACTTTCAGGGATGGGTCTACAGGCTAAAGTATGGGTAAAATTCTACTTTAGCTACTTTTGACTATCTTGGAAAGGGGTTAGGTTAGGAAAACAAAACTTTCAGGGATGGGTCTACAGGCTCAAGTATCTCATGGGAAGATATTTTGAAGTACCTACCTCTACTCTTCTCCCTCTAGGGGATCCTGACCTTTGATTAGGCTACCTTGAAAAGTATGTGAGTTATAGCCTAGAAGTGAAACCTTGCAAAATAGATCTTCTGCTTAAATGAAGTACAACAAAATTATTTTCAGCTTCACAACTTTGCTCAATCCCAATTTATAAGGTTTTAAAATATGCAAATATATTTCCTAAATCTTGGAAATAAAACATTGATATGGCTTAAAATTCTACTCAAGCAACAGGAATTGCATTTTCAGAACTAGAACCAGAGAAAAAGAAATTGTACTCCTATGTTAAATGCACTCTTTTGTATAGATGTAAAGTGTAGTTTTCATTGTGTATACAACACTTAAACTGTTGTTTTTTGGAGTTTTGGAGGGGAAAAAGGTACCTAAGTTAGGTTCAAATAATATATGCTATGCTTTATTCCCCCCCCCCCTAATGTGCAAATATATAGCCCAAATTTGTTTCTAAACTATTATATATTCATCCTATTTTATTTCATTAGCATTAACCAAACTAGCACTATATAAAAGAGTGTGTTTAACATAGGAGTACCAAAGAAACTGATAACTGAAAATTAAGGTAAAATGTTGTTTTCTAAAGTTTCAATAGGTCATAAGTTCAATATTTTCAGACTGTCAAGTAGGCAAATTTCTAAGACTTAGAAATCAGAAGAGGGTGAACATAGGATCTTGACAATACCTCCTCAGAGTATATTTTTGACCCCAGATTCATTACTGAAAGTGTCATTTTCCTAGCCTAACCCCTTTCCAAGATAGTAAAAAGTTACTAAACTTTTACCCTTTCTTTCCACAATTCTTTGTCATAGTTTCCATAATTTTGTTTCTAAAGTACTGCCTATATTATCATCATGTTTTGGTAACTTCACTTATTGAGTGTGTTCTGTTTAACAGCAAGTACCAAAGTATGTCCTGGGAAGGTATTTTGAAGTACCTACCTCCACTGCTTCTTCCTTTAGAGGGCACTGACCTTTAAAAACCCTTGTTGTACAAAAGTGAAACCTTACAAAATAGATCTTCTGGTTAAATGAAGCACAAGGAAAGTATTTTCAGATTCATAACTTTGTTCAATCCCAATTTATGAGGTTTTAGAGATCTGCAAATACATTTCCTAAATTTAGTAAGACATAGAAATCAGATCATGGCTAACATAGTAGCTTGGCAATATCTTCCTCAAGTATATTTTTGGCCATATTTTACTAGCCTACTGAAAGCTTTATTTTCCTAACCACTTTCCAAGACAGCAAACAATAGCTTGTCTAGAATTTTACTGCTATCTAGGCTAATTTATCCCATTTTATGACAGTGACATAGGCTAGCCTACCTAGGTGGCAAGGGACTGCACTTGGCTGCAGGTGCAGGATTTGTTGGGATGGCATTTAGATACTAGCCTATATAGGACTGTACTATATATTTTGTGAAGAATAGGTTCATTTAGGCCACATTTCTAACCAATTGGGATGTGTAAGAATCCAAGATTACCCCTGGCTGCTAAATAACTAGGCTAGGCTAGCAGTTTGACTTTTTGTCACAACTCTTTAAGAACAAATCCAGAAACATAAGGGCTGTTTAATTAGAATAAGAAGCTTTTTAAAGCAGTAAAAAATATTAGCATAAAAAGTAGGGCATTAAGGACAGGGGAGCCCCTTTCATATACAGACGAAATTTTGTTTGTTTTAAGTTTTCATATTGCTCCTTACTTTTAGTTTAAAAGATTTTTTTTTTTTGTTAGGCTGATTTCCGAATGTTGTTCAAATAATGCTGGAAAATCTGTGATAAATTAGGTTAGGTTAAATTTGGTTCTAAATATCAGAAATGGGTTAAAACCTAACTTAAGCTAACCTAAACCAACCTAACCTCATCTAACCTAACCTAAACTCCCATCATCAAACCTTGCATTAAATTGAAACAAACTGACTGGCCACAGTGACTATATCCAGAAAAAAAAGAAGGGATTTTGGATATTCACCAGTGAATGTTGACATTAACAAATTTGCAGACATTCACCATAACAAATTATATTATATATTGTATAAAAGTTATGTGTGTCAAGTATTACTTGGAGAAATGATTTGACCTTGAAAGAGGTTATGTTGAAAAATAGATTCATTGTAATAGAAAGATTAATAAATAATTACTGAATTCTAAATATTTTTATATCATCATATTGACTTTGCAGCCAGTTTAACCCTAAATGTATATATGCAGTGTACCCTTAAATTAATTGGGAACAAAATGTTGACTTTACAGCCAGTTAGGCCATAATTCAATAGCCTATATGTAATGTAGGCCTACCCTTAACTATATTGGGAATATGAAAATGTAGACAATTTTACACTAGTAACTAATGCCTTGCTTTGGTTTTGTTTTTTTGTTGTTAATTACATTTCTTAAAAAATGATAAACTAAACATAAATTATAAACAGAAATGGCTGGTAACAGTAGATGGTGGAACTTTCAAAACAATGGATGGATTAAAACTTGCAATATAATCTTATTGAACTAAAAGCTATTTGTTGTTTTTTCAGAATCATGTGCTGTAAATAAACTACTAATAATAATTCAGGAACTACTTCATTGTGTTTTATTGTTATTAATGGTCATTGGGTAAACATCTAACTCTGGGTGACAATGATATTTCTAACCCTCAAGTGTATTGAAAACCAATAAAAGCTGTACTAGTCATGTACATGTTTTTAACCCATAAAGATGATTACTCTAACAAATGATTGATTATATGCTTTGGCTTTGTTTCTTTGCTATATATTAACTGTATATACCCAGGGAACCAGCTATTGCAACTCATTAGTTTTTACTAGAAAGGGGTATGGTAGTACCCCCTTAAACTTCCCTGACAGAAGTCTAGCCAGAACACCAGAAAAGAGGTAGACTAATTTGCACAGTTTTTAATGCCTCATCTTTGGAAATTACCATCCTCTAACAACCTATTCTTGCTTGCACATCCCTTTCCATAGGCGAAATTGAACAGAATTTTTTTTGTATCCTTAGGGGCATCAGAAACCAATAATAGGTACACCCACTAGAAAAGGTGTCAGCTCCTCATCCCCAATGATGACTGGGGTATATATTTACTTTGTAGCCAGTTGAAGCTTATCCATTTTAATTGTTGGAATGATTAGGGATTAACACTTACAATATCATCTCTTAGATATAGAGCCTAAATTGTACTGTGTATCTACCTCTAACTTTTTAGAATCATATTGCTGCAGCTACTCTTTACTTTAATAATTGCAAAACTATGTCATTGTGATGTATTTTTATTTATAATCAACGTTTTACCGCATGGAGACAAGACAAATTTCCTTACCTTCAAATGTGTCAGACACAAAGGAAATGCATAAAAATTTTTGTCTTAGCCAAAAACGCATATTAGGAACCAATGATAGGTACTCCAACTAGGAAAATTCCCAAGCATGTTATCAACAAAGATGACCACAGTCTATCAGCCAAATGTTACTTTCTAGTCTCTAAATTGCCCCAGCTTTTGGTCTGAATTCTTTCTTTTGGTCAATGTGTACATTAAAAATGAAGTTGTTAACCCCTCAGAACCTTTTAAATGGTATTTATCATGAAAGAGTTCAAAACTTGCAATATAATCTAATTGATGCTATTTGGTACTATAAAGGTATCCGTTGTTTTTTATAATCATACTACCATAGATAAATGCTGCAAAAACAAAAGAAAGGTGCACCCAGCTGTAGAAGCACATAACCCCTACTCCCTGAGGATGACTGTGTTCTTAATTAAAAACTCCCTTACTTGTCTTTAAATTCGGTTTTCCCAATTCTTTTTATCAAACGTAAACTGATTTGCAGAAGTTTCTGACCCCTTTAATCAAGAAGATGTCTTACTTGTACTTCCCTCTCTATAGTGGACACGAAACTAAATTTTTCCTACCCTTAAATGCATCAGGAGCAAGGTATAGGTACACCAACTAGCAAAAGAAGCCAACCCTTCATTGTAAAAGGGATAAGAGCCAATTGTTACTTATAAATCCCTCCCTTGTCTTAAAATTTGAACTAGATGCGTACCACTACACTGAAGCTGTCAATCCCTCGAAAATTTAAAATTGCGTATCTAACCCCTTAGCCATGAAGATGACCGGGCTCTGTCAATGTATTTTTTTTTTTTTTTTTGTACATTCCTCTCCATAGCGGATATGAAACCAAATTTTTCATCAGCTGAATAATAGGTACAGCAACTGGCAAAAGATGCAAATCCTTCATCACAAAGATGACCTAGGCATAGCAGCCGATTGTTGCTTACATGTTCCTTCCTTGACTTAAAATTTGAACCAGGTTTCTTTTTTCCAATGTGCACTATAACACTGAAGTTATCAACTCCTCAAGGTTTTTAAAATGACGTATCTCATGAACGGATTTTCCTACGAAAAAATAGATCTTATATGCTTCGATCAGTTCATCAAGGCCTATTTATCAGCCTTGACGCAAAAATCTATCTTTGGTTCAAAAGTAGATTTTCTTGCAACAGACGAACTTTCTAATATCACTACTTAGAAAGAAGCAAAGGGAAAGTTCAAATTTATGTGGCGATTGTGCCAGGTAACTGTCGCACATCTTAAGCACTTGTTGATATTAGTCCAACTTCGATTTGAAACTGGTGCCTGCCAGCTTGAATGGGAGCTTTCCAGTCGAAAACGAACATTGCTCAATGATACGAAAGCTTAGGTGCCTAACTTCAGATAGTCCTTTTCAACATAGACTGTAGAACTCCGCTTCGTATTTATACATTGGCTTAATCACTAGCGAACACCATTCTTCTTGGCCCCAGGCAAGAGGTCTACACAGCTTTCCAATAATGTTATGTCATATTCATCAATTTGGTCTGTGGTGCACACTTCCCATAAAAACCGCGGAGGTTAGATCCTTACCCGCCTTACCTCTTTTTTTAGCAATAAGCTGAGACCAGCAGACTAGGAAAAAAACGACAAAACGAAAGTGTTGAACTGTAACACAATTAGTGTGATATGAAGTCTTAGTTACATGTGGCGCTCCAGGAACTAGCACGTCATCTAGTTGACTAATTGGGACCATATATATTTCAGAGATTCCCCTTAATAATATTTTTCTATAAGAGAGACTCTAACCCTCTATTCTGGAAATAGCACGCAAAAAGTGACACTTTCGTTGCGAGATATAGCCTAAAAGTAAGGGATATATCTAAAATATCCTATATATATATATATATATATATATATATATATATATATATATAATATATATATATATATATATATATATATATATATATATATATATATATATATATATATATATATATATATATATATATATATATATATATATATATATATATATATATATATATATATATATATATATATATATATATATATATATATATATGTTTTTCAACAATTTAGTTTTGTTTATTAAGAAGTAACCAAGTCATAGTTCATGTTGCACTGCCTCGTCTGATGCTTCATCTGTGCATCCAGTCGAGTCTGTATATATTTCAGTAGTTCTCCTTAATAATACATTTCTTAAGAGGGACTAGCCTGTTTTCAAGTCCATTCCAGAAAGGGCCTCCAAAACTAGCACGTTTCATTGCGATGTGGCACTCATGTCTGGCACTACCGGTGCCAGTTTACAGACAACATAGGGAAAATAACTTTACTTTTTAATGCGATCCTTATTCGTCTCTCTACCACAACGATGGGATTTTCGATTTTTTTTTTCCAGTTTTCTAATCCATTCAATTCCGGAAATTGTACCCAAAAGTGGCACTTTTCGATGCCATATAATACTCAAGACGATGCACTCTCAATGCCGATGTAGGAAAAGTACGTGACAATTAACATTCGCTTTCATATAATCCCTTATTCGTCACTCTGGAACCATCTGTTAATCCAACGACTCTGTGGAACAAAAACAAGAAGAAAAAAGGACACATTAGTGCTATCCATGCAAAAATAGTTTTTCCCTTGTTTTTCAAGATGGTGGATTGTAAACCTCTGATAAAGAGTTATCGAAAATGATGTATTTTTTTTTATCTCAATTTAGCGTCATGCTCATGCTCTTTTTTGAAATACTCAAAAAAAGTTTTTATGATTGCACATTATTGTTCAGCTAAATCCAAATTTAAAAATTGAACAAATTATTTTTCTTTGAAAACTTACTTTTTAAATTTAGCTTACTAAGGGTCGTGGTTCGCTAATTACTAGGCTACGGCGGTAGCTGCAGCCATGAGAAAGTTAGTCTATTTTTTTCAAAACTTGATTAGCTAAAAGTATCAGCTGACTGCCAGGTGCACTGGCCTCAATCCAAAAGAATTCAAGCTATGTAAGCATTTAATGATCGATGCCAATGTTGCCAATGACTTTTTCCAACTTAAAAGGACCAGTTACTTTGGGACTGACATATTCTAATTCGTTCTTGAATGACTTTGTTCAGTTTTTTTTTGTTGAGTCCTTTTTTCAGTAGTTGAACATTTATGTTTCACAGTTCTATATTAACTGTTGATGTAAAAAAATATATCTTGGTACTTCCGTATTAGCCAGTACACACTCGAGAATTGAAGTTAGGTTAATCCTAATGAAATATACCAAATATGAAAATATGATACTTTAGTTTATATAATTTGGGCTATATATTTGCACATTGGAGGGGGGGCTAACATACCCCCCCCCCCTAATGTGTAAATATATAGCCCAAATTATAGAAATCCAATGCATTATTTCACCGTTATTTGTCTTTGTGGCTATGAAACTGGTTTTCTGAGATCTTGAATTCAGCAAACTTCTCAAGTGTGTGCTGGCTAATACGGAAGTACCTATTTCTTATTAAATAAAACAATGTGGACTTGCTGGAGAAGAAAATAGGTACGCATAAGAACGTTTTGAGAAATCCGTACCATGCAAAACGGAAGGTACTTTTTATTCATAAGCAGCTACACTACTTACGAATATATGTCGCATCAGGGACGTCAATTGGGGAACAGGGAGTTAGACAATTGCCCCCTTGATGTTGAAAAACATCTTTCTGGTACAGTAATTTATTTGGAAAATATGATTTTTGATAATTGAAATAAGAATTTTCAACCATTTCCCCGCTACACTTGTAATTTAACCTTTTGAA
Source organism: Artemia sinica (assembly GCA_027921565.1). Classification (NCBI taxonomy): domain Eukaryota; kingdom Metazoa; phylum Arthropoda; class Branchiopoda; order Anostraca; family Artemiidae; genus Artemia; species Artemia sinica. The sequence goes on from CM051264.1 coordinate 48,684,495, forward strand.
TAGCCTAGAACTGAAATTATGTTTTTCTTTCTGAATAGTTTGTTCTTCTGTATATGATGTTTACACCCAAGGATTGCAAGATATAGCTTATCAATTGTATAAATTTACTTTCTAATGATCTCTGATATCCCCTACCCTTACCGTTGTCAATTCCTTCCCTAACGGGCGTAATATTCATTGATATATACCTTGCCCTTCCCCCCAAGTTTCGAAAATATCGACATAAGAAAATTTGAAAACAAGTAAAATTTGGACTAGAGGGCTCATCAATACCACCGACGTTGCTCATTATCTTCGGCAGGTTCGCAAAACGCTTTATTTTAAAATAGAGGAAAATTAGGACATAGAAAAAGTTGTAAAATTAGTCATTTTGACCCTACAGCTAAATATCAAATCCTCTTGGCAACGCTGACTAAATTCTCCTGTCTGCGAAGTCCCACCTCTTTTATCCAACATAAGAGAAGTCGGATAGCTCTACTATTGAGACTGGGCATCCTTTAGTTAGTTTCTTTTTGTGTTGAAAATTTTTGTGATTAAAACTACTTCATTTGAGGATGCACATGATAAAAGTGAATGGTTTTAAAATAATTCATTTAATGACTTACCGAATTTTAACTATAATTGCTTTCAAAAGTGGTTTAATTCACAAGATATCACAAGAATTTGTTCAAAGGTAAAGAATTTGTTTCACTCTCTTGTAGAACAGTAGCCATTTTAATTCTATTTTCTTATTGGTTTTGATACTATTCTATGGGCGGAGCTTAAAGGAAATGCGCATAATGAAGGTCAGTGACTAAAAGCGTTGCATTTGCATTCAGTGACAATTACATTTTAATTTCACATCCTTAAATATATTTCCAATAATTTTTATATAGAAGCACGGAATTTATTGTTAGTTGTTTTGAATTAAGTCATATAATTCCTGTTGAGTCAAAAGAGATAAAATTACTACGATAGTTTCAGAGAAATCGTCTGTTTTCTTGGAGTTAGTAAAGGGAAGTATCAAATAATTGTCGGGGTGCCAAGGTCTAATTAACTCCATGTCAGGACATTTTTTGGTAAATTTTTCGTTATTCATATTATTGACTTATGAATAAAGTAATCATACCACTTGATGTCTTTTTTATGCTCTTCACAAATATAATAATCATTTTTGTTGGAAATGAATTTTACCCCCACTCCTATAAATACCAATTCAGGGTTATATTTGCACATTAGGGGGGTAGGGGTAAATTTTATTTCTGATGTAAATGAGAGATAAGTTATAAACCCCCCCCCCCCTAATGTGCAAATATATACCCTGAATTGGTATATATAGGGGTGGGGGGTAAAATTCATTTCCGACAAAAATGATTATTATATTTGGAAAGAGCATAAAAAAGGGGTCAATATCTACCAAATCATATTATTGAGTTAGGAGTAAAGTGAATACACCATTCGATGCCTTTTTTATGCTGATTACGAATATAATAAGCATTTCTATCGGAAATGAATTTCAGCCCCCCCCCCCTATATAGGCTATACCTAACCTAACCCTGAATTGGCATATATAGGGGGGGGGGCTGAAATTCATTTCCGATAGAAATGCTTATTATATTCGTAATCAGCATAAAAAAGGCATTGAATGGTTTATTCACTTTAGTCCTAGGCCTAACTCAATAATATGATTTTGTAGATATTGACCAAAAAAGGCATCGAGTGGTATGTTTACTTTATTCGTAAGTCAAAAATATGAATAACGAAAAATTTACCCATTTTTTTTATATAGGACATTCAGAACAATAGGAGTAGCTACTTAGTAATATAAGAGGTTAAAAAAAGAAAGTCTAGGGTACCTAGAGCTTACTATTTTTTTCATGTGAGAAGGGAACTAAACCACACTTTAAGAGCTTAACCTATTTTGCTTTTAATCTAGGGGTCTGAAACTGAACCATTTCGTACCACCAGGTTTACAACCTTAGGAGCTAAATCCGTGTCTCCAGCTGGGCCATATCCAAGGTGACGTTTTTGGGGGGCATATGCCCCTGTTCCTCAAACAGTTGAAAGCTACACTAATTACAGGAATAGAGGGGCAAAAAAAATAACGGAAGAGACTAAGGGTAGTTGTGCATTATATGGTACACATAAAAGAAGTCTAGTTTGGTTAATGCTAATGAAATAAAATAAAATAGGATCAATATATAATAGTTTAGAAAGAACTTTGGGCTACATATTTGCAAATTAGGGAGGTGAGGAGTAAAGCATAGCATATATTAAATACGTAACGTAACCTAACCAAGGTACCTCCCCCCCCCTAAACCCCAAAAAACATCAGTTTTAATATTGTAAATGTAATAACAAATCACGCTTTGCATTCCATTTATCTCTTGCAAATACCTGTTTGACGGGTTTCCTGTCTGGTTTGTTTGTACACATGGGCGCCCATAAGCTGAGTTCCAGGGGGGGGGGGACAAACCTCGTCTAATTGACACTTTTAATGATGTATAGTTGAAATCTGGGTGCCCATGTTTGTACAGTTTATAGCGGTGTTTACCATATATTGCACAAGTACCAGACTAAGTTTTGCTGGCGCCCCTCCAAATATTAACTGTTTATCTAACTTGGTCTTTGGTCCTTTTCCTGTCCCTCTGATTTATGTAACAACTTTGTACAGAACAGACATCAAAGTATGGAAAGAAAAACATAGATTTCGGTCCTCTTCTGAAATACAGGACACGCGAAAAAAAAAGACCGCATTGAAATCTCAAAGCCAGTATTGATAAACAGGTTTCCGCTGCATAGTGAGATATTGCTCAGTCCATGACAAAGATTTAAGCTTTGTTTTTTGGGTTTAGGGGGACTAAAAAGTAGCTAGTTTAGGCTACGTATTTAATATATGCTATGCTTTACCCCCACCCCTAATGTGCAAATATATAGCCCAAATTTGTTCATAAACTATTATATTTTCATCCTATTTTGTTTTATTTCTTTAGCATTAACCAAACTTCACTTCTTGCATGTGTCCTGCATTTCAGAAGAGTACCCCTTGGGTACTGTTCTAAAATCTAGGAAACACGCGAGAATGCCACTCGAGAAAAGCAAAGATCAGATAGACATTACCCGGTAATTTTCTATCTGATGCTGTACAAACAAGGGGTTTCTCACTCCGGGAACTACGTTTAAACTTTAGTTTTTGGGGTTTAGGGGGAAAAAGGTACCTAGGTTAGGTTACGTATTTAATATATGCTATGCTTTACCCCCACCCCCCTAATGCGTAAATATATAGCCGAAATGTGTTTCTAAACTATTATATTTTTATCCTATTTTGTTTTATTTCATTAGTATTAACCAAACTTCACTTCTCGTGTGTTTCCCAGATTTTAGAACAGTACCGATCCTAGGAGTTGGGTTGTGAGTTCTTTTTGACAAAAGTTGGAAAATTTCACTTTTGTAAATGGTTTGGGTACTGGTGCATTATGCGGGCGCCGCGAAGAAGTCAAGTTGGTTAATGCTAATAAAATAAAATAGGGTGAATATATAATAGTTTAGAAACAAATTTGGGCTATATATTTGCACATTAGGGGGGGAGGAGGAGATAAAGCATAGCATATATTAAATACGTAACCTAACCTAGGTACCTTTTCCCCCCTAAACCCCAAAAAACAATTGTTTAAATATTGTAACTCATTGAGAAACAATGCTTTGCAATCATTTATCTATAGCGGTCTCTTGCAAATAGCCCGTTTGACGGGTTTCCTTGATACAGTTTATAGCGGTGGGCCCGCATAATGCACCAGTACCATGGATTCTTTAGAAATGGTAAAATATTGGCTTTTTTTGCGAGGATTTTTAACCCTTTGTCTAAATTGGGCTATGTTCTTCAATAAAAACAAAAAACTGTCACTTGACTGTCGTTATTTAACTAATGATAGGATCGGAAACTCCGTTAACCTTTTGCTGCCTTAGAATTGTTAAGATTTTGTCTGGAGCCCAAGTATCAATATTATCTAGCCTATAGTCAAAACTTTTCTTGTTCCTAGTTTTGTAAATTTTATTTTTATTTATCTGATGACGAAAAATAATTTCTCAAACTTATTTGTAACTTACGTAGTTGTTGGGAAATAAATAATTTTCTTCTTTGTATCAATTCCCTCCACTGTAGATTTTGAAAAACGTTTTTTTGATGTTTTCATTGACAAATCCTTTTTATTGTATTTCCATTAGGAAATCGAAAAATAAACTTAAATATACCTCTAGATTTCAGAAAAATACGTGTTGCCCTTTCCTCATTTTGGTGAATTTACGTCACTGGGGCGGTCGTGGCCTAGCTTTTTTTTTCAAGACGATTGCGTTAGTTATTTTCTAGTTAAAAAGTGACGTTATGCGGGTGGTGGATTAATTATTCTCCGGATTCCATTAACCTTGGGGGCGCCCCTTCCCTCCCAAAAGAATTTTTAATATTGGCGCATTCAAGTAGGTTAATTTATAGGTAACCAACTTTAGAGTTTATACTTCCTTGCATGCAGTACATTTAATTGCGTAAATGACAGCACTAACGTATGAATCTGATTATAACTCTTAATTTAAATTCGATTTCATTTTTTGGACATAAGACTAAACCAAGAACTTGGCTGGTTTTCAATACTTGATCTGACGCATGCGTATAATAGCCGTCCTCCCATTTCCACCCACTAGCCGGGAGCTACGAGGACGGCACCGCTCAGGTTCTTGGCGTTTGCCCCGTTCATAGTTTCAAGTTTTTCTTGGATTCAATGTGTTGAAAAATGGTGAATTGAGAGAGAGATGTATTTATTTGCATAGTTTTGTTTTAAAACAAGGTTAGTTTCGTTACATTTTCCATATTATTAAACTAAGGGTTTAGTCTATTACAAATAGCCCATTGCGTGCTAGACTGTACATTTAGCTTGGCCTATCCTATATTTTTTTCCTTTTTCCTGGCCTAGGCCTAGTTGTGATGAAATATAGGCTAAGGCTGCTTACAGGACAGAGATCAGTTAGGAAAAAAGAAATATACCATTTGATTCTTCATTTAATGCTCTTTTTAAATGTAATAATCCCTATTGTTTCAGTTGTTTCCTAGCCCCCCCCCTAAAGTGGCGAGATACACCCCTCAACTAGCCTACACACTAAAGTTACTGATTCCCATTCTGAACTAAGCTAGCCTATATAGGCTAATAGGCCTAGCAAAAGAGTAGTAGGCTCACCATTCAAGGTAGTCCTAACCTTTTGTGGTCAACCGCTTCTAAAGGAAACATGTTAACTATCCTAATTAATAGGCTAGCCTAGTAGTAGCCTATCATTAAATTCTTTGTATTGTGTTTTTTTTTTTTTACAAATATCATGGCCAATTTTTGGTAAAATTCTACTTTAGCTACTTTTGGCTATTTTGGAAAGGGGTTAGGCTAGGAAAATGAAACTGTCAGGGATGGGTCTACACATTAAAGTATGGGTAAATTTTTACCAAATCATATTATTGATTTATGAATAAAGTAAACATACCACTTGATGCCTTTTCTTATGCTCTTTCCAAATATAAATCATTTTACCACCCCCCCCCACCCCTATTTATACCAATTCAGGGTATATATTTGCACATTAGGGGGGTAGGGGTAAATTTTATTTCTGATGTAAATGGGAGGTAAACTTAAACTTTACCCCTACCCCCTAATGTGCAAATATATTCCCTGAATTGGTATATATAGGGGTGGGGGTAAAATTCATTTCTGACAAAAAATTATTATTATATTTGGAAAGAGCATAAAAAAAGGCATTGAGTGGTATATTCACTTTATTTGTCAATAATATGATTTGGTAAAAATTTACCCATACTTTAATGTGTAGACCCATCCCTGACAGTTTCATTTTCCTAGCCTAACCCCTTTCCACAATAGCCAAAAGTAGCTAAAGTAGAATTTTACCAAAATTTATCAAAGTATGTCCTGGTAAGGTATTTTGAAGTACCTACCTCCATTCCTCCCTCTAGAGGGTCCTGACCTTTGATGACCTTTAAAAAATATGTGTGTTATAAAAGTGAAACCTTGCAAAATAGATCTTCTGCTTAAATGAAGTAGCCTACAACAAAATTGCTTTTAGCTTCACAGCTTTGCTCAATTGCAATTTATGTGGTTTTAAAGATATGCAAATACACTTCTAAATTTTGAAAAAAAAACATTGATGGCTATGGCTTAAAATTCTACTCAAATATCAGGAATTGCTTTTTCAGAACTCATTTTTCTGCTAGATTACATAAGGATCTTGCACTTCAGTTATATTTTCACAAAAATGAGGCTCATGATATTTTGTTTTGTTCTTATATATAAAAAGTGACCTGAAAGTCCAAGCTAGACTCTAAGAAGGCATTTTCAAGCCCCCCTCCCCTTCCCACAGGACTCTGATTTTTCACAAAATTGGGAAATCTTTTAAGTCTGATAAGGTGAACATTGGAAATTCATATATAGCCCTAGAGGTAGGTAGTCTACTGCAGTTTTTCTTCTTTTTTTGACTTGAGTGGAATTTTTAAAACAGACAATCAGTAAGTAAACCACCATAATTCTTATAACTTCTTGGGGGGGGGGCTGATCCCTGTATTTTCCTCCTGAGCGCCAATTTATTGATTGCCTTTGGTTATTTTGTTTTAAAAATAACTTATTAAAAATGGAGTTTGGAATAACAAGCCGCATCTGCTATATAATAATGACATGCCATAGTTTTGCTATATTCCTTGATAACTTCTACTACTAATTTGGGAGTTGTATGCCCTTATGATCATTTCCCATTGTGTATTTCCTTTTTTTTTTGTTAAAGTGAGGGAAACTGATCTGAGAATTCTTATTTAAAAAAAGTGTTATGTTACTAAAAATAAAAATATTTTCACATTTTCATAGTTTTGTGTTACATGTAGCAGGCATGTATGGTTCTTGTGCATGTTGTATTGATTGTGAGTATCTGGAAACAGTTAAATGTCTCTTATCAACTTGTATCATTCTGAATGTAGATACTCTGCTTTTTTCATGTAATCAAATCGGAAAATAAAACTTTTAAGAAAAGTAAAGGGTTAATTCAAAACTTGATAGAACAAACATTAGCTTATATAACATTTTAGACCTAAAATGTAGAGAAATTACTATGAATTAGGAAATGCAACATGAAAGCAAAAGAACTAAAACAAACCATGAACACAAACTTAAAACTATCAGGAATTACCACAAAAAAGAATGGTCTTGCTACCCTTCAAAACCCCTTTGTGTCATTTGTGCTTGTAATGCTTATCCTCTTATACAGGGTCGAATCTCCAACATTTTTATTAGGGGAGGGACAAGGGGGGTCCATATTCGGATAGTCAAGGGGCATGGGATATATATATATATATATATATATATATTATAATATATATATTATATATATATATATATATATAATATATATATATATATATATATATATATTATATATATATATATATATTATTTTTTTCATCCACATTAATGGAGGGCAACCCCCCCCCCCCCCCACTCTCAGGGGGGACTAGGGATGAATTGTCAAAAACTTGAAGAAAACTTAAAATGAGCACAAAACTAGCAATCTAAAAATATGTCTCTTTTTGTTCTACCATGTCTCCCTTTGAAGAGCTGCTATTCTAGGCATTTACATTAATTTCTGTTTGTTTAAGTTTTATTTCTTGTTCATAGTAAAATCTGTTTACTTTAGCTTTGACTAGAGCCAATTTCTGCTTGTTTGAAACTTAAATAGAAAGTTATTTGTTCTGTACTTCTCATCGAAACATTTTTCTTTTTTCTTCTTATTTCAATTCGCTCCAATGTGCGAATTAAGGTAATTTAGGTTCTGTATATATTTATTGTAGTAATGTGATTGTCATGGTGGGACTATCCCTGGTAAGAGTAGCTGCAAATGATATTACAACAACTTCAGGAAACCCCCAATGCCAACTACAGTGTGAATCCAACTTATTAATTTGTGCTTAATGTTTTGATTTTGTGCTTCCATATTGCAGGATTAGGCTCAGATTTATAATCAGTAAGATCAGAAATCCTTAAATTTACAAAGGACATCAAAATAAATACCATTTTTGCTCTCCGGACCCATCTTAAATCTATTCATGCTTGAAAAACATGGTTTTCTGAGATTTTTCTTTATAGGTTGTTTCAAAACTGGAGTTTTTTAGGGTAGTACCATATTTTCATCAGTTTTGCCAAATTGAACAAAGGAAATAAATAATCTAAACTGATTAACTAAATTTGACAGTGCTTTTCATCCAGGAAAATTCAAACTTTTACAATCTGTTTATTCTCAAAGGCCACTTCACCTTCACATGAAAGCTATTCCTTAAGCTGTTTGGAGGTATATTAACTTATATTTTGCTGATTTTTCAACTAAGTTTGGGGCCTGCTACCGCCAAAAACTGCGTAAGTGCCTACTGATATCTTTTTCATTAAAAATATTCTTCGTCTTTCTCCTAATATTCTCCTATAAAATTCTATGAAATTCCTCCTATAAGAATAAAAATTCTCCTAATATTTTAAATTCTGTATGGTTGTTTAAGTTTCCACTTGACCAGTTCAGTGGTATTTCATTTCAATGTCCTTGGTACTTACACGTACCAAGTTTAGTAGAATTAGAGCGCCACCTGTGGACTCTGTCTATTTTGTGTTTGGATGTAAGACAGTCACATTTTGGTTTTGATTTTTTTCAGTGACTAAAATTTCATGTTTATCATCACCATGCTCAATGGCCCCACTTTGGGCTATCCACTCAAATAGATTGTAATTCCATTCGTGACTGATTTTTGTCAAGGTGTAAGGTGTTCAGCGTCAGTGAAGCATGAATTAAACTTGTTTTTATTTCGGAGGTCTTTTTTGTCAGCAACCTCAAATCTTTAAATTTTGTTATAGGTTGGAATCAAATGTCATGTAATTTCGAGCCTCTATACTGCAATATTGGCTGCAGTTTTGTAACCAACAGGGTCAAAAACTCTTAAATACCAGTTTTATGAAAATTTGACCATTTGTGAATGTTTGTTTTGACTTAGTACAGCTGTAGTGTAATTTAATGCTTAGTGTTTAATCAATTGAAATATTTGCTAAATAATCTTCGAATGATAATGTGCAAAATTGCAGGTGAGAGGAGAGGTTTGAAAAGGCAATGGGCCTAAGATCCCCTGTTTTTGTCTCCTGCTAGAGAGTTAGAAAATCCTTGCATAACTCATTTCAACAAAATGAGACTTGTCCATCATTTATCAAATATTATATGCTCCACCCTGTTTAGATTTTGGATGTATATATTGGATATTAGCCTCAGATTAGAAATCAGCAAGCCCAGAAGTTTTTGATCATATTTTTTGGACCTTTCGACCGTCCAGATTAAAATGCTTTTGTTCTTCTTCTGCTGTTCGAGGTTGTGGGGGGGGGGACAAAGGCGTTGAAGGTGTGTTGCATTGCTTTTTGATCAGTTTTGGATCTTAGAAAGGCCTTTAAAGTTTTAACTGCGATTAAATAAACCGCACCGGAATTTTCTAAGATCATTTGTTTTACACGATGAGCTACAAAATCAAAAAAAAAAAAAGTTAAAATGGACATTTTATACGGAGGAGATACGTACATACTTCCAAATGTCAGTTGGGAAATGGGGCCTAAGGCCTTCTACTACATACTTGCCCAGATAGTGGGTGGGGGTGCCCCCGATGATCGTTTCCGATTCATCGTCTTGTCACTGTTTTAAAACCTCTTTAATTGTCACATATTGAATCAAAAGTGATTATTTTGTGTTATATTTCTTTGATTATGATGGTCTAATCCTTTATTTTTAGGTGAAGAGTGACTAAAAAAGTGAATACAATGATAAGGCGGAGTGAGGAACCCCTTAGTTTAAAAAATGAAAGTGGCAGCACGAGTGGGGCTACTTCGCACTATGGACAAAGAGGCACTATCATTGGGGCTATTGGCCAAAACCAAATTGGGCTTTCAAGTCATGGAGTTTATAGATTACCATCTGGTACTGGACTTCTTCAGCATGGAAGTGGGGGTAATGAGTCGTTTTCTGTTTTCTTTGAAAAGGAAATGCTAATGAAAGGCAGGGATGACAGTAGAAATGATTTATTTGGGCAGCAATTTAATTCAATTTTATTTTGACTTTTACATTTTATTTATTTAAACTAAAAGCAGTTGTCAAACTTAACATAATAAGAAGTTATAAAGGATAAAAAATCGTACATTCAACACGTCATTGATATTTGTCATCATGTTGGAATTGATTTTGAAGAACCTCACCCATATGTGTGAAATAATAGTACCTCTGTGTTTGTGATTTCTCCTATTGAAAAATAGGTAAAAAAGTTAATAGAAACTTCTGGAAATACCGAAATACTTCTTTTTTACTTTTCATTTTCGACTACTTTCTTGCATTGGATATTTTTAATATCTTCCATGATAAAAAATTAAGCAATTTAGATATTATTGAGACTTTCTGTGGGTTTCATTAGTATGCATTAGGGGTTGCTCAAGGTCTACGGACTGGAATTTTTTTTGGCCCCTCCGGTATTGAATAAGACAATCAGTGCACAATATGCTACAGTTGTTTCGGAATTAATCTTGCAGGAGGCACTTTGTTGGTAAGGGAGACATTTTGAATAGTGCCCAGGGTTAGTAATGTGACCATCAGTTGAAGTTGCTGATGGTTGATACTGCTTCAACATGAGCCTCTCAATTCATTTCACTGGGAAGTTTAGATCCGTAAAAAAATCGATAAAGGGTCATCACAGTATTTTCACCGTATTTTTCATCACTATGAGGAGAAGGGGGTAAGTTAAGATCTCTCCCCTGACCATGTGATTGGTCGGCACTAGTTAATTATCCAGAACACATTCAAGAATTTTGATGTGTAAGATTGGAGAAAAACCGGTTTAGCTGTCTGTATTTGGAGACAATTAGCCTAGGCTCTGTGGATAAACTACGTTGTAGGTATATTTTAGTTAAATATCTAATTTTGGTATTTTGGTTAGATTATGTCTGGGTAATGTTAGGTATTTAACTTAGTGTGGTCTGGGCGGCCTGCTTCCCATATTTTCTGTTGTAGTTTCCATAATTTTGTTGCTAAAGTATTATATTTTCAGGTGTGCGTGTAACTGAACCCCAAGCAACTGAACCACCGTGTAACTGAACCCCCGTGCAACTCAACCCCATTTAACTGAACCCCCATGTAACTAAACCCCCGTGTAACTAAACCCACATATAACTAAACCCCCGTGTAACTGAACCCCGTGCAACTGAACCACCGTATAACTGAACCACCGTGCAACTGAACCATCATGCAACTGAACCACTGAACTCAGATTTTCAGTTCTCTAAAAATATTAGGCAATAATATTGGATGCTTGAGGGTTGGGTTAAATGAGAGCCGGGTTAAAGGAGGCTTGAGTTAAATGGGGGTTTGTTAGACCGGGGGTTCAGCATATGACTCTATAGCCCCCTTTTTTTGTTTTCCCCAAAACCCCCATGCTCTCTACGATCGTTTGTTTTAACTTCTGTTCGTTTTGGGTTTCTTTTTTTTGTAGTAATTTCTTATCATTTTGGGTTTGAATTATTATAGGAATTTATTTATTTCTAGTCTTTGGTTTAATATGGCTCTTTATTTTTATTTGAAAAATTGTTTTTCGAAAAAATCTTTTTAATTAATTTAAAGAAAGCGCAACAAAAGTGATTTTTTTTTGTTATATAAATTCTCAAAGTTCCGATATTTTCAGCACAGATTTCTATTACTCATCGTTCAGGAAAGGCCGGATTCATCTACGTAAGAAAAAAAAATCAAACCAAAAGTTTCCAAACACAAAGAGAAAGTAGCTTTTGTGTCGGCTCCCCCGAAGCAGGTAATTAACCTTTTTCAAACCAAACGAGAAACAACTACGAGTGTAGAAAATACCACAAAATGAAAACAACAAATTAAGCAAAATGGTAAAAAAAAATACAGTATGTAGACGGTGAGAGCCGCTGTTTACCACCACCCCCCCCTCCGCCAAAAACATCCCTTAAGGAAAATACCCCGCGGAAAATAACACCTCACGGAAAATACCCCCTCCCAGAAAATACCTACCCGTGGAAAATCCCCCCCCCCCCCCACAAAAAAAATACCTCTTGTGGTTGGTTAGTCTCCGATCACTTTCGTCTTATAAAAAAAAGACTAGAAATGCCTAGGGATTATCAAGCAATTTCTACCTCCATCCTCCTGTCGTCTCTCTGTTAGAGCTAGTTCTGTATTTATTTGAAGGCTCAATGAGAGCTGAGATGTTTTGGCATCAAAATGCACCCTTTGAGGTACCTCCCTCTCTTTCTAGTTACAAAAAAATCAGATAACACCATTGCAGAAGTTTCAGTTCCTTTTTAAGTTTTTTGATTTTTCTATTGCTTACAGATAGTATTTGTCATTTGGAATCATACGGAAATTTTTTGTGTGTTTTTTTTTGGAGGATCTTTCATGAGAAGAAAGTATTTGCACGGAGGGGGGGGGGGGCAAGATTTACACATAAATTGCTCTTTTCCACTTCCCTTAGAACTTGTCAATTAAACTAAAAAATAACACGACTCAAAGAAGATTTTTAAATTTTGAAAACCATAATTTCCGCAAGATGGTATTTTCCTGGTGATGGGGTTTCCGTGGGTGGAGGAGGGGAAATTTTCCGTGGGGGAGGGGTGTAAACGCTTAGACCCGTAGAAAGTGACAGGGTGAAGGGAACCCCCATTAACAGACATAAAAAAAGAGAAATAAATCTTGATTTAAGAGTTTATGACGTCCATTTTTCTTTGTTTTTGTGACAACAAAACAGAGCATTTTTATAAATCATCTTGACAGTAATTTATATAAAGACTTAAAAAAGCAAACAATTCCAACAAGGTTGAACATGTAAAGATTCTAACTTGTGTTTTACCCAATGTAAGTACGGTGGTTGAGTTGCACGAGGGTTCAGTTAAACGAGGGTTTAGTTGCACGGTGGTTCACTTGCACGTGGGCTCAGTTACATGGTGGTTCAGTTACACGGGGGTTTAGTTAAATGGGGTTGAGTTGTACGGGGGTTGAGTTGCACGGGGGTTGAGTTGCACGGGGGTTGAGTTGCACGAGGGTTCAGTTAAAGAGGGTTCAGTTGCATGAGGGTTCAGTTGCACGGGGGTTCAGTTGTACGGTGGTTCAGTTGCGCAGTGGTTCAGTTACATCGTGGTTCAGTTACAATTGAACCATATTTCATCATACTTTGTTATATTTCATTAGGATTAACCTAAGTTCACTTCTTGGGTGTGTTCTGTATAATTAACAAGTACCAATTGGTCTATATCCTCTATAAATGTATGACCTAAAAATACGTCTTTTTTGTGTATTGACTCTCTATTAGGGAGCACCCTGTGATCCAACTTGTATACTAACATTCTCTAAAATTTTATAAATGGCTCTCATGACTCGAATATTTTAAAACGCGTTTACATTAAAAAATTTTTTTTTGCCTAGGTCAGTAATACCAACAGATACATACATAGGCATTCTTTTTTTTTATGTGGGTGTATGTCAAAACTGCCAGAAACAAGAACATTGTGCTGAAAATATAGGAAAAATTAAAGCAATCTTGACAGATCATTGGGGGAGTATGGCTTTGGGAGTCCTGAAAAATAGTCTTTACCATTTCCTTTTTATGTTCTCTCAGGGAAAATCGTAAATAATTTCTGAGACCACACTGGTTAATCATGACAAAACGAAAAAAAACCGTAAAGAAGAAAGAAATAAGGATAATAGAAACCAGTGAGAAACCTCCATTACAATGTAAATATTTCAGTCATGACCTCCGCTTGACCGTCCTCAGTGCAAAATATTAAAAAAAAAATACTGATAAAAATCCCAAGATAATATAAAAAACCTAATCTTAAAACCAACACAAAAACTGAAATATGAAGACCCTCTCAAAGTAACGGTGAAAGGGTAACTGAATAAAAATATAATACTGAATGGTAATTCAATTTTTCAGTGTATGCAGATCACTGACTTGTATTATCCTCGTTTATCTCTTCTTTACGGTTTTTTTTCCGTTTTGTCAGGGAAAATCCTCCTTCCACCTCGCAGTGGTGGATCAGGATATACCTATGTATTAAACAATGAATAGCCATTTAAAAATTCAAATCGAATTTTAGTATTAACAGTTATTTAGCAGGCTGGTGCCTATTGAATTAGAATACCGCTCATTTAATAGTTCTTGTCTTATCCTCCTGTTGCTTCTTTTATTTTACCTAACTATGAATTGACATTATCTTTAATATTTGTGAGTGTGATTAAATAAAATCACGTTGTCCTTTTGGCTTAAACACGGCTGGTGGTTTCATTCATGGGATCTGCCCTATTTTTTAGGATTTTTCTGCTTTCACTGTCAATGTCGCTAACTAAATCTCCACCTCATTGTTTTCAGCTAGATTTTTGTTAGTATTTGAAACTGTCGAATCGTGCGAATGAGATGCGGAGGCTTGTTGCCAAAAGCCAAGCCCGTAATGCGCATTTTCTGACTTATACTCATCTGGAACGAAAATGAATTTTCCAGCTAGTCTAGGGAACTGCTGGTTGTACTTTCTGTATGTTGATTAGTTTTTTTAAACACAAGGGTTTGTAAATAAATTCATTTAGAGATATAAGTTACGCTCAATGTTGCACAATGGTCCAAATTTCAGGGTAAGATCAGAGGTGTATTATGGAGGAATGGAGGGACACCGGGGATGTTGAGGTTGAAACCAGTATGGAAGCTATTTAATGAGTTTCTGTTTGTCAATAGCTTCAGTCAAACGAAGGTAGACTGATCGAACCTACTTACTTGTATCCTATGGCAGTCGTGTTTGCATAACCAGCTAGGCTTGCAAATGCAATATTTTAAATCAAAAAGCAATCCCAGTATAAAGTTCACAAATTAAAAATGAATCTAGGATTTTTTTTATGGAAAAGGTAGAAACTACCCAATTTTTTATCGATTTATCAATTCCAAAATATTCTGACTTTTGGACACGGAAAAGTTTTTTTTCGCTTTTTTTTATAAGTTGTGATCAAAGCCTCTTAGGGGCAGGAACTTGACCTCAATGCATACAGGTTCTTATACAAAATGACAATTTTAGGGTACAAGGTAATACTGAAATGTTTGACTTCTATCTAAAATATTATTTTAAATACTACATATACTTGCCAAATTGCTGTACGAGAATAGAAGAAGAAATAGTGAAAAGTTGCGGTGAGGAGGCATGAATGTATGGACAGATGCGTAAGCTCGGTTTGATGTGAGGGGTGCTGCTTTGCATCTTAAAATTCCGAGGGAATGAAGCAAAATCTGCACAAACTTAGGTATTTGCACCCCAGACTTTTTTGGCGTATTATATATCCCTCATGAGAAAAGGTCTCTGGTGCTGGGGCTATGTTCACATCGGCCATCTAAAAGCAACCGCGTTCTCTGCAAAAATCAGTTTCTCAGCAGTTGCAGCTTAAAATTATAGAGATGCATTGGAAATGGTGGACAAAATCGAGGTCTTGAATCTGTAAACCTGGTGTTGAAGTTGCATGATTTTAAGTCCATCGATTTTTATCTCGATCATGGTCATTAAAATAATCAGTCTGTATACGCATTTGCCCTCACTCCAATGTTTGACAAATTTGACAGCTGGTAGCATATAATGAAGCATATAAAGACGTGTTTTCAATATTTTTAACTTTTAATGTTTTGCAACTCAGAAAATTTTTCACCCTAACCACAACATGGATAATAAGAAAAAACCTCAAATTGGGTAAAAAAAAAACGCATTAAAAAGTATGTAACATTGAAAAATGTGCGTCGCCAAAATTTGATTTCTTGAGATAAGCCTTATAGGCTCAGGAGGGGAGTATACATGTATAACTTACAAAATATGATGTTTTTTCCAGAACACCAATGTGTATGCGCCATGTTGGTACTTGCTAAATTGTATGGAGCTTCATACCACTCCTTCGCTATTTTCATAAGTTCTGTAAAGTTTTAGTATTGCATTAAGAGACCAATATGACGCCTTCGCGATTCTATTGACTTGATAACATCTTTGGAGCAAATGCTAGTTTATCACTGGAGCTATTGCTTCTGCTGGTCTGTCGCTGGAAACATGTATTGATTCCATCCCACCTTTATGAACAAGGAGCTCATGAGACTCAAATCAATTTTGCTGCGTGGTAAATGGTTTGATGGTAGGATATTCAATTAGGTTCTTGGGAACGTTTTTGGAAGAAGCTGAATGGATTTATTTGACAAAATGGGAGCAAAGTATTTCTTTGGTGGGGTTCAGTATATTAGTTGGATAGTATAATGCAAAAAAAGTATGAAGCATGTCTTGCACCCAGAAAATAACCCGGCCACAAAAATTAAAAGCAAACACCCTTTTCATCATTATATAGATTATACTGGTATGAAAAAAAGAAGAAAAAAGATTCTAAATTTGGATTTGCATATTTTTTAGGTGATTTCTTTTTGAAAAATAATTAAGTGAAATTTTGTTATTTCGGATTCTTAAGACTTAATTATTTCCCTAATACAAGTGTCTTTAGTGGGTTCAAAAAAGTTAGACGAGATAAGCGAGAATAGATTAGGTATAGGCGAGAACAATTAAGTTAAAAAAAAGAAATAAAAAATGAAGCGTAATAGTTTTTCTCTTCTGTGATTCAGCACCCTTAAATGAAACAAGAAAAGTAATTTTTGCAGACCAGTAATATCAAGTAGCCTATACTTTTTTGGCTCTGCCAGATTATCTAAAATAATTCGAAGTTATGTTATCGAGTGATTTGGATCCTTTCTGCAAATTGAAGCCAGTAAAGAAGGTGTCTATTTTCTATTTCTATATTGCTTTTAACTGGTCCTGTGATGGTAAGACTTCTTTTAAACTTTTCTGTTACTTCGCTTAGAGGCCTTGTATGCCAAAAGCATTGCCTTTTTTTTGTGATACCTTCATTTTAATTTTAAAGAATATTAATGAAACCTTAGTTTCATCTAGGATTATCCAGAAGGAAAGATTTCCAGACCTAAAACACTAATTAAATGAAGAATAAGAAGAAACAACACATAAACAAACCAGAATGTTAGCTTGGTATACAACTCATTGATCAGCTTTGTCATTGCCATATTGAAAGCTCACTATTTGTATTCTACCTGCTATTCGGAACTTTTGTTTATTTCTTTTACCATTTGAAGAAAATTTTGTTTGCCTATCAATTAACCTATTAAAACAACATCGATTCAGTTCATCCAATACTGTAAGATCTCAGTTCTTTTACTATAGTAACAATTGAAGTATTTCCAACATAAAAAATGGACATTAACAACTTTGTTGCATTCATATTGATAAATATTGATTTTTGACTTTTGTATCAGTAAAAAGATAATGAGAGATATTGATTGAATAAGAGAAGATTATTTCTGTCCTGGATGAGACATTGTTTGGGAGATGAGATGTGATGAGAATTCTTGTATTTGAAATTATACACACTGTACTGATAAATGCAATTTTCTTCATGGCCTCTCGAATCTAGTCTTGCATTTAATATTGCATACTTATCTGTTATAGCGCCGATACTCATGAAGTGAAGTTAGGTTAATCCCAATTAAATATACCTAATTACAACGAAAATGTAATACTTTAGAAACACATTTGGGTTATATATTTGCACATTAGGGGGGAGGGGGGGGGGTAAAGTGTAGTGGGTCTTCATTTAAAATGTGTTCGGTAAAATTAATCTACATATTATGAAGTAAGAATATATTTCTAACTTCACACTGTCCAAATACTTTACCCCCTTACCCCCCTAATGTGCAAATATATAACCCAAATTATATATTTCCCATCTATTCTGTCACGTGTCTTGTCTTACGCTAAGCTGAAAGAAACCGGTTCTACAATGCGTCAATGGATGAAGACCTTGGGTATCGGTGTTATAACAGATAAGTACCTTATATTGTAATATATCCAAATTGATTTACGTACAAGGGATAATTCAGTTTTCTTTTTGTAGGTACACGGATTTTAGAGAGTAGTAGTTTAACTCTGACCAAAGCTCAGGACACTGCCATTCCTTTGACAACAAGCTATCATCAGCCATCCACCGCCCATCATTCCAATGCGAGCTATCCAGGAGCTGCAAGCACAGGAGGAGGCTCCCCTGCACAGGTAGTAGATACTGAACTTAGAAAAAAGATGAATGTGGATATCCAAATAAATAAACGACGCATTGAAAAATTAATACACATTTTCTGTCACATGGTCAATCTAAAGAATAATTCTAGGACCGCACACACCAGATAAAAATATCTTATATTTTCTGTAAAAACGCGGTGTATAGGGCGAATTCGCTAATTAAAAACATTCGTTGCACATGCTAGAATTTGAGATGGGACATTAACAGTGGTGATTCTGGCCTCTTGCGCCCAAGGCAAGATTTTTATTAGCCCCCCCCCCCTTCAGTGTCCCACAAAATTTACCGGCCGGATTAAAAAAAAATCATTTATTAAAAAAATATTTTCAATTTGTTAATTAATTAATAATCAATTTTTAATAATGTTTTAATTTATTATTTAAATTATTTAATAATTATAGATTATTTTACTTGATTTTTTTTTATTTATGCTTACTTTATTATCCAGGGGGGATTACCGGTTTGAACCCCTCACCCGAAATTTTTGTCTGACTCGTAAAAATATAACAAAAATGGATATAAACAAATTTTGTATGCGTTTTTGAGTTTTTTTTTGTGTTACCCCCCCCCCCCCCCCCCCGATTTTTTTTTAGTAAAACCCCGAAAAAAAGTCCTGGGTACGGCCTTGTTATAAATTGCTTTCTTTTATTAGCCGCGCCCTGTACTTTATCAATGAAATTTCAAAAATCACAAAATGATTATAACCGTTAGATTATTTGTTTGAAATTTTGCGCCCCTAAAATTTCTACGCCTGGGGCAAGTGCCCCCTCTGTCCCTCCCCTAAAGCCGCCCCTTTAGGTTGATTCCTCACTACTTGGCCATAGAATCAAAGAATAGATTGTCAACTGGGCAGGGTCTTATGTTAATGGCTTTCGCCGTGTCCAACACCAAAGTATTTTGGCGATTATTAACTGAGACTCCTTTGGTCTCACAAAAGACAGAATTGGGCTCCCGAGCCTACTAGTAAGAGAAGAAACTCTTGACCATTTCTGTAAATTTAATATGACAAGTTATAAATTTAATGTGCCTCTTTTAGAAAGAAATGAAGATAAATACTGTTATTAGATTGAGCCTACTAGGCTTTAAACTAGCCTTTAATTATTATACAGAGCAAACTGTTCAGTGGGATTCATTTTAAGATCTCTTCAAAGGAATAGTATAATACTTCTAAAAAAGCTGTAATTTGAGGTTCAAATGTCCAAAACAGCAATTTAAATATACACAGTTTTATTTATGTTGTATTACCAAAATTCTATTTCACAATGTTTTCTCTCCAATAATATTATGCTCACTGAAGGAAACGCGTAATGAATTTGACGGCCAAGTTACGCTTTGATAATGTGCATGGAAGGAGTCAAACTTGTATTTCTTACTTTCCCTAAAATCTACTTTTTTTTTACATTACTCTGAAATACTGAGCAATTTCTGGGTATGACTAGGAGTGAGGGGGGATGAGCCAGTAGCTGCGTGGGATTTGACTACTTGGCAAATTTTGTCGCGAGTCTACAGATTTGTGACGCGTTCCAATGTTATTTCCTATTTGTCCTATACTACAAAAGTCTATTTTGCTTTAAGAGAATACAATTACTTATGAATAATAGTACAATAGTAAATTTCGACAAAGGGACAACTATTACTAAGGGCACACTTTTTTATTTGTGTTTTTAACAGCACATTCATCACGTTTTGCCAAAAACACTGACTCATTTAAATGCGAAAGGAAATTTCTATATGAATGGTGGAATTTAAAGGCTGAGACAATCTCTCAGTCTGGGAGGCGACTGTGGCTTCCATCCATTTTAGCCGCTGGATTTGGTTCACCAAAACTGGTTTCTTTCTTGACGGGTAGTTAGCTGCTAGGAATCAGCTGATTGAAGATTTGTCTGTTAAATTCCCTCCCAAAATTACAGAAACAACAGACTCAATAAGCAGTTAAATTGGGGTGAAGGTATTTATTACATGTGGTGTTAAACTGCATTTTCTCTGTATTTTTTTTGTTACGAAACAGATACTATTTTAGGAACTCGTGAGGGGCGAGGGGTGAGGAGGGGAACAAATCTGCATGTATAATCTTGTTCTGCTTCATTTGGGGAATTTTCCCAATGGTTGCTATATATATGTAAATTTTGGTAGGGTGTAGTGTACTGGTCCTCCTCAAAGTGGCATCTGCTATAAGAATAAACCTCTTTTGATAAACTTATATCAGTCAGTTGGGGAGACATAGTAGTTTAATTTAAAAAAGAGAAAAAAAAAATGCTGAGCATTCTAGTACTTAGCCTTGTATGATTTAATCCAAACCTGCCATATTGTCAACAAATACAAAAGAAACAGACATACTTAATAGTGAAACAAAAGAAACAGTTCTAACTTCTAAGCCATATGATTAATCCCGTAGCCCCATCATTAATAATCCAAAAACCAAAGAAGAAAGCCCTTAGCCAGTGGTGTCATTGGAAATTTTCTTGGTGGAGGGGTCTAGATATTGCGCAGTTTTTTCGGTTTTCTGCCTCCTTTAGCCGTGGGAAGAGGCGCTGAAGCCTCTTTAATAGACTCAGAAGAATAGAAAAGGGTTGGTGCCTTAGCTTCCTTACTCTCATTAAAAAATCAGTACCTCGTACAATAGGAAAAATATGACATATTGAAAATAAAGAGCAATAGTTTTCCCCGAAGGGTCGCCGACTTTCAGAAATCACGTACACCAGTTTGCGCGTACAAAGCGTGGCGAAACTGTGCCAAAAGTTGTGGGGATTGTACCACGCGTGGCAGGATTCTGCGGGGCATGCAACGCTTTGAGATGTGCACCCGGTGAGAGAAAGTGTGCAACCCCGAGGTGGTTTATAATTTGACTTGCATTCCTGATAACTACAACACTGGGCAAGAATTAAAAATATTACTGAAGCACTTGGATATCAATTTGGATATCATAAAGATAAAATGCTTTTTGCTTGCAGTAGACGTGTCTTCTCAGAGTAAGAAATAAAAAACCTACCAGATCAGCTAGTACTGAAGATTTTAGAATATAGGGTATCCTTCTAACAAGGACTTGACATAGCCCGTCTGTAAAAAACTAATTGTAGTGCCAAAATTCGTATCATCAGCTTTATTCGTTAGTGGAAAGGGATTCTCTCTGTTTTGATTGAATAAGTTTATAGATCTTGTAAAATAAAGAGATTCCTTTTTTTCTAATTATGTCCATGTAACATATTTCTTTTTCTTTTATGGCGAACTTTTCTCTCCATACACATAAAATGTAGTAACAATGTTAAAATGTTATATGCCATGCTAGTTTTTCCCCAAACTTCGGAATATCCTAACTAACCACACAAAATATTGTCTTTCCCTGTTTACCCTCATTCTCACTGAAAAATTGCATTGGCTTTTACATATACCCCGGAATAACACAATCTTCCTTTGCCATCTATTATACAAGCACTTATAATGATCGACCAAAAATAAGCTGAAGCAAATTTTCTTCATAAAACTTCAATTGACTGATACCAATATTGGTATTATGACAACCTTGGTATTACAAAAAGGAATCCCATGACAACCTTGTCATTTATATATAGTTTTGCTAAGTAACCTAAGAATATCGGGCAGGTCAATTAAAGTCTAATACTCACTATTTTAGGTAAAATGAGGGTATGAAAAATCAAGTAATCCGTTATGAAATTGTAGATAAAACAAAGCCAAAGTATTTCTAAGCAGAGCTGCCTTCTTTTGGTTTGCTAGTAATAGGAGCTGATATTTGAATGATTCAAAATCTGCTAGCCAATAATCTTTATTGTATACAATCTTTGTCAAAAAATGTATTTTATTTTAATATTATCTTTTGCTTCTTACAAAGACACTAGACACAGAATTTACTTTTGAATGAGCCCTTAAACATCTCTGTGTTGTTTTAGTGCCCGATTAGTGACAGAAAAAAAAGAATAAAAAAAGAAGACACACCACTGGTTTCCATGGGAAAAAGTTCAAAGTGGGGGACGGCAATTCTCCTAAATGGGGGGTTTCGACTCTGGTGACTCCAGTGTTGTAGTTTTCATTTCGATTTCGGTTCGGCACCATTTTTATTGGGTTTCAGGCTGTTTTCTGAAATTCCCATAAATTCGGTTTTGCAATAACTCTTACCACTAAGATTAATCAAAATCATGGAAACCATTCCTGAATTTTGTTTCAGCCTGCGATTCTTCCACATATTACAGTTTTTTTTTCAAAACGTGTTTTCAATTTATCTGTTACTATGGGCTCGACTTCGTTCTTTACTAGTTTGCAGAAGATGCCACAACCATAATTAGACCAATTTATCCATAGCTACACTAATTTACCCATAATTAGATCAGATCATATAAAGCCAAATGAGAGGGGGGGGATTCAAGACTTGAAAGCTCGTTCAGGACATTATAAGACTTTCTGACCTTTACTATAACAATTTTCTTACATTTTTGTTGGCTTTCTTCTATTTATCTTCTTTTGCTATACTTTTTGTCTAAATTTGCTTCATCTTGATTTTCTGTGTTTCTATAATAATGGGTTGTGATATGTCAAGCATTATCAAGGAATAAATATTGTCTAAGCTTTAATACAAATGATAGGTAAATAGTTAATGCGTGGCACTATGACAAAGAAAAGTTGGTTGTATATTAGTCTGTCTAAATCCTAGAGATATAAAGGACTAAGTTCTACTTTATTCGTTTTCATTGCTGCAAAAATAAGAGAGAATACCTGTTTCCTAAGGGCAGTTTTCTGGTTTTTAGAAAAAACGACTAGGTAGCAGAAACAATAGCAGTCTATTTATTTTAATCTTTTTATATTTCCTGAAACAGTGCCAGTGCTTAATTTAGTATTGGTTGCCTAACTAAGAATTTCTACACTTAATGATTTATTGAAGCTTTTTCAATAGTTTGGGTCTTTCCTGACCCTTTTCCATCCATAATTTGTTGTGGTATTTGTACTTTTCTTTTCCAATGGCCAGTTGAATTAGTTCAGGACATACTAGTCCTTTAATGTGCTTTTCATGTTCAAAAGTTAAATTCGTAAGTCCATATCAGGGTTTGCCAAACATTTTCTAGGGCTGTAGACTTTTGAATTTTACACCACGATACTTCACGGTCTTTTGATGTCTACCAGATTTAGCAGAAAAAACTTTAAGTAATAGAAGATTATTGTCAATAATTTTTTCTCAAATCACCCCCTTGTTCTGTCTTGTACCCCTGACATTTGTTTTTGGATCCCCAAGGTGCATATACCCCTCGTTTGGAATACCTAATATAATAGACTGAGAAAAATTTAAGAAGTCGTTGAGAGGTAAACTTTGGTTCAAATTACTCTTCATCTTTGACAAACTTGCATTTAAGATGTCTTAACTAATTAGATTTTCTGTTTTTCTAATCACCTGTTCTTTTATCTGCAACACTTTCAAATCTAATTTCTTATAATATAACAAGAAATTACCTAAGACAAATGTTAATTTCCAAATTATTATCTTATCAAAATTAACTTTTTGTATCCAATCAAATCTATCTAGGCCATTCCACTGTATTTCATAAGCAGCATTGGCTTATTAATGCATTCATTTCTGAGGAAGTTCAAATTTGTGTTTTTTTTATATTTTTAGAACTTATTCTCACTTAATGATCTGATTACATTATCATTAGTGATAGTCTTCATGTTTGTAATACAAGATACACCTCTCGTCTCACACTCAGGGACTTTTTTTGTGATGCCTCCTTTGTTTAATCACTGATCACCCTTATTCCTAAGGACATAGTAGAAATGCCTGTCAGTACAACTAGACCTTATTTTGAGTTTCAGTAAAAAAATGTCATGTCAAAAATTACTTTAAAACTGACTAGTTGAAGATAGTGTTGCCAGATGTTTCGTTTAAAGTTTCGCCACTGTAAAAGTGAAAATACACCGAAAGCTCCATTTTGTAGTGAATTAATGAAAAAAAAACTCCAGAAAATAAGTTTTTCAAAGAAAAGTAAAGGCCATTTTAAACTTAAGCTCAGCAGATACAAATACCTTTTAAAATTCAAACTCAAAACGACCAGAAAAGAATAAATGAAACCCAATTAAAGAATAAATGAAACCCAAGACGAACAGAAATTAAATACGACGAACAGAAATAAAGCGAGTAATGCTTAGATTGAAAATGAATATCAAGCTTAAAACGAAAAAAAATATTTTCCTAATGAAGTATAAATGAAACTTAAAATGAACAGAAATTAAATAAACAATCAATGCAAACAAACATACAATAGATATTAATGTAAATTAATAAATAAATCTTAAAACGAGTGAAACTTAAATTGAATATGTAAATCAAGCTTGAAACGAACAAAAATCACCACAACGAAGAGTTTGGGCGTGACCTCCTTCTCTCACTGTAAAAGTCTAAAACCTAGTGCGTCATTGGCGCTTTACTGAAAACAATTTTATGACAAATATTTTCTTTTTTACTTAATATTGAAAATAAACATTAAAATTATAATAACATTTTGAACTGATGAGCTTTCAGCAATTAATATCCTTATGCATCAAATATTCAGTTTAATTTATTAGCTCTTTTTAAAGTTGTTAAAGACGAATATAGTTTCCCTGCAAACAAGTATTTGGATACTGCCTCCTTTCCTAACTGTAAATAAAAACCATAAGCCTACTGCGTCATTGGCGCTTAACTGAAAACGGATTATATTACTAATATTTTCTTTTCCAGTTCTTACAGTATTGAAAAAAAAAAAAAAAAAAAAAAAACAATTACAGTGAACTAAATTCTTGAACTGATGGATATTTCAACAATTAATATCATTATACATCAAATATTCAATTTGATGTTGTTTATACTTTCCAAGAATGTTCATGACGCATATAGTTTTCAGTAAAGCGCCAATGACGCAGTAGGTTTTAGACTTTTACAGTGCGAGAAGGATGTCATACCCAAACTCTTGTTTGTGGTGATTTTTGTTCGTTTCAAGCTTGATTTGCATATTCAATTTAAGTTTCACTTGTTTTAAGATTTATTTATTAATTTACATTAATATCTATTGTATGTTTGTTTGCATTGATTGTTTATTTAATTTCTGTTCATTTATACTTCAATAAGATTTTTTTTTTCTTTTTAAGCTTGATATTCATATTCAATCTAAGCATTACTCGCTTTAAGATCTATTTATTCATTTATATTATTACTTGTTGTATGTTTTTGCTATGATTTTTTATTTAATTTCTGTTCGTTTTTGGTTTCATTTATTCTTTAATAGTAATTTCTGGTCGTTTTGAGTTTGAATTTTAAAAGGTATTTGTACCTGCTGAGCTTAAGTTTAAAATGGCCTTTAATTTTCTTTGAAAAACTTGTTTTTCGAAAAGTTTTTTTTTTTAATTAATTTTTGTTCGTTTTTGATTGCAAAAAATTTCAAGTTTTTAAAAATTCCTTATTTCAAAATCAAACTTAAAACCAAAAAAAAAAAAAAATCAAAAATTCATCAAAGTATCAAAACTGATATCAAAGTAACAATATAAAAGTGAAAAAATGGGTTTGTGTCAACCTCAGAGTTTTATTATCTTTTGTTTGAACTATTTTTAACAAAATTGCTATCTCAAATTTTTTATCGGATGGGTTTGGGGAAAAAGGGCGTGGGGGGACTAGATTAAGCTTTGGTCTCTTTTGACTCTTTAAAAGTGAACTAGAACTTTCTATTTTCAATCAAATGAGCCCTCTCTGAAGTTTATACGAGTATCCCTTCTATAAGAACCATATATATCCCCAGAGTATAACTTACAACGCCTATCCCAGGGCCCTGGGGGGTTTTGTCGACCCTGGAGTTTTAATATCTGATGGTTGAACTATTTTTAACAAAATGTTCACCTGACATTTTTATCAGATGGGTTTATCCATCCGATACACCCAAAGGCGTTGAGGGCGGGAGGGGCTAGTTGCCCTCTGATCTTTTTTCACTCTGAGAAAATGAACTACAACTTTTAATTTCCATTAAAATGAAATTGAAAGTGAAATGAAGTGGGTTCCGTCGACACAGGAATTTTCTTATCTGACCTTTGAACTATTTTTAATGAAATGGCTATTATAAAAATTTTATCGGATGGGCTTGGGGAAAAAGGGTGTGGGGGGGGGGGCTAGTTGCCCTCGGATATCTTTTGACTTTTAAAAATTGAACTAGAACTATAAATTTCCAATCAAATGAGCCCCCTCTGAAGTTTATACGAGCATCCCTTTCATAAGAACCATATACGCCCCCAGGACAACACTTACAACGCCTATCCCCTGGGCTCTGGGAAGCATTTTGTTATCTAATTTTTGAACAATTTCCAAAACACTGGCTATCTCAAAATTTGTTGCGGACGGGTTTGGTGAAAAAGAGCGTGGGGGGGGGGGCTAGTTTAACTCTCTTGACTCTTTCAAAGTGAACTACAACTTTCAATTTCCAATCAAATGAGCCCTCTATGAAGTTTATGAGCATCCCTTTCATAAGAACCATACATGCCCTTAGGGCATAACTTAGAACGCCTTCCCCTGTGCCCTGGGGGGTTCTATTGACACCAGATTTTCCAACCTTTGAAGTATTTTTAACAAGATGTCTATCTCAAAATTTCCATCAGATGGGTTTTGAAAAAGAAGGCGGGGGGGGGGATCTCGGATCTCTTTTGACTATTAAAAAGTGAGCTCGAACTTTCAATATCCAATCAAATAAGCCCTCTCTGAAGTTTATACGAGCATCCCTTTCATACGAACAATATATGCCCCAGGGTATAACTTACAACGCCTGCCCCCGGGCCCTGGGGGGTTGTGACGATACCTGAGTTTTGTTATCTGACTTTTGGGAAATTTTAACTTAATGGCTATCTCAAAATTTTTATTGGATGCATTTGGGGAAAAGGGGCGGGGGGGGGGCTAGTTGCCCGCCAATCTCTTTTGACTCTAAAAAACTTAACTAGAACTTTCAATTTCCAATCAAATGAGCCATCTCTGAATTTTTTACGTGCATCCCTTCAATAAGAACCATATATTCCCCCGGGCATAACTTACAACACCTGCCCTCGGGCCCTGGGGGGCTGTGTTGACCCCTGAGTTTTCGTTATATGGTCATTGGATTATTTAAAAAAAGGTATCTCAAAATTCTTATCGGATAGGTTTGAGGAAAAAAGGGCATGGAGGGAGGGGGCTAGGTGCCCATCAATATCTCTTGACTCTTAAAAAGTGAACTAGAACTTTTAATTTTTAATCAAATGATCCCTCTTTGAAGTTAATACGAGCATCCCTTCCATAAGATCCATATATGCCCCCAGGGCATAACTTACAATGCCTGCCCCCGGGCCCTGGTGGGTTGTGTCGACACCGGAATTTTTGTTATATGATCTTTGAACTATATTTAACAAAATATCTATCTTAAAATTTTTATTAAATGCATTTGGGAAAAAGTGTTTGGGGGGGGGGAGCTGGTTACCCTCCAATATCTTTTGACGCTTAAAAAGTGAACTAGAACTTTCAATTTCCAATTAAATGAGCCCTCTCTGAAGTTTATACGAGCATTCCTTCCATAAGAACCATATATGCCCCCAGGGCATAACTTATAAACCTTGCCCCTGAAGACTGTGGGGGGAGTGTCCTGCTCAAACACATAATTTCCAGAACTTTCAACTACGTCGAACAAAATGGCTATATCAAAATTTTGATTGGATGTGTTAGGGGAAATGGTGGAAGGGGTGTCAGTTGCCTTAGAATCACTTTTGACTATTAAAAAGGGAACTAGCCATTTAAATTTCCAATCGAATGAGCCCTTTCTGAAGTTTCTAAGACAACGTTGTCTATATAAAACCTTACATGCCCCCAGGGTATAACTTACAACCCTTGCCCTGAGGGCCGTGGGGGAGTTGTCATCGTCAAAAAACCTAATTTCCATAACTTAAAACTATGTTTAAGAAAATGGCTGTCAAAATTTTGATTGGATGTGTTTGGGGAAAAGGCGGGTGTGAGAGGGGGGTTAGTTGCCCTCAAATCACTTTCGACTATTAAAAAGGGCACTAGCCCTTTGAATTTCCAATCGAATGAGCCTTTTTTGAAGTTTCTACGACAGCGCCTCCTATAAAAAACCTTATATGCCCCCAGGGTATAACTTAAAACCCTTGCCTTGAGTGTTGTGGGGGAGTATCCGCCTCAAAAACATATTTCCTATCTGGAAATCAACTACGCTGAACAAAATGGCTATCTCAAAATTTTGATTGGATGTGTTTGGGGAATGATGGGCGTGGGGGGGGGGTCTAGTTGCCCTCCAATCACTTTCGACTATTAAAATGGGCACTAGCCCTTTGAATTTCCAATCGAATGAGCCTTTTTGAAGTTTATACGACAATGCCTTCTATAAAAACCTTATATGCCCCCAGGGCATAAATTTAAACCTTTGCCCTGAGGGTTTTGGGGGAGTGTCCCCCTCAAAAACATATTTTCTATCTGGAAATCGATTACGCTGAACAAAATGACCATCTCAAAATTTTGATTGGATGTGTTTGGGGAAATTATGGGCGTGGGGGGGGGGGGTAGTTGCCCTGCAATCACTTTCGACTATTAAAAAGGGCATTAGAATTTTCTAATGCCCTTTGAATTTTCAATCGAATGAGCCTGTCTTGAAGTTTCTGCTACAACGCCTTCTATAAAAACCTTATATGCCCCTGGGGCATAACTTAAAACCCTTGCCCTGAGGGTTGTGGGGGAGTGTCCTCCTAAAAAACATATTTTCTATCTGGAAATCAACTACTCTGAACAAAATGGCTATCTCAAAATTTTGATTGGGTGTGTTTGGGGAAATGATGGGCGTGGGGGGGGGGGGCTAGTTTTCCTCCAATCACTTTCGACTATTAAAAAGGGCACTAGCCCTTTGAATTTCCAATTGAATGAGCCTGTTTTGAAGTTTCTACGACAACGCTTTCTATAAAAACCTCATATGCCCCCAGGGCACAAACAAAATCCCTGGCCCTGAGGGTTGTGGGGGAGTGTCTTCCTCAAAAACATTTTCTATCTTGAAATCAGCTACGCTGAACAAAATGGCTATCTCAAAATTTTCATTGGATGTGTTTGGGGAAATGATGGGCGTGGGGGGGGCTAGTTGCCCTCCAATCACTTTCGACTATTAAAAAGGGCATTAGCCCTTTAAATTTCCAATTGAATGAGCCTGTTTTGAAGTTTCTACGACAACGCTTTCTATAAAAAACATTATATGCCCCCAGGGCATAACTTACAACCCTTGCCCTGAGGGTTGTGGGGGAGTGTCCTCCTCATAAGTGTATTTTCTATCTGGAAATCAACAACGCTGAACAAAATGGCTATCTCAAAATATTGATTGGATGTTGGAATATTGGATTGATTGGATGTTGGGGTGTATGATGGGCGTGGGGGGGATAGTTGCCCTCCAATCACTTTTGACCCTTAAAAAGGGTACTAGAACTATCGATTTCCATTCGAATGAACCCCCTTTGAAGTTTCTACGACGACCCCTTCCAAATGAAGTGCCTCTGAAAAAAAAATAATAATAATAAAACATAGGAACCGAATGGCCTTTGCTATAGGCAACGCTATAGCGTTGCCTCTGAAATTTGCCGAATGAACGATCCCCCCCTTCCCAAAAAAATCACCGATTTGAAAAATTTAATTCGCAAACGCCTCCAAAAAGCGCCAAAATGGCCAAATGTACCCCATTTGGCCACTGGTTGAAGAAGAGAAAGCTAAATTTCATCCATCAGATTGCGTAACAACCCCCCAACAAGAACAAAATCTCGAACAGGTGAGGTTGAGAGGGCGCGACGTTAAATCCCGTATTGTCGAAGACGTTCTGCACCTAAATGAAATGAAGTCAGTCTTTCGGCATGTTCTCTGAGACTTGCAGGAGAGTCCTAGTAATGGTCACTTATAATGAAGCTGTGGTTCTAGCAAGAGAGGAAGATCTTGAAGCAAAAATCGGATCTGATATCCTCTGACTGTGGTCTTAGGAATTTGTGTGATCCGTCTCAAAAATCATTTTGAGTGGAAGCCAAATATTATAGACCCCTAATTATTTGGATATAATTATTATTTTATTATTATTATTATATGTAACCTCAAGGACAGCGTGTCTCCAGGTAGTCGAAAGATCAATGTTAGGTTAGAGAAGCTATTAGGAAGGAGATTCAAAGAAGGATATGGGCAACTTTCTCCCAAATATTGAGAAGTATGCAGAGAAAAAATATATCTGCTCTAAATAAAGAAAGAAGACTCCAAGATTCCCAAAATTTTGATAGGATGACTTAACCACTAAGTGTATTTAGAGCCAAAATTTAGAAGAATTCCGACTTGAACTCAAGAAACTAACTCTGTTGGAAGTTGGAAATCGTGTTTTATGGATCAAATTGTATTTTGGTTTTTTGTTTCCTTTTTATGAAAACCCCTTTTTGTGTAGCAGTAATTGGTAAGATTATATTGGAAGCTCTTTGTTCAGGTGTGCGTGTAACTGAACCCCTGTGTAATTGAACCCCAAGCAACTGAACCCCTGTAACTGAACCCCTGTGTAACTGAACCCCCGTAAACTGAACCCTCGTGCAACTCAACCACCGTACTTACATTGGGTAAAACACAAATAGGGTTATGAACCAAAGTTATTTAACTATGGTATAGTTATTTAACCTTTAAACTGTCTTAAATAAAATGGCCGTCCCAAAATTCAGATCGGGTGTATTTGGGGGAAAAATAGGGTGGGGTGGAAGCCCTCCGATCACTTTTAACTCTGAAAAGTGCACTGGAAATTTTGATTTCCAATCGAATGAGCCCCCCCCCCAAAGTTCATAAAATAAATTTTCTACAAAAACCTTATGTTAGCAATGAGCAACTAGCTTAACTTACAGCCCTTGCCCCAGATGCTGCTGGTGGAGTTGTTAACCCCAAAGGCATGGTTATTTGATCTTCAGACTATTTTGAACAAAATGTTTATTTTTATTTTGATCGGATGTATTTGGGGGGGGGATGTCGGTTAAGAGGGAAAGGCCGATTGTCCTGTGATTACCTTTGATTCTTTGAAATTGAACTTGAACTTTCAATTTCCAATCGAATGAGCCTCCTTCAAAGTTTTTACGATCGTCCATTGGTAACTTGCAATAACATACAGATTGCTGATACAGGTGTATCAGCAATTTTTTTTGGAATAGCTTAGCGTATCAAGATGCAACTTCTGGGGCATCTACCTGCTACTACTGCTATTAATACTGCTACTACTGCTATTAATACTGCTACTACTACTACTAATTCAACACTATTATTACTTCTACTGCTCCTACTACGACCTCTGCTACTATTAAACTAGCACTATTATGGCTACGCATATCAAGTTGAAAATTTGACAGAATGAGGTATTTGAGGTGGAACTTGAACTAAATCAAAAGACACTATGTGCCTGCAGATTTTCAAAATGGCATATCTCAAAAAGGGATTTGTGTATTAAGTTGGAACTTTCAGAGAGTGCTTAAAGGGAAAGTCAATTCACCAAAAGGAAATATGTGCACGCTCAGGCCTGGATTTACCACTAGGTCCCTAGGCCCGGACCTAGAAGCGCATAATGCTAGCGGGAGCAATAAATTATCACTGAGTAATTTTTTCCTGACAAAAACTGGACTGATGTGATTTATTGTCGCCAGGTGCACTCTGCCGCCACGCTGCCTATTCACAGAAAAATGACTTTAAAACAACACAGGAATTCCATGGCCACTTATAAACTGTCAGATGTCTCCCAAGAATGGTAGCTGAGAGTTTGGTATTACCCCTCTCTTTAATCACTTTTCGCTCATCAGTTGTTCTGTTAACACATAGTTACATGGTTACATGGTTACACACAGTTACAGTTACATGGGGGTTCAGTTACACGGGGGTTTAGTTAAATGGGGTTGAGTTGCACGGGGGCTGAGTTGCACGAGGGTTCAGTTAAAGGGGGTCCAGTTGCATGAGGGTTCAGCAGCACGAGGGTTCAGTTGCACGGGGGTTTGGTTATACGGGGGTTCAGTTGCACGGGGGTTCAGTTACATGGGGGTTGAGTTGCAAGAGGGTTGAGTTGCACGAGGGTTCAGTTAAGGGGGGTTCAGTTGCATGAGGGTACAGTTGCACGGGGGTTCGGTTATACGGGGGTTCAGTTGCACGGGGGTTCAGTTACATGGGGGTTCCGTTACAGGGGTTCAGTTACAATGGAACCGTTTGTTCAAATACCCCGAACAGCTTCTCGATTTTAAGAATGCTGGAGGTTTAGCCTTCACTTTGGCATTAATCATTTGACCTGAAAATATTGTGGTAACAATGAGCACTGTTGTTTTCAACTCAGTTACAGATATTTATGAATTTGAAATAGAAAAATAAAATAGGAATGGCTTTATCTTGAGATTAAAAAAAGATTAAAGGAGCGACGTTAAAACTTAAAACGAACAGAAATTATTCCGTATATGAAAGGGGCTGTCCCTTCCTCAACACCTCGCTCTTTACGCTAAAGTTTTTTATTGTTTAAAAAAACAGAGTTGTGGGAAAGTCAAACTGTAGCGTAAAGAGCGAGGCGTTGAGGAGGGGACAGCCCCTTTCATATACGGAATAATTTCTGTTCGTTTTAAGTTTTAACGTCGCTCCTTACTCTCAGTTAAAAAAAAAATTTGTTATTTAATTTTTGAATGTTTTTGAATTAATGCCGGTTTTCATTTTGGCTCACCGTACACGAAAAATCAAAACCAAATTTGCATATTAATTTTATTTTTATTTGCTTAAATGGCTTTCTCAAACGTTGTTTAATTTTATTTACGAACGTTTTTATTAGTAATAAATATACGTAACTTACGAATTAACTTACGTAACGACCTTCTATGTTCATATATTTTTAATACGTATATTAGGGGGTTAGCCCCTAGTCAATACCTCGCTCTTTACGCTAGAGTTCGAATTTTGTTCCAATCCTTTAAAAATGGCCTCTTAATCACTAAGGTCGTTAATTAGAATGAATAGCTCTTATGAAAGTACTAAAAAATCTGTGGCCTAAAGAGCGAGGTATTGACTAGGGGGCGAACCCAATCATATACGTAATATTTTCTCTCGTTTTAAGTTTTGATATTGCTCCTTACTTTTAGTTGAAAAAATTGTTTTTTTTTTAATTTAATTTCTGATTTTTTTTTTTTTAAATAATGCTGGGAAATCCGGCGCCCCCTTCATAGCAATGTCCCTTCCCACATGAAAACTTCCTCCATGTAAAGATTCTCCCACATAACCCCCAACCCATCCCCCCTCCACTACCAGAAAAAATCCCCCCCCCCTGAAAACGTCTGTATACTTCCCAATAACCAATACTATATGTTAACATTGGGTAAAGTTCATAACTTTCAGCCCTCCCCCCAGGGACTTTGGGGGATTAAGTCATCGTAAAAGACATAGCTATCATAATTTCGATTATGCTGGACAAAATGGCTATCTCAAAATTTTGATTGGGTGACTTTGGGAAAAAATTAAGCGTGGGAGGGGGCCTAGTTGCCTCCATTTTTTGGTCACTTAAAAAGGGCACTAGAACTTTTAATTTCCGTTCCAATGGGCCCTCCCACGATATTCTAGGACAACTGGGTCGATACGATCACCCCTGGAAGAAAAACAAATAAACACGCATCCGTGATCTTTCTTCTGGCAAAAAATACAAAATTCCACATTTTTTCAGATAGGAGCTTGAAACTTCTACAGTAGGGTTCTCTGATACGCTGAATCTGATGGTGTGATTTTCTTTAAGGTTCTAAAGCTTTTAAAGGGTATCTCCTCCTTTTTTCGAAAATCAGCCAAATTTTCTCAGGCGCGTAACTTTTGATGGGTAGGACTAAACTTGATGAAACTTATATATTTGAAATCAGCATTAAAATCTGACTCTTTTGATGTATGTATTGGTATCAAAATACCGTTTTTTAGAGTTTCGGTTACTATTGAGCCGGGTCGCTCCTTACTTACAGTTCATTACCACGAACTGTTTGAAAGGTATATTATGTAGTATGTGTATTTGTACAGACAGGTCTTACTATTAGGGAGGGTATAATTTTTTCATGGAGAGGAAGCCGACTATAAACAAACTAAATTAACTCATTTTTGAGAATGGTAGTTTCCAATAAATCCTTTTGTGGAATGAAATTCACCCCCCCCCTCCCCCCTCAGCGAGCAGAAATGGTCTGTAGCAAAAATGGCATTGGGACTTCTTAGAAAAAAAGAAGAAAGTTGCATTTTACATTTCATTAGAGTCATCGTTTAATGTGCTAAGCATTGATCTTGGCCACCTTTCTCTCTGCAGATATATCTAGATAATTAATTACTTGCAATGCTATTAAAACGAATAACTAACCCAATTTTTGTAACAATTTTTCAGGGAATTTTGCATAGTGGGAGTTCTCAGTCTTCAACTCTCCACTCATCTGGTCCAATTCCAGCTCACATGTCTATTAATCAAGTTCAAAACCAGCAGATCATTCAAGGTTCTAGTGAACCAGTAAATTTACAAACAGCCCATCAGCAACACGTTTATCATCCAAATATGGCTCATCAACAAATGAGGCAGGCACATGTTGGGATTGGAAAGGTTTGCTTTGCTTCCTAAATTTTGGTTCAGATAAGAGGGAGGGTAATCAAGCATCAGATTTAACGGATTGGTTATAGTTACCCCCCCCCCCCTCCATAAAAAAGAAGATTTTCTCAAGACCATTCTTGTGAAATGCTTGAAAGGTTTATTTTTTGCTCTCCTTTAGAATTTTCAAAAAGTGAACTCCTGTCTGTCTGATCAGCTCCAATACGATTTACCCCCATGGCACAAAAAAGAAAGATTGATGGGGCGTTGAAAATAGAAGGATGGTATGCAATAAATTGACTTTTCATTTATTGTTGAAAATAATACAATACACTGCTAAACCAAACAGTGTTGTAAATCTGAATGCTTTGAAGTATATTGAAAGACAATGCTTTTGTGAGTGATTTTACTTCTAGGGATTATCTGTAACTGTTTTTGAATTATTACGGATATTTTTTATTGATGGTAAATCTTTGTCTAGAAAAAGTACGCTTATTGCTCAAATTTGCACAACTGATACGAGATAAAGAGCAAAATATTAAACCACTCACTAACGATATTGTTTAGACAACTAGTACTCCTTCAAAAAAAGCTTACGAATGCTTTTAATTGTATAAATAGTTGTCATGGCTTTTATTGCTGAAACAGTTTAAGTATATGATCATAAATAAACGTTTATAAGCATATGGAAGGGGGATTGTTCAAGACAAGCTGCACAAAAATAGCAGCCTAAAAATGTACACAGTTTTTTCCCTCATCCACTCCCGCTATAATCATTTTTATATAGTCTAACGCAAGGCCGTACCCAGGATTTTTCTTCGGAGGGGGTTCTACTAAAAAAATATCGGGGGTGGGGGTTTACACAAAAAACCTCAAAAAACACCCCCCCCCCTCTCTCTGGGTACGGCCTTGGTCTAACACAGTAAGTTCAAACTGCAGTTGCTTAATGTGCAGGGAATGTGTTTTGACTTTCGAAAGCAGAGCTGGGGAAGTTTTGTAAGTAGAAAAAAAAACATTTTCTGAACCATAGGTCTACAATAAATATGTGACTGACTTTCTTTTGTTTCTCTGTCTTATATTTGTGTTACTTCAATTTGTTTCATTAACTATTCTTCTAATCAACTACTTTTTGCATCTTTTTTACTACCTTTTTCTATCTTCATTAAATAAACTATACAAATCAGTAATTAAGTGACTGTTACTGTAAAATGAACAATATGACCATTTTGTTTTTATGTTCTCATAAATTTCACAGAAAGAATATTCAGCCCGAAATATATAGGTTACTTTTCTGCACATTTTGGCGCTCTTTTGTCAGATTTTTTGTTTTGAGTACTTGAAACACGGTACACGATTCTCTAGGGTACGTAGACTATGGGATAAATGAGGGATTCATCCTTCTCTTTATCTCCCTTCTCTGTGTGCAAATTTCACTTTGTCTTTTTCACTTTCACCTTATCACTTATCCAAGCTTGTCTTGGATTTATCTTAGCTTGTTTTGGATTCTATACTCTTTTTTTTCGGAAGTGTTTTTTTAAAATATTCTCTTCGGATTTTTCTTCGGAGGGGGTTCTACTAAAAAAAAATCGGGGGTGGGGGTTTACACAAAAAACCTCAAAAAACACCCCCCCCCCCTCTCTCTGGGTACGGCCTTGGTCTAACACAGTAAGTTCAAACTGCAGTTGCTTAATGTGCAGGGAATATGTTTTGACTTTGGAAAGCAGAGCTGGGGAAGTTTTGTAAGTAGAAAAAAAGACATTTTCTGAACCATAGGTCTACAATAAATATGTGACTGACTTTCTTTTGTTTCTCTGTCTTATATTTGTGTTACTTCAATTTGTTTCATTAACTATTCTTCTAATCAACTACTTTTTGCATCTTTTTTACTACCTTTTTCTATCTTCATTAAATAAATTATACAAATCAGTAATTAAGCGACTGTTACTGTAAAATGAACAATATGACCATTTTGTTTTTATGTTCTCATAAATTTCACAGAAAGAATATTCAGCCCGAAATATATAGGTTACTTTTCTGCACATTTTGGCGCTCTTTTGTCAGATTTTTTGTTTGAGTACTTGAAACACGGTACACGATTCTCTAGGGTACGTAGACTATGGGATAAATGAGGGATTCATCCTTCTCTTTATCTCCCTTCTCTGTGTGCAAATTTCACTTTGTCTTTTTCACTTTCACCTTATCACTTATCCAAGCTTGTCTTGGATTTATCTTAGCTTGTTTTGGATTTTATACTCTTTTTTTTCGGAAGTGTTTTTTTAAAATATTCTCTTTAATGGTCCCAGAAAGCCACAGTAGAAATCACAAGCCTTGTCCTCATGAAGAATTTGTTTCCTTAGGAGTTTAAAATATTAAAAGATAGCAAATGATAATCAGGGTATGGACTTTGTTAAGTACTCCATGGGAATATAACCCTCTATTTGATGCTAAGAAAATTTATAGGAAATTTGATTTTTTTTTTTCTGTCGTTGCCATTATTTCATGTTTTCTCATTAGCTAATTAGAGAATTTTCAAGAAGTATTGAAAAAATAACAATAATTTTTAGTTAGAAAATTTAGCCTTGAAATTATCAATTCTTCAAATTCATTCGAAGGTAGAAAGTTTGATAGTAGAATGTCTGGAGAAACTTTCGTGGAAAAAATTACAAGCAAGTAAATGCATCAAAGACTGTAATACGTTTATTTTGAAGTCAATGTGATGCTTCAGAATTCGACAAAACAAGCGGGCTATTTACTTATTTGAAGTAGACAAAGGTAGAGCAAGCAAAAAGGATAAACACAAAAATGAAATTCTGTGCTTAAAAAAGAAGCTTGGTTGTGGTAACTCAGGCATCATCTTTTTTGGCACTTAGCAGTGGCGCCAATCGCGAAAATTAAAGGGGAGGGGGAAAAATATATTTTCCAATATATGGGAGGGGGAAATCCCCCCCTCCCATCTTCATTTTTGTAAATGAAAATACCCCAAAAAATTTGGGAAATCCGGGAGGGGTGCAAAAAAATCGTGATGGACAGCCCCTTCCCAATTGACGCCGCTGGTACATAGTCCAGTCTCTAATGGGTCTACTGGATTAGTATCTTCCTTTATATTATTTGGTTTGCAAGGTGCTCAAAGGTTTTTTTGAGTTTTTGAAAATATGTCGTGTCTTGTTATTTCTGTTGCAGAAATCGTCGTAAATAGATTCTAAGACCACTTCATACATGACGTATGAAGCAAAGCAGAAAAAAAAATAGAAAATAAAATCAAATAGGCGAGAAAAACGAAGGTAGTTTCAGCCAGTGGAAAAATATGAAACGGTAATAAATAAATATTTCGACAGAGGAAAAAACACACTGTTTTTTTCCTCTTGTGAGTTTTACTTCAAAAGGTTAGATTTTAGTTTTGTTTCTTTATTTTTTCTGAACACTGAAGACGATTTGTCGAAATACCTGCTTTTTTTCGTTTTGTGTTTTTCCACTGGTAGAAATTGCCGGAACTTGGAGCCTTTGTACCAAAGTTGTTTGATCTTAGGTTTAAAAATATCTTCCTAAAAAAAAGAAAAATAATTCACTGTTAGTGTAAAAAGAAATAGAAACTTATCTTTTATTCTCAGTTCCTCTCTGTCTGTTTTTGGTATATAACTTAACTTCTTTTTAGCTTTTTTCCGAGCTGCATTAATGTCGAATAAATAGATCGCGACCAAAATCATCACGAAACCAAAAAATCGCTCAAACCGTATGCAGGGTTTTTGTATTTCTTTCTGTTTATGTCAAGTATGCTCTGTACATTATTCAAAATTTCACGTTTCAAAAGGTGTCTGTTAGCAACGTCGAAGGTGTCTGTTATTCAACGAGCTGGTAGCTCATTGAATATAATGAAGTTTACTGAATTAGAATTATTTAATTGCAGAAAATCAGGTTCTTGTCAAGGAATGCGAGCAGTTTGTAAGTCCTGTTTTACAATAAAGCCCGTTTCTCGCGACAAGACACGTCTTAGCGGCTAAAAAGCACCACTCGTGAAAACCAATGGCAAGTTAAGTTGACTTATAAGACAGGCTAGGGAAAATTATACCAGCTGGTGTCGAATAACGAGTGAAAAAGAAAATTATTTAAAAATTGACCATGCTTCCATTGTCATAATCAATTTTTTATGGATAAACCTTTGTTAATGATTAGTTTCAGTCATTATTTTACAAGGTTTTCGAAGATGCTATTCATTTCTGGAAGTAATTGACAATAACATGAAGACAAAGTTGAAATTGGAAGTTCTATTAAACTCACGAGCATAATTATCTGAATTTTGCGCCTAAAACATTTTGCGCTTAACACTAGCAGGCTGGGTTCGCTTTTTACCTCTAGCTAGCTCTAATCTTCTCGCGAATAATTTCTTGCAGCTTTCCGCTAGTTGGATGAAAATTAACATTGGAAAGCTTAGCCGGTTTTGCTTCTCAGCTCGCAAAAAAAGGTCCTAAGCTTAAAGTAAACGAACGTGTTAAAAAATAGAGTGAATTGTGCAGTAGAAAATGGAAAAATATATTGTTTAAAAAACTTCGTTTTTACAATTTCAGTTGCATTGTGGGACACCTATTGCAACGCCATCTCCAACTGGTTCAGCTGCATCCCCATCAGCATCTCAGCCCGTGGGATTGTCATCAAACGCCTCAGCTGCTGCTCAGCAGCAACAGTTTCAGCGGTTAAAAGTAGAAGACGCTTTATCTTATTTGGATCAAGTCAAATATAAATTTGGTGGCCAACCTCAAGTTTACAATGATTTCTTGGATATTATGAAGGAATTTAAATCTCAAAGGTAAGTTTTTACAAACAAAACTGGAACCTTGGTACACAAAAAAGAAACTCTAAAAACGCATCTAAAATTTATTTTTATATATTTTTGTTACGTTTTCACGAGTCTGGCAAAATTTCGGGGAGGGGTGATTCAAACCCGGTACTTCTTCCTTCCCTCCCCGAACTCTTGTCTGACTCGTAAAAACTACATTTACAACATGCCTTAGATAAGTAACAATTCACAATAGATGAATGAATAACCATTAGTTTGAAATCTTACACATTAGGACAATAAATTAGTCGGACTGAAAAATATTGAAAAAAAAAAAAAAAATACAGGAACACTACCAGACAGGCGACTGACTTAACTGAAATGTTGTATTTACAAAGGTATATATAGCTTAAATTGTTAAGGAGGGAGGGAGACTTGACCTGCCGAATTTTATTTGTGACTAAATATCTCAAAAGTTCCTGGGGGGGGGCATTAAATATTTTCCTAGCCTCTTTCGTATATCGTTTGCCACATAAAACCTATCTAGATCTATGCAACTGCTTTAAGTACCAAGTGTTTTTATGTAGGTTGCCTTTAATTTACTGATCAGCTGGATGTTTTTCATGAATTTCTACCTAAATTTATTTGATCACCGAAGTGGTAACAAAAATTGGCTGAGATCCGAGTTGCACAGGCTTGCACGGCATGATTTGGATAGTCAATAAACAGTGTATAATCAGCAAATGGTCAAATAAGTGACGCAGACTGTGAAAAAGTATATGGCACTGCTTTATTCTGAAACCCTAAAAAAAGGTATTCAAAAGAGAAAATAGTAACTTAAGGTCGCGTAAAAAAAAATAATCATTTTGCAATATTAAGAATTTGCAACTTGGATGAGGTTTGTGTTGGAATATTCACAAACATAATGTATACTGTAAAAACGGGTGCGGGAATTTATTCACCCTGCTTGAAGTGGTCTGTAGGACCGTTTTGGCCCGACCACGTCTTTTGAGGTTTTTGAACCCCCCCCCCCCCCCAGTCGGTCAGAAATGACTCGAATAGAAGTGAAAACGCCTGTCATGAAAAAAACAACAAAAAACAATTTTTGAAGAAAGGTGACTATTTAAAATGTTGTCGTGAATTTGTCAGCAGGGTTTCGACAGCCTTTGGAATTTGACATTATACGGATCCAATGCATATGCTGAGCAATTCTTCCACAGGTTACATAATAAGCATACTTGATTCTAGTTTAGTCTTACCGTGACTTTTGAGGGGTTTTTCAGTCCCCCCGCCCGATTGAATCCTCTGATATCCTTCTTTTGAGCGCTACAGTTTTAGGTATATGTATCTATGGCATTAAATATTGTTCGTTTGATTATTCTGGAGTTAATGTCATTATAGATCTGAAAAGAAAAACATTGCTTCCTTAATGAGATTGCAATGGGTTGCTAGATTTGTAGTACAAGGAGTCCTTTTTTTTAATTCTAAGCAACATATCCAAGGCTCAGACCTTTGTCCTCCTGTGATTATCAATAGAGGTTTTTTCCCTGAAATTTGAGGATGATATTCTTTTGGCAAATTTTATTAACGTGGCCTCGAAATAGCATATTGAAAGTGTTTGTGAAACAATCCAGCTCAATTTCGATATTGGATGAACTCAAAAAAAGGAAAATCCAGCTGGAAATATTATATTTCAAGTAAAATGATCCGTACTTCTTTAAAAATTAAAATAAAGCCTAGATACTTTCATGTTTATTACAAATATCTAGATTTTGTAGTCCCAAAACTATCAAATTACCTTAATAGTCATGACTTCAGAATCTTTAATAAAAATCACAAAAGGAGATTAAAATGATATGCTTTTTTGG
Organism: Artemia sinica; assembly: GCA_027921565.1. NCBI lineage: Eukaryota > Metazoa > Arthropoda > Branchiopoda > Anostraca > Artemiidae > Artemia > Artemia sinica. Next base: position 48,725,954 of record CM051264.1, read on the forward strand.
AAACTCTTGTGTGATAGTACCTTAGTATCCTTTTTAGTGCTTTATTTTCTTTTTTTATGTATTTTATTTTATAAATGCCTGCGTACCTATAAGTCGGGATTTTCTAAATCCTTTTTATATCTCGAAAAGAATAGGCTATAGCTATCATTTATTTTTTAAACGCACATTTTCATTGGTTTTAACTCAGTAAAAATGTGAATTTTATTAGCTTTTTATTTAAACTCTTTCTCTTTTTCATGGAATGTTGCTGGATATACCCATAAAAATGAATACTTAGCAACAAAAAATAGACTATGCAGAGAAATATGATATTTGTTTTAGAACTGGATTTTTTTTTCAAATAAATTATCCTCAAGTGGTGTGCTCAGACAATGAATAATGAGTAAATTCTTTCTCAATGCTTTAACAGGATTTGGGAAATGCTGTGTATAGGAAAGCTCGTTGAAATAAGTAATCGTTTCTCAATCTTTAGTGTCATCTTTTTGAATGAATCAACAAGTTTATTACCCACAATTGCAAAAGATGTTATAATGGTGTGAACAGAAAAAAATGAAACGAACATACCAGAACCCAAATAAAAGATAAACTAACACTCAATCATTGCCTGGAGAAATATAAGAGACTTATCTAGTCTTTCAAAAAATCTTTGGCGGTGACTCTCAGCTGCAACCAGGGGTTCAGCCAAAGGTTGGAAGTGACGATCAGCTGCCTGTTCTAGACCAGGGGTCTCCAAACATTTCTGCTGGAGTGCCCATTAACTGTCGAAGAGCAGGTTGGGGGCTGACTAAACACTAAAAGTCCAAATGAGAAAGAATAAAACAAATGTTGTTTTTAATTACTTATTTCATAGTATTATATTTACAACATTAATATTATTTAATATTATTTAACAATACATCGATGCACATGAAGACATGCACTAGTGGGAATGGTGAAATCTTTTCCTGGATGCCAAAATAGTAGATATTTCTGGTTTTAGATTTAATGTCCCTTGTATCAACAGTGACCTGAGAATCGTTAGACAATTTAGTTCTCAAATTGTTATTCACCTATTTCATCCTCGGAAATGTCTGTTTGCACAAGTATGTTGTTCCAAAGATTGAAAGTTACCGTATTGCAAAAGCTATGACATTAAGAAGCGTTCCTTAGACAAAAACTGGTAAAGACTCAAAAGTCCTACTCTGAACTTGTCCCTAAGGATGTCATTTGCTTGCAACTCAATGACCTCCAGCTGTAGTTAATCTGAAAAACTGGTCATATATGCTTCAAATGGATCTTGAAATAGCCTCACTTCTTCTGCCTTTGAATCCAAGTTAGAAAACCGTTACTGAAACTGCATCTGAAGGTCTTAGATGTTGTCGAGTCTAGATGATGCGGAGAACTGAGCTGTTGCTTCAGCCATGTAGACTTTGCAATGCCAAAAGTGCGTCACGTTGCTGGCCTTTACTTGTTCCAAAAACAAGATAAGTTTAGATATGAAGGCATTTAGGGGAGTGTAGGTTATAGATCAGAAACTTCCATACCTACTCTTCATCAGATAGCAATGGCTGTGACTTGCCTTTGCTTTCTAGGAAGTTATGTATTTTTCGTTCTTAGCTCATATACACACAACTGAGACCCAACTTAGCCATTTTACTGCTGTGTAATATGGTCATTCTGTGTCTGTATCTTTCAACATGTCTCTGAACTGTGTATGGTTTAGCCCATGTGACCTTATTAAATTCACCATTTTCACCATGGATTCAATACACTCCTAATACCCATATATTTAGCAAACAAAGCTTGATGGTGAATAATACAGAACAGGAACATTGGTTGTGAAATGAGTTTCTCTTTACACATTTGCTTCACTTGTCCAACCAAGCCTTTCTTTATTCCAATCATGTTCTTTCCTCCATCAACGGCCAAGTAACTGAAGTTAGTCTAGTCCAAGTTGTAATCAACATTTTTTTTTTTTAATTCATTGAATATATCCTCTCCAGTATCTGTGCTATACATTCTATATGGGGAAGCCAACTCTTCCATTAGATGGTGCTATATCATTCTATTGAATTAGAAAGGTCAATGAAATGATGTAATGCAACCTTTTTCTGGTGATTAAAAGGTCTCCAGAGGCCAGATGAGAGGGCCACATCTGGCCCACGGGCCGTAGTTTGGAGACCCCTGTTTAGACTATAGGGGAATTTCCAAGAGAAATTCCAAATATTTAAAATACATATAACTTAAATTTTTTTGGCAGCACATGTAAATTCGTTCCAGAAAGGGGAAAAGGCTATTTTCTATAAATTAAAAATAAATACAATATGTTACTTTATCAAGACTTGAAAAATAAGATGATGTTGATCAAACTCATGGTACGTATTTAAAGAAAACATCTGGAAGCACTTAAAAATGTCTCGTTAACTTGATTATTTATTTATATTTTAATGTATAGAAATTTGAAGATGCTGTTTTTGATACATGTCTTTACTCCCCTCTATTTTCAAATATTTTTGATGTTCAATTATGTTTCAGGAATCAACTGTGCTTGAAATTTAAGGGTTGCATGTACTTGATAAATTTAATGGTGCTTGGTGCTGATTGGGAGGTGTGGTCTGGATTGGATTTGTTATCCATATATTAATGCATTTTAGGGACCCCACTGGATTTTTTTACTTTGTAGGGTGGCCATTATACCAGTGTTGTCATCCCGTCTTGTATTTTCATTAAATCTCTCGTTTCCTCTTGAAGCTCCCCAGGAGCTCTTAGTGCTGCAAAAATTGTGATCAAAATATGATGGAAAAACTAAATATTTTTCAAATTTTAATCGTTTTATTTTTTTGTGGTGAAAGAAATGTCTCTTGTTAAATTTGCTAGTTAAGTTTTTTTTGTAAAAGAAATTCCCCTGCCTTCCCTGATCTTTATTTTTATGCCCCCTCTCCCTTTCCATCGGACTGAATTCCTGGTTACGCTTCAGAAGTAATCTATGGGTATTTTGTAACCTAAATGTATAGCATCAGCCTTGAAAAACTGTCAAACCCGAAAGGAAAAATAGTGTCTTTAAACTTTGTTGCTTCATTGTTTTAGTAACACCAGCTAATTAGTTATTTATAAATATTTATAGTCTAACCGTATATCTTTAAACCCCTCTTCGGCATAACTAGAAAAAGAGTTCGAAATTTTGATTTGCAATCCTCTTTTTTTTTGTTCTGTTGCTGCCTTTGAAAGGTAGGAAATTGAGAAGGTGGTAAAGCAGAGCCGCTTCCTTCATTCTTTTCTTCCTTGACCCCTGTGAATCTTGGCTAAGTATCAAGTTGTGTTTCAAGATGTAAGTAATTTGGTTGGATTAAATTTACCGCGACGTAGTAGGAAATTCATACAATAACTGCGCAGTTGAAGATGGAATGGATAAAGTACTTTGATTGCTAAGAAAATTATGAGTGTGTGAATATAAAATCCCCAAATAAGTAGGAAAAATTGATTTTGTGTCCAAGCCCTATAGTCATACTTGGTCCCCTCCCCCCCCCACCTCAATGGCTATTGCACAAAAGAAATCTCAATCGGGTCTTTTTTACGTTTGCAAAAAAGAAGAAATGTGTGACAAAATAATAATAATAATAATACTAAAAACCGTTCAGCGCCTGTCCTTCAAAGACTATCTGGTATAATAGAAAAATATTCTAAACTGTATCCTTTTATTCATCTATACAATTTCAATGCTTATTTATTTTTCTTACCTATTTTCAAAAAGAGTTCCCCAGAACATGACTGTCCGAAGGTAAATGTGTATATATACGCTTTCTTATTTTGAGAAATCCCGGCTCAATGTTCAAGATTATTTCTAGTTCAAGGTAGAGCCTGAAAATCGGGCTTTTCGTCGAATTTCGTTTCGTGAAATTAGCGGTGACTTTCAGGAAGAAAAATAATTTATTTTTAAGTTTATTATAAAGGTTTAGAAACTATACTAAAGGAAAATTCTATATTTTGGTAAACTTTTAGAAAGAGCGGAATTTTGCAAACAAAGTTGAATGAATTGGAATGTTTTGATTTTGCGTTCTAACGTTATTGTCCTCTTCTCAAAATGTCAGATGAAAAGAGAGCTTGTGAGAATAAGCCGTTCAGGAAATTCATTTCATGCATAAACGAAAGTAGATTTCAAGTATTTTTAGATTTTGTCGTTATAACTGTGTTTACGCAATCTATTCCTTTGGAGGACCATATCAATTTATCCAATGGTTACTTGAGCCATATTTTATTTGGATAACTATGGGGTTAAAACCTTGTCGTATATACCATTCTGTTTGGAGGACTTTCAGTGGTGGTTTCTGGCTTCTCTTGCGCCCGGAGCAAAATATTAATTAGTGACCTCCCCCTCCTGTCTCCCACAAAATCTTCAGACCAAATTTTAACAAATTTTTATTCATTAATAAATTATTTGCAATTTATTAATTAATAATTTATTTTTTTAACATTTTTAAATTAATCATTTTAACTATTAATTATTTTAATTTGATTGTTTTAATCATTATTATCTAATTATTTGATTATGTTTTAATTTAATTTAATCTATTAATTTATTAATTAATTTCATTTATTAACTGCGCCCTCTAATTTATTTTAATAAAATAAAATTGTGAAACAATTATAACCATTAAATTATTTACGTGGAATTTTGCGCCCCTAAAATTCTGTGCGCCCATGGTAAGTGCCCCCTCTACCCATTCCCAAAATTGCTCCTGGACTTTTTGGATATGGTAATGGCAGTAAGTGTGGAAGGGATGAAATGTGCTGAACACATACTTTATATTACTGTTAGTTGAATAGTTTCACTACCTTATTTTCGCTTTCCTTTAAACATCCCTTTTCTAAGTCAATTAGTGGACAGATGCTTATGTCAATATAAACTAAATTGCGGATGAATACCAAATGTAAGGAACGTAAAGATATTCGTCCCTCGTGATAATTTTTTCGAGGTAAAAACGAAGAAGGTATGCTCTACAAGGTCGAATTTTGCTTAGGCGGCAGGATATCACGTCGCTCGATGGATAAAGTTTTGCGTGAGTGAATATTTAGCTTGCTTTCCCTACTATTTATTCATCGATAATAATTTTAGATTGATCGTGGCTTTTGATAGGTATTCAAAGAAGTTTTTTTCTTATATTTTCTTGAAAAATTTCAGCGAGTTTCGTTTTCAATTAGACATACCAACGGGAATCCACGTTGCTACTTCGCATTCGTTTTGCCTGACAAAATTTATCGTAATCTGTCACAGCCTAGTTTTTTGCTTTTATTTATCTCAACTAAGCTTTTATTTCCTAAAGTGGAGATACTAGATCATCAGTGTTGCCAACGCGGTACTATTGTACATTTTTGGTACAATTTGGAGGTCCTAATACAATACGGTACATTTGGAAATTTTTTGGTACAATCAAATTTTCTAGTACATTTCGGATTTACAAGCTCTTTTCCGATTCGGACATCTTTTCAAGCCTTCATTAGTCGAAAATTTTCTTCTTGTTGTGGCAAAAGTTTAACGTACTCTTCAGTTGGTACAAATTAATCTCTTGTGGTACAATTTTAGTTGAAAATCCGGTACAGTTTATTTCAAAGCGTTGGCATCACTGTAGATCATACTTTCCTATTACTTTCTTTTTAATCATCAGCTGGTTACAGTTATAATTTTACAGTTGTTTCTAGACTTATCGATTAATATTTAAGTCGACTTATCTCTGTTTTTTTTATTTATTTATTTGATTATTTAATTGTACACGTTTGTTTTAATTTCAGTATTGATACACCTGGAGTTATTGCACGAGTCTCGTCGCTATTTCGAGGTCATCCGGAACTAATCGTTGGCTTCAATACATTTCTACCCCCCGGATATAAAATAGAAGTAAAATCTAGCAATCATGTAAGTTAATATTTTATTTCAGGTTTTGTCTAAAGGGGGCTATTTGCTACTCTCTGTGTCTTGAGGTTTATGTTCCTTGTGTAATTTTTCGTGTTTCGTTTTTCTGCTCTCTTATGGTTTTAATATATGAACAGAAGAAGACAATTTTACTATGATTCCATAGTTGGGATTCAGCCCACCACTTATACATCTACCGAAATACATAATTGAAAACACATTGAATATAAGTATCTTCGAAGACCATACTACCGTCATCAGCAGACAGTCAGCGACCGTCATCAGCAGATAAACTGCTGATGTTTATCTGCGTATGTGATCGAAATATTCAGAATTTTTATCATTGTTTTTCACTGTGTAATAAATGGATCTATCTTTATTTGAAGTGTTATTTTTATGACACGTTAATTATTAGTTGAAAATTTTTGAAAAAAAGACAATTTTCTTATTTTTAAAGCGCATTTAGATCCTTTTCCAATAAAACTTTTAATTAATATTGTAAATTCTGGCTGTGTAAATGGATAGATCTGAGACTAGTGAAACCATGATGTACGTATCTTGTCGTTGTGGGGGTATTTACAGTTGTAGGCTTGCCGCAAAATCACTTGTTTCAGTGGGATCATATACCTTAACGGTAAACAAGTGTCATTCACGGATATCCAATTGGAAGCGAATCTGGCTGAAAGACTGGCTAGTGAAAATTATCGCCAATATTGATTGAAAAGGTAGTGTGTTTGAGAGCTGTGTGACCATGCTCGTATTGTTCTGATAAGTTTTGTTCTAATCATTGTTCTAATAAACTAGCATTAGTATTGATTTTGAAAGGTTTTCATAAATACTATCCATTTCATGAAGTCATTTGATTCACAAAATGAAGATAATAGTTGGTTGCAAATTGTTTCCAAACAATGAGTGTAATAATTTGAATTGGACGCTAAATACCACTAGCTGGGAAAAGCTTCTACCAGTGGCAGGGAGCACAGTAAAGAGAATATGCAGTAACGACAAAGGCTATACTCTCCATTAAAAATATGTGACACAGATCTAAAACCACACAAGATTCCGCCTTAGCGCACGCGCGAATCCGATGTACACATCACGGTGAAGTTATGGAAACTGAACTAGGCTGTGACGGCACGGCTCAGAGTCTTTAGTCGCGGTATGAAATATGTGTCATGTTTGGAAAAAGAAGTCGCTGCCGTATATTCTCTCCACTATGGCCTGGAGTTAATATTGAAGTCTAGCCAGATCTTGTCTTCTCGCGAATATCAGCCTGGCAGCTTTCCGCTAGTCCTGAATTTCAGATGGAAAGCTAAGCCAGCTGGAGAATATGCCTCAAGTGTAAGTGTCAATTGTTTTTGCCTTCTTTCTTTCACTCGTATTAATTCGATAATGTAATTTTTGTTGTTATCGTACATCCACATTCTTTTAAATTTAAACAAGGCCAGGCATGATTATTACTTATGGCATTAGTTTGCTTTGGTTAAGAATGTTAGTTTTGTTACCAAAGACAATTTGGTAAGGTTAAAATATAGTTTTACAGTGCTGAATAATGTGACACTTGAATGGACTGTTGGAACATACTCTTTTCAAATTCCATCTGCGATCTACTCTCATATGAGCATCCCATCTTCATTGGTAGACCAACCCTTCATGGTCTTTGTCTTGATGAAATCTTCACCTTGTTCTTCACTGGTGGCTCCCAAATTTTCTGGAAAACAGTTTAAGCGACGATGCAAATAGTGCAGCTTTATTGCTCGTGTTAGAAGCAAGATTTTTAAAACCTATAATAATCTCCTTTACCAGCGTAACATAGTTTTCAGCTTTGCGGCTACTCAACAAATTGTTTATGACTAGACAAATGATATCCATGCTTTTTGCTCAGCCTCATTCATGGAATCTTGAAAGACAGGCTCTTTCATAAGTATTCTCATTTCGGGCCACCAAAAACTCCAGCTTTAATCTTTTCTGTGGTTGCGTGAAGCATCTTTCTTCCTATATATGCAAAGCATGATCCTTTTAATCTAGAGCGTTTAAAAACTGCTTCATTATTTCCAGCTTAAAATACAGTGTGAGGAGGATGATTTTTCTCTCGCGCAACTAAAGTCTCATTAGCCTAGTGCTATTCTTGTTCCCAAGAACCATATTTTCCCCCTAAAACCTTTTTTTTTGTCTTTTTTTTGCTGTCCCCAAAACACAAGAAACAAGGAATTTTCGTGTAGCCACTTTGCTGTCCAAGAACAAAATGTGTCATGTTTAATTCCACACAAATCACCCACTTATGTTCAGAATAATTAATTTTTCCAAATCTGAGGATACAGGGTCACATTATTTTTTGATTTTTGTCAAGTGGGCAATTGCTATAAATCCAAATTCAGACTTCAGACTTTGCTTGGAACTGTCAATGAATAGGTGCTAGTCATTTGGTGATTTTTTAGACTATCAGTTTTTTCTAAAAGGCTATTAGTCAGGCTATTAGCTATCATCAGAGAATGCGAGATTGTGTTCTTGATTGAAAAAGGGTCGCAAATCCTTTTCTCTTTTACAGTAAGGGGTGATTTAGGTTCCTTGCTCCAGTAAATTATTGTCGTGCAATTTGGAGGCAAGTCATTCTGAAGCTTCTTTTGACAGATTGAAATCTAACAAGGTCATTCAACTTGTCTTGGTTAAAGTGTTGAGGGAATGATGAAACTCCCTCATAATTACAGTCACCACCATCATTGTTATCAAGAAAGTCTTCAAAGAATCAATATTCTTCCGCACTGAGCTTGGTAGCTGATGAAATGTTTGTATTGGTAACTCATCGTCGTGGGCAAGTGTCGTCTAGCAGAGGATAAATCAGGAAAATACCACTTACTGTAGTTGTTTCTATTTATGCCATTAATATTTACGATACAGAAACAGCAATCACCGATATTATCGTAGGTTCCCTCTAAAACAATCAGTACAACAAACTTGAGACTGTTCCTTTTCCCTGTAGTCCGATGTTGCAAACATTCCACACGGATTTACAAACAGTGCCATTGTGTTATCTTGGTTGACAAGTTCAACACCAAAATACCCAAGATATACTTTCTTTATAAAGTTGGCAATAGGTTCCCCGTTTCCTTGAAAAGGGCACTCTACATATGTAGCAAAAATGAATCGGGATGATTCACTCAACTTCTTCTACTTGAACCGGAACTTATTTTTGTAAATCTAAAACATGGTGTGCGTGTAACTGAACCCCAAGCAACTGAACCCCGTGTAACAGAACCCCAAGCAACTGAGCCCCTGTAACTGAACCCCCGTATAACCGAACCCCCGTGCAACTGAACCCCCGTGCAACTGAACCCTCGTGCTACTGAACCCTCATGCTACTGAACCCTCATGCAACTGAACCCCCTTTAACTGAACCCTCGTGCAGCTCAACCCCCGTGCAACTGAAACCCCGTGTAACTGAACCCCCGTGCAACTGAACCCTCGTGCTACTGAACTCTCGTGCTACTGAACCCTCGTGCAACTCAACCCCATTTAACTAAACCCCCGTGCAACTGAACCCCCATGTAACTGAACCCCCGTATAACCGAACCCCCGTGCAACTGAACCCTCATCCAACTCAACCACCGCACTTACATTGGGTTAAACGCAATAGGGTTATGAACCATAGTTATTTAACCATGGTATAGTTATTTAACCTTTACGCTGTTTTAGATAAAATGGCCGTCCCAAAATTTAGATCGGATTTATTTAGGGGAAAAATAGGATGGGGTGGAAACCCTCCGATCACTTTTAACTCTGAAAAAATGCACTGGAAATTTTGGTTTCTAATCGAATGAGCCCCCCCCCAAAGTTCATAAAAAAAAATTCTACAAAAACCTTATGTGTTAGCAATGAGCAACTAGCTTAACTTACAGCCCTTGCCCCAGATGCCGCTGGTGGGGTTGTTAACCCCAAAGGCATGGTTATTTGATCTTCAGACTATTTTGAACAAAATGTTTATTTTTATTTTGATCGGATGTATTGGGGGGGGGGGGTATCAGTTAAGAGGAAAAGGCTGATTGTCCTGTAATTACCTTTGATTCTTCGAAATTGAACTTGAACTTTCAATTTCCAATCGAATGAGCCTCCTTCAAAGTTTTTACGATCATCCCTTCTATAAAAACCTTAAATTTTAAAAATTGGTAACTTGCAATAACATACAGATTGCTGATACAGGTATATCAGCAATTTTTTTGGAACAGCTTAGCGTATCAAGATGAAACTTCTGGGGCATCTACCTGCTACTACTGCTATTAATACCGCTACTACTACTACTGATTCAACACTATTATTACTTCTACTGCTCCTACTACGACCTCTGCTACTATTAAACTAGCACTATTAAGGCTACACATATCAAGTTGAAAATTTGACAGAATGAGGTATTTGAGGTGGAACTTGAACTAAATCAAAAGACACTATGTGCATGCAGATTTTTCAAAATGGCGTATCTCAAAAAGGGATTTGTGTATTAAGTTGGAACTTTCAGAGAATGCTTAAAGGGAAAGTCAATTCACCAAAAGGAAATATGTGCACGCTCAGGCTTGGATTTACCACTAGGTCCCTAGGCCCAGACCTAGAAGCCCATAATGCTAGCAGGAGCATTAAATTATCACTGAGTAATTTTTTCCTGACAAAAACTGGACTGATGCGATTTATCGTCGCCAGGTGCACTCTTCCGCCACGCTACCTATTCACAGAAAAATGACTTTAAAACAACTCAGGAATTCCATGGTCACTTATAAACTATCAGATGTCTCCCAAGAATGGTAGCTGAGAGTTCGGTATTACCCCTCTCTTTCATCACTTTTCGCTCATCAGTTGTGTTCTGTTAACACAGTTACATGGTTACACACAGTTACAGTTACATGGGGGTTCAGTTACACGGGGGTTTAGTTAAATGGGGTTGAGTTGCACGAGGGTTCAGTTAAAGGGGGTTCAGTTGCATGAGGGTTCAGTAGCACGAGGGTTCAGTTACACGGGGGTTCAGTTGCACGGGGGTTCAGGAACCCTAAAACATAGTCATAGTAAAAGCACATCAACCTATGACAAAGTTTTAAAACTTTTATAAAAAAACTTTACTCTGATAAAAAATATTGCCTCTGGGATACATCCACTTAGCCGCCATGGTGAGAATCCTCCAACTAACCAGCTTCGGTGCCACCCCTCACTTCATTATCCAGATAAAAAGACAGTAACTAGTCGTTATATCAGTGTGCATCATTGATATATAGGTTGATTTAGCAATACACTTTTTTTTATACAAACGGGTTACAATAAATAAATAAACAAACTTCTCATTTAAAAAACACTATCCAATGCATTACTGCATACCGAACAACCCCCCCCCCCCCCAAAAAAAAAAGAAACTTAAAAAATGCTTTTGTTTCCTCGGATCCTAACATAACCCAACCCAAAAACAAAGAAATATCTTCAAATCACTTCACTCCCACCCCTCCAATAATTAAATCAAAAAGAAAAAAAAGGTGGGAACTTGAGAATCATCTATACAAACAACCCAACACACCACAACATTCACAAAAAAAAAATCACTCATCCTTTCTAAACCCAAACAATCATCTCACCAACAACATTCAACCAATCATTCTCTACACACAACCACTAAAATCTTATATATTGAGAAAAACAACTAACAACTAGTGAAGGAATTTCGAAATTCAACCAGATCTGTCTTGTTTTTTTATCTCCTCAGGAAGTTTGTTCCAGGCAGCCGGGCCATAAAAACGTATAGAAAATGCAGACCTTGTTGCTACAGGGAACGGGGTTCGTATTGAATTGGCATTCCTTGTCTCATACCCATGTTGAACTTCAGTAAATCTAATTGAGAAACATGCAGGTAGCAGGTTGTTCAAACCTTTAAACATGAATAATGCCGTGTAAAACTTAACTAGGCCGAACAGTGGCAGAATCTTAATACCGTCGTATTGCGTTCGAACCGAGCCAGAGCCTTGCATTCCAGATAAAACACGAATAGCTTTATTTTATAGAACTCTCAGTGGCATTAGATAAGTATTAAAAGTCGTTGACCATACACTTACACAATATAACAAATACGGATGAACTAGCGAGAAATACAGTATTCTTAAAATTTTAGGAGGGAAAATAACCTTCAGTTTGCCGCAGCATTCCAACATTCCTGGCGAATTTAGTACACAGTGATTCAATATAAGGTTTAAACGCAAGACACTCATCGACTTGGACGCCAAGATATTGGACTTATCTATGTCTCTGTTGATATCCACTTTCTAGTTGAATACCATGGATGCAAGGATAATAATTAGCACTTCTTCCACATAGAATAAATTTACTTTTACTATGATTCAAACGTAATTTATTTACGCGCACCATCTTTCAATACAACTCATCCCTGTATTTAACAGCAGAAATAAATCTGCCTAATTCACAGCTGCCACTGAATACTGTGTGTCATCAGCGAAGCTAGGCAATATAATCTTTGACTATCTTTTAAGGCAGGCATTCAGATTATTAATGTAGATTAAAAACAACAAGGCGCCAAATACAGAACCCTGTTGTACTCCACATCTCACATTCATATAATCAGAATGAACACTTCCAATTGTGGATGATAGTGTTACGTTTCAAAAAGTATAGCTAATACAGTAAAACTTAATTTCATATTTGGATTCAGCATCCCAACAATAACATGAATCAGCTTAAAAAACCTTGTCCAATTAACCTGTGTATTTATATTTTTTTTTAGATTAATAGTAAATTTTCTTTACAAGTATTTTGTTTAACCTTTCCTCTTTCACATTCTGGCTTCCTGTTCTTTCTTTTTTACATTCCTTATAAATTCTTTGCTTAAAAAAGTTTTCTTTTTTTTCTAAAACAAAATTCAATTTTTGTTTACCTTCTCCTATTAATTTTGTAACGGATACTCTTCTTTTTTTCGAAATAAGTCAAATGTTCTTATATGAGAGATAATTTAGCTTTAATGTTTAAATATCTAAAACTGACATTCATGTTGTAATTTTCGCCTCGACAATGAGAGGGGATCTGTTAGTCCCTTAGCACCCGCATTTTATGCCTAATATAGTTTCATTCCTCCAAATGAAGGGACGTCAGAGGCTAAATTCCTTCTGTATATTCATTTGAAGTGCCTCTCACCGAAATTTCAAAAATTCGTAACCAAAACTTGAGCTTTTAAGGCCTCGGGTATCCCACCCTCAAATAAAAAATTTGCTTACTTCTGCTCTAATAGCTGGTACACAACCAAGCGAAATTCTATTATTGTTAGTATTATTGGATAAACCACTGCTATATAAACGCATATTTCTTTGATAGAATCCATATATTTTTAGTGTTTGGTAGTTATAAGCTAATTTCAAACTTTTGCTCGGTAACACTTTGACCTTGTGTGAGCCAAAATCTTTTGTTTTTCGGGACAAATGGACGAAGTCGTTATACTGCTTTAGGAGAATCTATTTTGTTATTTAAAAAGGAAACGTAGAACATAAATTTCAGTTTGGATGAGCCCTCTCCCAACAAAGTACAGCCACTGATTCAAGACGTTGATGATATTCTATTGAACTTCTTGCGGTCTTGATCACAGGAGAGCAAAGTTTAGAAGAATGTAAAAAATCTATGAGAGCTAGGCACTTAGTTCTCTCATGAGCTTCAGCATTTGTTTTTTCACAAAGGGTGGGGGTATCTGCTTTTAAAGCTAGTTGTTTCTTAATGCTTAATTGCCAAGAGTATAGTATCATATCAAGTGATTGATGGCACTTTACATTTCGAAATAAAATCAGTACTTATATTTCTTATGCATCAATTTTGAATTTGTTTTTTGGGTGAAGTTTTGATATAAAGCTAAGTTATAAGAGAAGCCAAAGTCGGGTCGGCAGCCTTACATCACGTCACCCGATGAGAAAATGTTTCTGTGGTGGTGAATATTTGGTTCGCTTCTCTTTCAGATAAAAGTTAACAAATTTCTTCTGCTGGCCCGTTAAATTATAAATATAAAATAAATTTTAGCTACCTGTAAATGCGCTAGTAAAAATTCACAACTGGTGTTATTTTTTAGATAGGGATTCAAAGGAGTCTTCCTTTTTTATAAGAATCTTCATGAATCTCGAAAAATTTAGCTTTCAGTAGATATATCAGCTGGAACCCACATAGTAACAATGCTCGTTCATAATATTTCTCAATTATTAGTATCGCTATTCTGATATTCAATTAATTTAATTTCCTCTTATGTAGATGGCTACAACGGCTTCAGGAGGAGCTTTAAACAATCTACACACAACAACAGTGGTTCATGCTCCGAGTGGAATTCACCACATCTCTGCTAGTGGTGCTATTACGTATCCTGTTCCTCAGGTGGAAAGACAGTCTGTAAACTATGTTGCTGCTTTAGTTGAACGAGGTGCTGCAACACCGCCAATATCTCTAAATAGACCAGTTGTTGCACCCACACCACCGATGAGTGTAAAACCCGCTGTTCTCTCTCCTGGAATGACAGTGTAAGTATTCGATTCCTTAAGTCAAATAAATTTTATTTTTTAGGGCAATTCAACCAGGGAAGTCTGGGCGGCGGTGTATTTTCCTCCCCCACCCTGCCCGGCCTTTGATATTGGTTGAAACAATCCCTTTCCTAGCAAACAGAAAACGTGCCTTAAAGTGCAGTTTCTATGGTTTTTACCCACCATCCTTTTAAAATATTGATTTTATTGTGGGATTGGGTCCCATGATGCTCGATTGAAAGAGTGCTGGTTTACATGTTTCCCAATGGAAAATTGACATTCTCCCGCCCTACCCTGACTAAGACCTTGATCCATTCCACTGTGCCCTCAAACTGAGAAAACTTAGAAATAACAACGAGAAAAAAGAATCTTGTCTTTCAAGGCATTTTTGCAACAAGTTTTATTGTTCAATTTATATCTTCTGAAATCTATAAAAATGGACTTAAATTAGACCCCAGGAATAAATTAAACAAAATGTTTTGATTTTTTTGTCTTTGTTACTTTTCTTTTAGAACTGCAGCTAAGAATATTAGTGAAAAAGCTTTAAGTTTAATAGAAAGGAGAAAGGACTTGTACAAGAATTATCTGAGTGATAGATCACATGAAAACAAAAGAAATGTAAAGAAAGTGGAGAAAGCATTGAAGTATGAACTAAGGAGGTGTGAAGTGGAGGCCATGGATAAAATTGCCGAGGATTTAGAAGATGCAGCTAGACGGCATAATAGTAAAATATTGTACTGGCACGTTAACAAATTGAGAGGTAGTAGTCAATCCGGACTTGTCCCAGTTAAAGATAGGAATGGGGTGGCAATTAGCGATAAGACAAAAGCTAAAGCGAGATGGGCCGAACATTTTGAGAATTTGCTTAACCGAGATAGAGTTGCAGGAAAAAATATAGAGGAAAATGAAAAAGTTTGTGATACCTTGGATGTGAAGGAAGATTTGTTTTGTGAGGAGGAATTAGAAACAGTACTAAAAGGATTAAAGAATAATAAGGCTCCAGGTGCTGATAGGGTAGTAAATGAGTTTCTTAAATATGGTGGCTCTGAGGTTAGAAATAAGTTATTGGAGATTATGAATATGATTTTTGAAAAAGGGGAAGTACCTAATGATTTTAGGAAAACCTTAATTAAGCCACTTTATAAGAAAGGTGATAAAAGTGAGTGTGGTAATTATCGAGGCATTAGTCTGGTCTCTGTAGGTAGCAAATTGCTTAGTAATATGATACTTTTTAGACTGAGAGATGCCGTAGACAAAGTTTTAAGAGAAGAGCAGTGCGGTTTTAGACAAGGTAGAGGATGTGTTGACCAAATTTTCACTCTTAGGTTAATGATTGAGAAGTGCCTAAGTTTTCAAACACCTTTGGTCCTCAGTTTTATAGATTATGAGCAAGCGTTCGATTCTGTTGATAGAGGAGCTTTAGTAAAGGTTTTATCCTTGTATGGTATACCAGACAAATACATTAAAGTGATTAGTGCTATGTACGAGAATAACACTGCTGCGGTTAAGGTAGGAAATGAGGTTAGCAGCTGGTTTTGTATTAAATCAGGAGTTAAGCAGGGTTGTGTTCTATCCCCCTTTATATGGATTATTTTGATGGACTTTGTTTTAAGGAGCACAGGAAAGGCAATGGGAGACCACGGAATCAAATGGGGAGGAAAAAGTCTCCTGGACTTGGATTATGCTGATGATTTAAGCATCCTAGATGAAAGTGTGAGCAAAATGAATGAAGTTTTAGAGGTTTTGCGAGTTCAGGGTGCTAGTATTGGTTTGAAAATTAATGTTAGGAAGACCAAGTCACTAAGGCTAGGAATAAGTGAAGATGAAAAGGTGACGTTGGGTAATGAAAAGATTGATCAGGTGGGCAGTTTCACTTACCTTGGTAGTATTATTAGTAAAGATGGTGGGAGCAGTGAAGATGTTAAAAATAGAATAGCCAAGGCTCAGGGTGTTTTTTCACAGTTAAAAAAAGTCTGGAAGAATAGGAAGATAAGTCTGCAAACCAAGATTAGAATCTTAGAAGCTACAGTGATGACAGTGGTCAAATATGGCTCTGAAGCATGGACGCTCCGAAAAGCGGATGAAGATTTGCTAGATGTTTTCCAGAGAAATTGCTTAAGGATTGTTCTGGGTACCCGGCTGACTGACCGTATTTCAAACAATAGGCTATACGAAAAATGTGGTTCAATACCGCTTTCTAGGTCTATAATGAAAGAAAGGTTGAGGTGGTTAGGGCATGTTGTTCGGATGAAGGATGACAGATTGCCGAAGATTGTTCTTTTCGGCCAACCATCTAGGGCTAAACGGAAAGCAGGTCGTCCCCGTCTGGTTGGGAGAACGTCATAAAGAAAGATTTAAAGGAAATGGGAACTTCGTGGGCGGGTGTAAAAAAGGAGGCTTTGAATAGATTGGGGTGGAGGAGGAGCGTGCGTAGCTGTGTTGGCCTCAGGCGGCTTGGTGCTGCAATGAGTTGTTAGTAGTAGTAGTAATATTGAGCTTAGTTAAGTCATGGTCTGTGTATTTTTTGCTTTGTTTTAACAGGTCAACATAGCTTCAACCCTTTATTTTCCTTAATTGAAAAATCACCATTGTATCAATTAATTGTTAATTTCACCTTAAAGTTAAGTCCTCAAAATTTCACCCGTAAAGTAAATTTTAATGGGGGGGAAGGGGAAAGCGGCCTCTATATACGAGTACCCAAGATTTTTTTTTTTGGAAGAGAGAGGGGTGTAACAAGACAGAAAAAGGCTCCTGTTTGAACTGTTGGACTAAATCGTAAAAATCATAAGATTCGTGGAGAAGGAGCATGGAATCCTTCTCTCCCGAAGAGTGTGTTCCGCGCCCTCTGCAACTTAAAATGATTCCGTATATTCTGGAAATTTCCAAATTGAAAACCAGAATTTTAAATTATCAAATCCACAGTAAAATGCTCTCGGAGCCTGTGCTTTTAAGAAATGTTTCCTGCTGTATTGATTGGTGATGTTTCAGAAATATTTTACCGATCTTCAGTTTTATTTATTCTAGTATGTATGCACTGGCCTCATTTATGGCCTGTGAGGCGGTAACATAATGCTTTCTGGACTGCCTTCGTCGTCCGCTAGAGCTCATTTTCTTGTATACCACTGTAATGAAACCACGTGAACAACAATTACACCATGAAAGGGATATATTATATATTGTGAAGGACATTCTTAATACATGAATTATTTTAAGGGTCCCGAAAAGCAAACAATGTCGTGAACCTCTTCTCCAAAAACCCTTAGTTTTTACTACTACCCGGACTTAGACAAGGAGGGAAGAAGATTAATTTTATATTTTTGGTGGTAATTGAAAAATTTATGAAGATTAGGTTACTGTATTGTTCAGCTGTAGGATAAAAATAGCCGCGAGGCTGCTTTTTTCTTAACACTGTGCAGAGATCTTTTATGAAACAGACATGCTAAAATTCACTTAGACAAGAAGTGACACGCTACCCTACTTTATTCCTCACATAACATTGTTTTATCCTTAACTTATCTTTTGTTCTAGTACTGCTAATCAATATCATAGTCCAACTCCACCAAGTTCTGTGGGACCTCCTGTGCCTCCAGTAGCTCAGACGCCACCACCGAGTCAATTGACGATATCACAGCAGACAACACTGCAAGGGACTTTGTCAGCTTTAACTGAAGGATCCGTCCAGCCTGTAGAATTCAATCATGCAATAAGCTATGTCAATAAAATCAAAGTAAGCTGCTTTTCTTTTGTATTTTTGTTTTTCGTTTTTTTTCCTGTTATCAGAGTATTTCTGAAAAACATGGGGGACGTGATCCGGTCGAGCCTAAACGTTGAAGATAAGTGTCTAGGCTTAACTTGTGAATTTGAACCTGATTGGGTAACGTCATGGAGAGGAGGGCTAAGCTTTGAATGATATTTACTCCAGAAAGAAAATATTGGAGGAAGATGAAATTTTGCGTGTTTATCATTTAAGATTTTGTCATTAAGACTTTCTTTTCCCAAAGGTTAACATCGTCGCGTGTTGCCTCCCTTGAGACGCGCAAATAGCCCCCATAGTTTATTAAGCTGTTTTCTGAAAACGAGCTAAGAATACGGTAACGTTTAAGTACCAAGAAGTGTGATAGGCGAATTTCATTGTTTGAATTGGTCAAATGGAAACTTGCACAACCATTTATGTTTTAAAAAGTTCGCAAAACGTGGGAGTTCACTTTTTATTAAAAAATACCTCCATATGCAGGCTTTGGTAGTAGCGGGTGCCAAAAAAGGAAAAAAAAGGTGGGGGTGAAAATTCAGCAAAAAATGTGCCGACCCACTACAATGAACCTCACTATTTTATCAGAAAAAAGGTTCTGTAAGTGAAAGCCAAATATGTTCAATAGAGTTTTATGCGCCCTTAAACAACGCGGGCATTGTCAAGCGCTACAACAATCGTGTCATTCCTTGGCATCCTCCGTATGTATTTTTCTTGTTCGAATGCTCTTTATGACGTTCCTGATATAGGAATGTATTTAGGGCGTACACAGGGGCACGTGTCCTTCCTAGAGATTCAGAAGCTGTTCTAATTACAGGGACGAACAATACCAATAGGGGAGGTCAAGTTTTTTGTACACCCCCCCCCCCCCCCAATCATAGATTCTGTGTCCGCCCCTGGACACTTTAAAAGAACACCTTTAAGGGTACGGCAACGGCAGTAGTTATGAAGGGTTGCTTTCTTCACAGACGTATAAATTTTTATCGATTAAGAGTATTGATATCCTAAACCTTATTCCGGTGTTAGAGTAATTCCTAGCGGCGAATAGAAAAAAGAAGGAAGCTAGCTTCCTAATGGCACTATTTTACTTTTTTTTTTTTTGCTAAAATAGATTTTTTGTTTGCACACATCAATGGTTGCGCATTTCAAGAACCAGGGTAAGATTAAACTTATTTATTATTAGACTTGTTGCTACGCCATTTTTTTTTAACTGTGGTGGTTTTTGAAAAAGTAAAATAGTAAAAGAAACAAAAAACAATAGAAATAAAATAGGAACAATATATATATATATTATTTTTTTTTACAGAGTCGGTTCCACGGACAGCCTGATATTTACAAGCAATTCCTGGAAATACTTCACACCTATAAGAAAGAGCAAAAGATGATCAAAGAAGGTATTCAGCCTCCCCCTGGATCGAGGTTTCTTACGGAGCAAGAAGTCTATTCCCAAGTTGCCAGACTATTTCATCATCAAGAAGATTTACTCGCCGAGTTTGGACAGTTCTTGCCTGATGCCACCAGCTCTGTTGCTATTGCTATTGTAAGCCTTTGTTTAATATGTATTTTTTTTATGGAAATTTAATAATTTATCTGCTTAAAGGCACCTAAGTATAGTAGGGGGAGTTATTTTCGATACCTCCCTCCTCCCTGATGTGGGATTTGGCTTAAATGCATCGTAACAGTAAAAAAAGCTTATGCTCGTAAAATATGTGTCGGTTACAAGCCTAATGTGTTTTCCTTTTATATTAATACGCACATTTTCCCCCAAATTTAATAATTTATCTGCTTAAGGATACCTGGACTTATTAGGGGGGGGGGGGGGTTGGGAGGTTTCAGGTTGATTATCCAGGTTTACTTATTAAAAACATATAGAAGTTCCTTTAATTGGCGGTCCTGTAAGGTCAATTTTTAGCTAAAAACTGAAAAAATTTATGAAGATTTATTTAATTCACTAGCCGAAAGCGTACATCAGCAATTTTTGAGTTGGACTGGTTTCTAAAGGAGAAAGAGGAAACTGGAGGGAGAAACGCTATAAAAAGTAGCATTCAGTTGTACATTTGCTTGGCAATCTTTGAAGCTTCATTCAAAAGTCCTAGTTTTGGGAAAGACTCAAACTGACAAACTGATTTGGGTGGAACTTGTTTTGGGAAACTAGAACCTCAAGAGGAAACTGGGGAGGGGGGATGTTTTAAAAATACCATTTTTTTGTTAAGTTGCGTTACTAAGTCTTCTGGCCTGCCCATTTATTTGCAAAAAAAAAGTTGTTTTAGGGGCGTGCCAGGAATAAAAATTTCCAAAAGGCTGGTGTTGAGCATGAACTAACTACAAAACCAATGCTGTGTTTGTGCATTTGCTTTGTAACCTTGAAGCCTCATTCTTTGAAGATTCAATTGGAACCTTTGAAGCTTCATTTGACAGTTAAAATTGTTTGGGAAGACTTAAATACTTGCTGGGAAACTGTTGAATGGGAAGGCTAAGAAACTGTTAATTACTTGGTCAATGTGATAATGACAGTTGGCTGAAATATTCTTTGGGAACTAAAAAGCATTAAGATCAGGCACCGTCGATAGTCTCTCTTTAAGTAACCCTTGTACGCACCAGTATTTAAACCCAGATTTGGTGTACAAAAAGCGGCATGACAATAATGCAAGAGGTCTCAACCTCAGAAATTACGTACATCAGGTGGTGCATGCCAAGCATTGAGAAAGCGTGTCAAGCGTTATTGTGCCGAGCGTGGCGGAACTGTATGGAACACGTGGTGCTTCAATATATATACAAGGCAGCAGAAAGGGGACGACTCCTCCAATAATGCTAGTTTCAGAAAATCTGTATTTCGAAGCTGGCTGTTAAACACATGCAGCAAACTTCCTTTAACTGACGTTGTTGTAATCCTACCTAGCCATTGCTGAGCATGTGGGCTGGGCTTTAGCCCTATCGAAGTGCAACGGTGCTATGAACAGTCTATTGCATCAATGCTCTTGTACAGGAAATAAAAGTCTGTTAGCTACCGTTGTACACCGCATGACACAAGAGAGTAGCTGACTGATTGACCCGGAATCAAGAACCGATTAATCTATTTAACCTATTTATTAAATTTTGACTTTAAACTAATAAGCAAAGGATTAGTTATAAGGTAAAATGGTAGTATGTGATTGCTCTCAACAGGTCTCTTCTTGTTTTTTCTCTGTTTGATACATCCTAGTGATGTAGAATTAAGGAACTTCTTTAAAATGTTCTGTTCTTCATTTTTAAGTGAAGAACAGAACATTTTAAAGATGTAGTGATGTAGAATTAAGGAACTTCTTTAAAATGTTCTGTTCTTCATTTTTAATGTGATTTGTCAATGGCAAAAATGTTAGTAAAACCCTTTAGCGTTACCCGTAACTTTACAACTCGATGCCCAAACCTGTTTTGATTTTAGTCTGTCACCTTTCTCTGAATTTTATTCGATGAAACGATTTCTATTGTTTCTCTAGATGCTTCTGTGACATTTACTGTTGATGATTAGCAATGTCTTGAGAGCTTTAGTTTAGCTTGTAAATATTGAATGTGGAAAATTTTTTTGCATTGAAGTTTTATGGTTTTGACTTTTTGTCCTCATTGTTCTTGTATTCAACTTGAATGCCGTAAAAACTAAAATTGATTTTGCATTATCGTAATGTTAAGCTCCATAATAAGAAGCAGTAAGGAGAAAAAAGAGGAGAATTTTCTTGCTTGATAAAAAGTTTTCAGCTGCACATTGGGGTTTTTGAGTTTACGTTTTCTTTTGTTTGACTTGTTAATTAAGCTTCTTACCCTCCCAGCAGGGGTGGAAGGAGTTATCCTTGTTGTTAAAATACGTTCACAGAATCCCAAAATGAAAATTTTCGAGATAGTGTTGAATTTAATTTATTAAAACAAATGATTTAAATGATTTAATACAGTTATTCAGTAACACCATGCTAAATTTGGAGTGATAAATACTAAATTGAATTCTTGTTTATTCAGCTACACACTTGTGTTTTTGTATATTATATTTGTTCTTTGGTAGACAACAAAAAGCGTTGCCCAACTCATTTTTGAAAAGAAGTGAAGGATATACCACAGGGGATCCAGTCTTTGGAGGGGCAAGTACCTCCCCTAGGTTTGGCAAATTTCTTTTTTTGGGTATCTTCATTGGAAAACAAACAAGCACACAAAAAATTGCCCCCCCCCCCACTTCTCTTAGATTTTGAAGAAAATATGTTTTTGTATAATTGAAAAAATCATTGCCCTTTACATTTTTGTGAATTGGTACCCCTTTACTTTTTAAGAATCCAGAAACATGCGAGAAAGACCGAGATGCTTAATGAAAAACAGGTTTCTGCTACTTGTGAGGTGTTAATCACTCCGTGACAAAGATTTAAAGTTTAGTTTTTTGGGGGTTGAAGGGGCAAAAAAGGGTACCATGGTTAGGTTAAGTTAGAATACGTATTTAATATATGCTATGTTTTACCCCCACCCCCCTAATGTGCAAATATATATCCCAAATTCGTTTCTAAACTATTATATTTTCATCCTTCTTTGTTGTATTTCATTAGCATTAACGAAACTTCACTTCTCGCGTGTTTCTGGATTCTTAACAAGTACCGGTGCCCCTTATATACCGTTTCATTTGGGTAGGCTACCCTATTAAGAAAATTCCTATTTTTCCTTTTAAACCTCTTTTCTTATGGAGCTTGAGCCTTATTTTTCATCACCTACAAAATTAATAAAATCTAAAACCTCCATCTTATATGTTGTCTTTTTTCACATATATGTGTTTTCAGAAACCCCACAAATGTATCTGTGCATTTGTGCCAGTCGCTGTGTCACCACTGGTCAAGCTTGGACTTTAACTTAATGATTGTAAGCCTTTACCTTGATTTTCGCTTGGGGCCTTGTATGTCATTATATCATGGTTTTGAACAGTACCTTCTTTCCTCTCTACGTTTTTTATCTAAAGATATATTGTGTAATATCAATTTTTTCTGAATATTAGTATTTTTATGGTTACATTATTTGCAGAGCCACCGAAATATGTTGTACGACCAAGCTGCTGCTCACCAGAAAAAAGCACCGACGCCTGTCACATTGACACAACCCTCTATACAATCTCCTGTATCCAACAAGCCTGCAGCTGTGCAGCAACCTATCCAAAATAAGGAGCCAGTTGTTCAAGGTGGAACACCAAGTGCTATTAAGTCGGCGCCTAAAAGACCGCTTGAGCCATCTCCTCAGGGAGCATTGCCCAAGAAACCAAAGATCATGCCTGCCTCGTCTGATGTGATACAGGATATATCCATAGCAGAAGCTGCCAAGTATGGCTCTCTTTCTGAATTTGCCTTTTTTGATAAGGTGAGACGAGCATTAAAGTCAACTGACGTTTATGAGAATTTCCTTCGGTGCTTGTTACTTTTTAACCAGGAATTGATTTCAAGAGGGGAATTAGTTCAGTTAGTGACTTCGTTCCTAGGGAAGTTTCCAGACTTGTTAAAGTGGTTTAGAGATTTTTTGGGGCTCAATGACTCGTTAAATGAGACCAGTGTAACTGAGGATTCCAATGGAGAGAAAGTTGTGAGCTCGCTGGGACCCGTGGATGTATTGCCCAGTACAGTAGCAAAACAGGAAAAACTTACTGCAGAAAAAGCACTTGAAATAGGTAAGGGGTCTTTTGTATTTTAAACTTAAAAAATAAGTAGTTTTACTCAACCTGTCTTTTCAAGATGCCTTGGATTATTGGATAAACACCCCCCCCCCCCTCATTTTCCTTTACTTAACCAATTTCTTTTAACTGTTAACTGCAAAAAATTAACGCTTAAGGCACCACAACCTGACGGAGATCATACTGCCTTTCCATTTTACAAAAAGTAATGTAACTATGAATTCAAATTAAGTGAAATTATTTTGGCTCTATATTTAAGAGCCGTGTTCAGGAATATAAATATAAACATAAAATTAAACTGACAATAAAATAAATATTTGAATGTAAGTTTTATTTTATATTTATCAATTCATTTTCCCGAACACGGCTTTTAGACATAGAGCCAAAATATTAATTTAGTTTCTTCTAAATTTCACTGTCTTAAAACAATTCCTTGTTACACTACTTTTTGTTATTTGTATCGGGGACTTCTGTTCATATATAGCCGAATTGCGTTGACATGCCTCCAATCAATATGAATTTTAATAACAGGGGTGCCAATTCGTGAAAATGCGGGAGTGGGGCAAAGATTTGTTTTCCGTTTTTTTTTTTTTTTTTTCAATAAAGATACAAAAAATAGTATGTATTAGAATCTGGGAGTTGGGGGCAGTTTTTCCGGTATTTTAGTAAAAATATAAAAAAGTATTTTCGAAATCGAGAACACTCCCCCCCCCGCTGTTGCCCCTATCCATCAGCTGAGGTTTTACTTTGTATCTAATTTCATATTTCCGTGTTTTTTTTATGGATCATATTCTGTAGTACGTTAGGTTGTTCTGTGAAATATCTTCATATGATGTATCCTCTTTATTTATTCAAAATCTATCGGCGTTTTTCCTTTGATGTTTGCCCAACAGACAAGTTTGGATCTACTTGTATAAACATACAGTTTTTGATCTTTTGGCAGACCTGGTTTTACTTTGATTGCAGTGTTTAGTCTCTGATTCATGATCAGCTGGTCTATAAAGCTAAAAATCAATTTATCTATGGAGCAAGCTTGGAAGAGACCGCCCCATGGATTTTCTTTTGTCACTTCATTTGT
Source organism: Artemia sinica (assembly GCA_027921565.1). NCBI lineage: Eukaryota > Metazoa > Arthropoda > Branchiopoda > Anostraca > Artemiidae > Artemia > Artemia sinica. Next base: position 48,750,854 of record CM051264.1, read on the forward strand.
TAGTTGGAATTCGACAGAGAAGGTTGAATTTTAAAGGAATTGTGTTCCTTAATCATTATAGGCATGGGAGTTCTTTGAAGTGGATTGTGTATTATATGTAGTTATTTTAATAAGATAATAACCGTAATCATAGTTTTAATTAACTAGGAAGTATTAATCCTCACTCTTGTGAATCTCTCAGAAAATCAATAAGACTGTATTTTTGGAAATTTTAAGTTTAGTCAGCATGGCAATAAATGCTGGTGTTTGTAGTCCACATCTTCAGCTGATATTTAGCTTCCATTGGGAATTGAAAAAGTCGATTTTGGAAAGTTCTATGTGAAATCAATCAGGTCATGACATCCACTGTCTCAGATTGTGACAAACTGTATGGTTAATTCTTTTCATGGATATAGGCTACTTTATTTTAGTTTTTTTTTTTTAGAATTTTTCCTGTTTTGATTTTATGATCATCCAAAATTTTGATGATGCTGACTTTAGTGTCATAAGGTTGTATCTCTTTTGCAAAATAATTGAATACGTTGTGGTCTACAGAATAATTTTTGTGAAAACTATGATTAATTTTATTAATGAATAACTAATATAAAAAGAAATATAATTTCAGTCTCTAAGAGACTCTGAGTAGGCTAATAGAAATTATATTAACAGTTCAGATTTGAAAAAAAAACTTGTTTTTATAAAAGGGAATGTGTAAAATACATCTTTAAAATAGTTTTTTTTTCTTCTTCAAATTATTCACTTCTTGACTTCTATGCTCACTGTTGTTCTTTTAACTAACTTTCAGTACTGTTGTATGCTTAGAAATTTTGCGTCTTATTATAACACAACAAAGGTATAGAAACTGATTTCAGAGGTCCTCCATTGGGAAAGATGAAGAGATACACTACTTAAAATATATTTTGGTATTTGTTTTCTAATCCCAATTTTCAGAATGCATTGCTGTTATAAAAAGGTTTTAGACAAGAAATTTATTTATAAGGGAATTTTATTTTGATGGGTTTAGTTTGCAGTGAGAGGGGGAGGGACTTGTCAAAAGCCTAGAAAATAATAAGTTACACCAGAAATGGGGCGAGATTTTTAAAAAAAGAGACTTTTTGTGGGGAGGGAATGGTCCCAAAGCCCCCTCCCCCCTGTTTCTTGCATGTTTTATAATTTGAATATACTTTGGTTCTAAGTAAGGTTCAATGTAAGGCATATATATTTTGGGTGTTGCATAAAAGCAGGTGGTTTATATAAAAAAAGAATCAAAAGCGTGCACAGAAGGTTGGGGAGGGGGAGCTCTAGACCCTGACCTCCTACCTTTTCCCTCCCCAAACAAATATCACTATTTTGCAAAACAATAAATAATTATTATAATTACTAAATTATAATTAAAGGTCTTACTAGCCTTCACACGTTTTTATTGAATGTCAAAATAAAGAAACGCCTAAGATCCAGTGTGTTGACATACTTGGAAAAAAACAATCTTAGTTAAGTGCGCCATTTCTGCTTAAAATAAACTGTATTCTCTTTTTTTACCCCGTCCCCCAATAAATGTTGTTACTTTTAAAAGTGAACTATATGTACAAGCCTACACTGCATTATTTTGCCCGAAAACATAAGAAAACTGCTAATAATTGGGAAACAATATCATTGTGATACGTTATTATTTATGATAATTTCGTGACCGCTTACATGAAGCCAAATTTTCCAATTCTCTAAATGTGTTGGAAACGAATAAAAGTCAGGCCAATTAGCACGAGAATGTAATCTCCAGCTCCATTCCTTTTGTTTTTATTTAGACCAAGTCAGAACTATAAAATTTTCATCTGTTTTATTTTAAGATGGATTCTACAATGGAATTTAAAGCATTTGCTCACTTATTGTATGTTTATTTTGTTTCTTTTTGTGCAACAATTTAGATGGCTCTCAGATTCGGCAGAACAGCAAATCATGAGTGATTTATAGAAAAAAAAATTGCATAAGAAGCAATGCAAAACTAAAAACTTATTTAATTTTTAAGTGGGAAACCTCTTCTTTTTGTTAACCTTAAAACAAATTTTCTTTGGCTCAAGTGCCTTGTATGCTTTCTGTTGAATCATGATTATAAGTGATTTAGGGTAGCAGGAGCAATAAATTGTTAAATTCGAAGAAAAAAGTAATTGTTAAAGCGATGTTATATTTAATGTGTCCTGAAATAGTCTGAAATGATCAGAAAGAGTGAGACTACATTTTTCATCGATGCAGTCGATGCTTTGTTGTTGCTCGGCACTGATAAGATTTTCATTTTCTCATGTTCATCAGTACTCTGGCTGGGAACAAAACTAGTTGTAAGATAAGATGTTTCGTTCTAATCTTCCTTTTATTTTGATTGGATTCGCCTAGATGCAATTGAAATGATGCTTGCTATTTTCAATGACCTTTGTCATACATCATACAAAAAAGTGAATTATAGAAGATGATTTTGGATATGCACTTGAAATCGCTACTATTAAAACCAGATGTGAAGGTCCAACTATGTGATTCTTTTTACTGTTTAAGTGTTGATATTTATGATTAATGTTGCATACGGCTGAAATTTCAGTGGGTTTAATGTGTTTTGGAAGTGGGGGGGGGGGTTATTAAAGGAAGTAGGTTTTTAGGCACCAATGTATGGTATTGATCAAGTGGACAACTTTACTTACCTTGCTAGTTTTGTTAGTAAAGACGGTGAGAGTAGTGAAAATGTTAAAAGTAGAAAAGCCAAGGCTCAGGGTATTTACTCACAGTTGAAAAAAGTTTGGAAGAATAGGAGGATAAGTCTGTGAACCAAGATTATCATATTGGAAGCCACAATGATGACAGTGGTTAAATATGGGTCTGAAGCATGGGCGCTCCTAAAAACGAACGAAGCTAGATGTTTCCCAGAGAAATTGCCTACAGATTGTTTTGGGTACCCAGCTGACTGACCATATTTCAAACAGTAGGCTTTACGAAAAGTATGGTTCAATCCCGCTTTCTAAGGCTATGACGAGATAAAGTTTTGATGACTAGGGCACGTTCTGCAGATGAAGGATGACAGATTGCCATATATTGTCTTTCGGCCAACCGTCTAGGCCTAAAAGTAAAACAGGTCGTCCGCCCTTGGGGTGAGAGGATGTTATAAAGAAAGATTTAAGGGAAATGGGAACTTCCTGGGATGTTGTAAAGAGGGAGGCTTTGAATAGATTAGGATGGAGGAGGAGCGTGAGTAGCTGTGTTGGCCTCAGGCGGCTTGGTGCTGCAGTGAGTTGTTGTTAGTAGCAGTAGTGGTACTTGTGTATTATACGCCACTCACTTAAGTGCTTCACTTAATTAGAACCCGTTTCTTTGACGCTAAATCCTAATGAAATATCCCAAAATATGATGAAAATATAATACTTCAGAAACAAATTGGGGTTATATATTTGCACATTATGGGGGCTAGGGGGTAAAGTATAGCGGGTCTGCATGCAAAGTGTGTTAGGTACAATTATTCTTCATCTTATGAAGTAAGAATTGTTTTCTAACTTCAAACTGTCCAAATACTTCACCCCCACCCTCCCCCTAATGTGAAAATATACAGCCCAAATTATATATTTCCCATCTATTCTGTCACTTGTCTTTGTCTTGTCTCACGGTTGGCTGAAAGAAACTAACAAAGCAACCGGTTTATTCTCGAGTTTTAGACAGCATAAACTTAAGTGAGTGGCGTACAATACACAAGTACCATTATAGCAATATCTGGTATTTGTGCCTGGATGGGTATTTTTGCAAAATTTGCCTGATGGGTGGTCTCGGTTGATCCTTACCCGAGGATTACCTCCATAAATCCTCTATACATGTTTATGTGAAAATTATAGGATAGATAATTTGTAAGGTTTAAATCCTGATTTTTACAAAACATGATGTCACCATTTTTCTAAGTTGCTAATACACCAGTGGTAGTCAGTGTTTTGTATTTGTTATCAATATCAGCACAACATGCATGTAGCCTATACGTCCAAAAGAGAAGATTTTTCTTTCTGAAGGGGGTGGGTTTGTAACTTAAAAATATAGTGAGTTTTCAGTCCAAATAGCCAGTTTGGCACAAATATAGTGTTTTTGTCTAGGTTCATCTAGAATACTGAAAAATCTTCTTGGTCTATCCTATTTTCTCTCTTTCTATGAGGAGGTGTAAACTAAGACTTGCCATTTTGCGTTGTATACATTATTGTGCACAGACTGTATCAGTTTAGAAGAAGCAGAAGAATTTTTCCAGTGGAGTTTTGGGGCCTCAAAATAATATTGGATCCATGTTTTTTTTTTAATGAATTTTTTCAAACTTCCCTAAACTTGGCTTAAAATTTATTCACAGAAAATAGTTTTTGTCAATATGAAAATTTTTAAGGGCTTAATTGAGATTAAGTTAGATCTAAGGACAATCTAGGTAAATCGGTTAATTTTTATGATCAATTTGCTAGAAGCTATAACTATTTTGTATCAATAACAGCAAAGTAGCAACACTGACTAGCACTTTATAAGCCTGTCGCGATTTATTTTTACCAAAAATTAGTGATAACTCAATGAAGGATTGTAAATAGGGGTATCTTCAACTGTACCAATGTTTATTAAACGGCTTTATTCTTCTCTTTAGACTATTCAACATGCAAAAGACTTGGCGCCAGCTACTGCGCGCTGCCTCGAAGTCACGTGCAACCAAAATGTTCTGGTCGTACTGCATTGTGTAAAGAAGTACTAAATGATACATGGGTGTCATTTCCATCTTGGTCTGAAGACTCCACTTTTGTGTCCTCAAGGAAAACTCAATATGAAGAATATATTTATAGATGTGAAGATGAAAGGTTTGAGGTAGGTAATAATCTAATTACAAAGTATTTATTGTTGATTTCTTATAATGAGAATATTTCTTGTTTCAAGTCACAGACATATGAAAAAAGGATTCCCCTAGTGGAAGGTAAAGGGGTAGGTCCCTCTCTATCCTAGAAGGTGAAAATTAAATATTAAGTATAAAATGGTGTTCAAACCCAAATAAATGTCACTTTTTTTGGCAAAAGAGCTCATTCCGTATGTGTAGAAGACGTGCCAGAGATATTGACGTGGATATTTCCGTAGTAAAAATTTAACACCTGGTGTTGTCTTTTCTTACAGGAGTGGAAACATCTGCTAATTATCTACTAATTTGCCAACCATCTACTAATTAGAACTCACCATACTTAGTACCTTTGTGTAAAAATGTTGCCAAGAATATATTAATGCGAATTCAACTCAATGTAGTCTAGTGCCTCTGTGTATAAAGGAATACTAAAACACACTTGCCTTTGTTCTGCCCGTGCCACCAGTGGCACTCGGGGCATCAAATGAAGTGTCCCCTATCATCCCCTTGATTTACTTCAGCTGCTGCATCCTCCCATTTGGGTTGAATATTTGTATTGACGCTATGCTGATCTGTCTGGTAGTTACGCCATAGTCAGTCCCTGGGTCTTGCCTTTCGACGGGATTCTGATGGATGCCTGTGAAGTTAACCATTCAGAATATTTGGTAGTTAGTTCGTAGGGCATGTCCTAAGCATCTCCATCTTTCTATTCTGATAGCACTGGCTGTAAATGGTTGTCTAGTGGCATGTAGTATTGACTGGCTCATGATTTTCTAGGTCTATTGGACACACATAATTTTCCAGACGCGTATTTTCGAATAAAAAATCTAGGATTTGTCTTTCTTGTTGCTGGTTTGAGTGTCTCCTAAGCATATAGCAGTATAGGTAGTCGAAAGACTTGTGAGAAAGGGAAAAGAAAAGGCATTTCAATGTATGGATGAACTCAATGTATGTAAACTCTTAACACCATTTCTAACAGAATTATACGACTCATCGTTTGACCACCCAAAAAGGAATTTCAGTTGATGTCCTTGATATTTGATATTTATTTATTTCGCGGTCGTCGTTTACAATCCATTCACCTGTCGATTTTAAGAAAAGTTTTTTTTTTTAGGAATTTTTTGCACTTGCAGTCTTTCAAACTTAGAAGGATGCAGATTTTTCTGTTCTTTGTGTTCTGTTAAGAGCAATGTTATCAATAGCCACATCTTGTATTTCTCCTTCAGATCTAAATATGATCAAATTTTGCCTATTTTGTGGAACATTCAATATGAATTACTTGTGTTTTTATATCAATGCTAATGAAGATTAATTTGTGAAACTCTCTGAATTTATCCATTTAACTTTCATCTCCATGCTAAAAAAAAAGCTGAAACTAGTTTTCTCCTTCTGGAAATTTGGTGGCATTTTTTTTTACGTATATCTGTATTTGATTATTAGGATATAACTCTTAGTAGGAATAATTTTATTTATTATTTACTTTTTATTGAGGGTAGAGAGCGAGTTTTGAGATTCTATGCAGACCATGAAATATATAATATACTGTAACACAAGAAATAGGCTAAAAGTAATTAAAATTACGAAATGGGACCTCAAACATATAATTAAGCAAATCTAATTTCTATCTAGTTCTTTTTAGAACTTAATACTGCTGTCTTGGTGGCCATCTAGTTTAAGACTTTAATTAGTTAATGGGCTTAATTTGAGATACCTTCTTTTGTCAACCTAATCAAACGAAAAGATAAATTCTTGGAGTATATAAATCTATTTGTATGTCCATTCTTTTTATGTTTATTTGTATTACGTTTATATATGAAGATATGTTTGTTGTGATTAAAGCAATAAATAATTGCTAGCACTTGGAGCATTAAAACTCACACACATAATGAAACAAAGCATAATTTTTAGCGTAGTTCTTCTTAAGAATTTGATGCTGCTGACTAGGTGACCTTCTAGATTAGGGAAGCTTTAGCGATTAAGAAAGTTCTTGTACAGCTTCTTACCTATGCATGGAGGAGCTTCTCAACGATTGATGTCCAACTCTGTTTCTCCCCTTCAGTTCAAAAAAGGCTTTGAAAATTTATAAACATGACTAAAATACACAAGGACATTCGATCCCAAAACATCATTTCTAAAGTATCAGACCCATCCCGCCTTTTGATGATTATATTCAACTATGTAAAAATTCAGGTATTCGGGTTTTGCAAACCGATTCTGTCTTAAGCATCAGATAACCTTTCGATTCTTTAATTCTAAGGTTTACCTGTGTTATTTATGACTTAGGTCTACTGTTCAGGGAAGTTGTACTTAATATTGATTGAATTGTATAGGACTTCAAAAGTGTGGAAAATGGAGGGAATTGCGCTTTCTTCTATCCATTGGCTCATCTGAAATTTAACTCATTGATTGCCGTACTGTTTGATCCAAATTAGTTCAATTCGGTCTGTCAGAAAAATCTCAGCACGACCCCCTCCCCCCTGTGTATTGGTGTCGTAAACGGGAATTCACAGCTTTGATGGACTTTGTTTTCTTGTAGCCATTGATTCCTTTTATAATACAGCTTATTGATTATACCTTTTTGAAAGGGGAAAAAATTTGACAAAGGTTCTCGTTAGTATAGCTGAAATGACGTGGGATTTCTCCTCTGAATTATTCTTCTGGATATATTTTTCTTGTTAATAAGCCCAAAGTTTGTTCCTTTGGCTGAAGTGCTCTTCAATAATGAGGCCAGCATATATATCTGGATATTTATAAATATAAGGAAATTATAAAAGAGCACAAATTTGTTAATGTAGTGACCTATAAAAGATAGCAATTGTTACTTAAATTAATAATATCTTGTATACTATTTTAGACGTGAAATACTAATATGCTGAATCCATTAAAAACATTTATATTGGCAGTGGCGGATCACTAGGCGATTTTAGCAGACGTCTTGTGTTTTGTGTTTTTTTTTTTACAGTTCCTGGTTTCGTTTATGTTAGTTAAAAATCTTAATGTGTAGTGGATTAGTTGACCTTCATTTTGGTGTATAACATGCAACCTTTGGTTTCATTGTCCTTGAGCTTCAGGTACTGAAGCATTTTTTTTTTTCAATCTTAATTAAACAACAGACATCTTGTATAACTAAATACCACAGGTGGAGAATATAAATTTTCCCCGAGTCACCTGTTTATGCAATGGAATTTTCCGCCGTTTAACTTTGATCACTGTTTAGTTTATTTCAAAAACTAAATTAAAAATTCATTTGCAAAATTCGAAAAAAAATCATTAAAAAAATTCCGGATCCAGCATCAGGACTTTTTTTTTTATAAAATGTATATACGAACCTGAATTTTGCATTGTCTATTTATATTTGGACACAGTTTGGATCCCCCTTTTATTTACCCATTTCATGCTTGGATGCTTTGCAGTATTCAAGAGCGTTATGAATGCCCCTCGAAGCAATTGGGGGATGGATAGAAAGGAGGTGTAGTGATTGAGAAGCAAGCGAGATTGACTATAATTTTGTCGATTTCCCCCGTATTTTTCATTTAATTCGCCTATTCGCTGGGGTTTCGAAGAATTCACACTCCTCCCCTATATTAGTTTTAACGTGTTTCTGGTGTTCCATGTTTCAACAAAAATGAACTTCAACGTTTTGTTTTAGACCAACTGAACAATAAAGGCTTGAGCGGATTAAGCTCAGAATTATTCCACTTTTTAGCAGTTCAAAGTTTGGAATTTCCAAACTAAATAAGGAGTGTTCCATCGTCAATTTTTTTTTGTAGTTTAAGTAAAAAGTTATCATAAATTCTAAGGAAAATGATAAAATATGCATTGAATCTTAAACGACATTAAATGCTTTTTTTTAATCAGAATCTGCAAACGTGTAAAATTATGATAGTTTAGAATTTTGATATTAAATTGAGCCAAGGACTTTTTAGACAGGAAAGTGATTCCAACCATTTGACAAATTTATGTAGTTTACCATTAGTCACTAAATCCAAAAGGTTCCATTGAAATGATTCGAGTGTCAGAAAAAATACAGTGACAGAAGTGAACCATAGCTGCTAAATAACTATTCTCCCCTCTTGCTCTCGTGTTCCTCTCGCTATCTCCCCACTTGCATCCCTTCCCTTCGTGATCTCAGTCCCTTCCCTCTGTCTCCCACGTCTTTCTACACATCTCTCTGTCTCTAACCACTCCTGCTCTTTCTCGCTTTTAATTTTGTTGGGACCTTGCTGTTTCTCTGATGCTATAAAGCTTAAGTGTATTATTTCTTTTGTGTTTTAGCTTCATAATCTAGTATATTTTTTTTTCCTATTGATAAAGGCTTCCGGACGTGAAGCCGAAATATTTGTGCTTTGATTAGCATATTTAATTTTTTTTGCGGTGTCTTAATTGACAATTTTACCGCTTTTACCTTTTATTTATATATTTTCAGTTCACTTTATCTATAAATAAAATGGCAGTTTGGCCTAGGAAATTATTTATAGTGATATTTACATTACAAATATATTTTTAATTATAGACATGGATTCCCTTTAGTCTGAAGTTGTATATCCACAGTCTTTATTTAGGGTATATGTATCCATGATTTACATACACAGGTGTTCCAGGAATAAATAGGTTCTTATATTATGCATTCTCGTGTTCTGAAAACTAAGAAAGACTCCTTCATCCCCTTCAGACTGTCCCCAAAGGACAACATTTATTTTTCAAAGCTTGTCATGGGGTGAGAGAGTCCTGGAACTTTTTTAATTCCAAATGCTGTTCTGTCAAAGCTAATAGAGATAATAGAGAATCCTCATCATTTAAGAGCAACATCAAAACTAAGAACAAATGGAAACGGCCCATTTATGCGAGAGGGATGGTATTACACCGTCTAAAGAAAACCGAGCCGAACATAACTATGCAACATTTGTTTCAAAGTTAAATAAGATAACCATCTTTTAATCTTTAATGTTCAGCATAGTCAGACGGCTATGGGGCTGTATTTACAGGGCTGTTGAGCAGGGAAGTATTATCCCTTCGCATGTTAGTATTAGCTTTTAGGGGCATAAAAGAGTGTCATGTATGTAGGACTGTTGTTTTTATACCAATGATAAGATCAAAGTCAAACAAGCCACACTCAACTTTATAGAATGACTGTGTTTACGTAGTTCAATATGCTTTATGGCAATAGTTACGGTCCCCCATCTTAAAATAAATGCTCTGGATTATTTCAGTCTGTTTTTTCTTATATTTCTCTCTTTGGACGCTTGGAGGTTTCTGGTGTTACCAATTGCTACTAGCCGAGTGGTATGCACGATGAACTTGCAATCCTGTGTCCGTAAGAGCAAGGGTTCGAGTCCTGGTATTGCTGATTATTTGGTTATAAACGGGGGTAAGTGGCGTGACTCTGTAAGGTTAGCCAGAGTCGAGCCAGCTCTAAATGAATGCCTGGAGAAGTCCGGGGAAGGTAAACGGGAAGGGTGTTCAAAAGCACAGTATGACTGGCTCCCACCTGACTGAGGGGCCATAAGTCGGAGATCAGCATCGCCGGTTTGGTTTACAGAGTCTACTGGCACATCCTCTACCTTTTTTGTATCTAAAACTTTAGGTATCACCAACAGTAATTAAAATTTTATTTATAAATCTAATTTATAAATAAAAATTAGGGAGTAAAATTTCCCCTGAAAAATTCACCCCCTTGAAACTTCCCTCCCCGTGGAAAATTATCCACGTTCAAGGTTTTTTCATATATTGGATGTCTAAAAAATACTTTTATGCTAACAATTGGTCGTTAATAACAGTCGAAAACTACAAAGCACATTTCTTAGTTTTCTGTTCCCGTTAAATTACTGTTGTATACGTAATGCCTTTTGAATTATCGTTGCTAACTCGTTCAATACGTTTACAAAGATCTGACTTGTTTTTTTGGAGTAAATATAGAGGGTTTTTTTTTCTCTCTCTACTCAACCAAATATTTATATTTTTGTTGTCTACATTTAAGATCTGGAACTGATTTGACATAGATACATTTTATGTTTTTGCTGAATCTGTTAGGTGAGAACCATTTTTATGTTAGAAAACCAATGCATCTGTGTGAAAAGGTAACACGTAGCCTATCTACTTGTTTGGATGCAATAAATTCATGATGATTGGATACAAGTTGAGATAGTTTTATATGTTATAATACTTGGTTTCGTTCCTAGTTTATACCCTTTAAAAAGTATTTTCTGTGTTTTAAAAGTTGCTTGTGTCCATTGTTCGATAATACTGTGGTAGCTGTTACTGCTGTAACAAATAAAGTAAATATAGGTTATATTTTTAATATATTTAATAGATGGATGTTGTTTTGGAAGCTAACTTGGCAACAATTCGAGTTTTGGAAATGGTACAGAAGAAGATGGCGCGGATGACACCTGAAGAAGTAGCGAGGTTCAAATTGGATGACTCTTTAGGTGGGTCTTCGCCCACAATACATATCCGAGCCATTAAAAGGTAACATTCATCCCTTGTCTTCTGTTTGACTGCATAATGTCAGCTTTCTGAAAGATGAAACTACTTTTCTAGGCTAAAATACATATGATTTATGTAAAAAGAGTTAAAACAAGGTCAATTTATGTTCAAAAGGTTTTACATTCTTGTTTGGGTCAAATTTTGTGGTTTTCTAAATAATATTTGACACTGGGGAAGAATGCTAGTGGTGTGAATGAGGCAGTCTGAATTTTACTATCTTCCTAATGAATTATCAGCACCTGATAAGAGTTCAAAATGAATTGTTTGGTGACAAACTTGGTCAAATCATTGCCAAGTAGCCCAATGATCTTTTTGAAAATATATTATTGAGAAGAATTTCCTGATGGAGGCAAACAGCGAAGCTGGTACTTCTTAAAGCCTTTAAATACCTTTTATTTCAGGCGAAAATCTCCTCAAACACCATAACCACAAAGTATGTAAGATTTGTTCAGTTTGAACATTCTGCTTTTTAGAGACTACCAAATTCAATGCAGTTTCTCTCGAAGGCCAGGGATATTCAAAAGAATTAGATGTTGATAAAGAGGCTGTTTTAAGTCAGAGGCTGACGGTAGATTAACTGCTTTTTTATGTTCCCAAATAGACTGTGTAGGTCGATTTTCTTATCTTCACTTTTCCAACAACCGACCCGATATCTAGTAGTGTAATTAAACATCTGTTCCAAACGTCGAAAAAGAACTGCCCGCTGATGTTGATCAAATTTGTACGTTACACTTACTGAATGGTGGCCCTTTTTTGACGCAGCATCTACCTATCAGCAGATTATTCCCATAAATGGTATTATTCCCGACATATTCGGCTTAGGTGCAATGACTCCAGTTTAAAAAAGAATAAGTCTGCAGATGGTCCACCTTCTTACAGACCAATTACTATCTTCTGCATTTTGCAAACTATTTTAAAAGCTAATTTTTTTAGATGTCAATGCCAAGTGTATAGCATCCCTTCAGTTTGGGTTCCAGTCTAGTTTAGGCTGTGGCCATACGCTCCATATAGTGGCAAATACCCTGCTTGAGAATCACTCTTAAGAAGTCTTGCTATCTGAAAATATGATGTGCAATAGGATTTTGGTTGAAGCATTTATTCTCGGATTATTGACGATGGCGGGAGTAAATTGTGCGGCTGTTTGCCATTTGGATTTTATGTACATTAGACTCATAGTTTGTATTAGATAATCTCGTAAATTAAGTTGGGAATGTGCTTTAGTACTAGAAGAAATTACACAGGGAGCTGTTGTGTCACCGGATCTGTTCAGTAATAAGAATTCCTCTTCACAGTCCAGAGTGACTTATAGTTGCATACTCAGGGGTATTGACGCGTCACCAGTTGGGTTTGCGGATGCCAATCTTAACTTGTCTAAAACGTTACTTTTTCTAGAATCAAATTCCAAAATATTGGGAAAAGAATAAATGGAATTGCTTTGAGTTTTAACACAGCACAATATGCAATTCTTTTTTAATAATTGAAATAGCTCCAACGCATAATTCATTTTGGGTCACTAGTGGTAATATCTTCTGAGTCAGTTTGTTGTGTTGATTATTGTTGTGTTGATTATTTATTTATTTTGGTTTTGTTTCTCCTTTGTCCTCTTTTCCCTTTTTTTCTGTCTTTTCCATTTCTTGTTAATTTTTTTTTTTAAATAAACTCAGTTAAAATATTTACTGGCCTTACAAAGATATTCAATTTTTGTTGACTGAATTGTTTAAACTGTGTTTACTTAACATAAAAACATTTGTTTTAATGGTCACCTCCTCGTATTATCTTTTATTATGTACATGGCCGTTCAGGGGGGGGGGGCTGGATTAAGCTGCCCCGCTCGCTTTGGCTCGGGGGTGGGGGTGGCAATGTTTACTAAGGGCGATTGTTAGAGTCGTTACTATTCCACTCTTCGGTGGGAAGGAAGGGGATGTTGAGGTTCATTTTACCCTGGTACTGCCTACCATAGGAATAGCTCTGGAACAAGTTGTAATAAATTAGTGCTTTTTTTTAGCTTCGTTGTGATGAATGTGTTTCTAATATATATCTAGTCCCTATTCTAGACATTAGGAGAGGTTTGGGGGGGGGGTCCAAATCTAGGGGACTGTTTTTTTCTTCGATGGAAGTTACAAAAAAAAGTTTTTTTTTTATGAAAATAATGAAAAAAGGCAGTTTTCGAATACTATGGAGGAATTCTGTGTAGAAGAGAGGGGGATTAGTCCTTGCTACCCTAGATGTGGCCTATAAATACAGGGAACTTTAACAAATTGAAACAGGTCGAATTGGACCTTTGAAGCTATCTACTAACTTAATTATCCAACAAAGCCTGCAAAATGATTGAAAATGTAGCCTACTGTTACAATCGATTAAAGCAACATAATAGTTACTGCTTCCATTTCAGTAAATAAGCATTTGGAAATCTAGGTAGGATATAGATCCCGAGAGAAAAAATAAAAACACTTTTGATACACCATGCAGGCAGTTGATAAGCTTCAAAATATGTGGTTTTGTTTTGTGGTAACGTACCATCACCAGGAATGATGTATAGGCATTTAAAAAAAGAAAGAAAAGACACTGTGAAGCGATTGGTTTTTTGTCACGTTGGTCTCCACCTTGGCTGGGTGAGGCAGTATGCGTAAAAGTGAAATAGAAAGTCCAGATAGAAAGAACATTTGTTTGGTTTCTGTCTAGCTTCAAAGGGCATGTGCTTACTTTAGGCTGATAGATCATCTCAGTGACGGAATTATACAAAATTTGGAGCAGCTTTGAAAATCTCCTTTTTTGTAAGGTTGATCTCCACCGTGGCTGGGATAGGCGGTGGGGACCAAGAATATATTTTTTCCTCAATCAGTTTTAAAGTTCGTTTTGCCGGTTTTGTGAGTTGTTTTTTTTTTTAAATCCAAAGTTTTCGTAGTCATTTTTTTATTTTAATTCCACCTGTTAAACTTTTTTTTAGGATATACGGAGAGAAGGCAACTGACATCATTGAGGGTTTAAAAAGAAACCCTTCCGTAGCTGTTCCTGTTGTTCTAAGAAGGTTAAAAACCAAAGAAGAAGAATGGAGAGAAGCTCAAAAGGTATGATTATACCTTTTTGAAATATTTTGAAACTTTGTTGTATTAACTCCTATTTTAGTCTGTTCAAACTCCTGTCCTCTATTGTTCTTTTATTTGACAGACCTTCCATGCTAGTTGTGTTTTGTTTTCTTCAATTTGTTACCTGACCAAATTGTTTGTTATCTGATCGATTCATGATACGATTTAGTTATATTTTCGAGCTAACAAGAGTCAGCTCCAAAGCTCAATTTATTATAATTTATTTAAGGCCAGCCAATCAGAGAGCTTCATCATCAATCCCTAGTAAATAAGCATGGATCATATGAAATAAGAATTCAGCTATAGCCTAAACGCCATCTATCTTAACTGGTCTGAACCAGCCAATCAGACAAACCTTATTATCAATGGGTCTTGTATTAACTAAAATTAGGATGTTAGCTAAATGTCAATTTTAGGTTAATCTAGGTATTAGCTATATCCCATTATGAGGGACCCTTAAATCTGTTTGTAGTCAAAGGGAAATTTTTCACAAGAACATAGAATATGCCACAAGAACATGCAAGTCTATCATTAGATCTTCTATTAATTCTTGTTTGAATCGTCACCTTTCATGCAATCTAGTAGTTTTCAGTCACAATGACTTAACTCGTTGTTGTAGGGAATGTGTTTGGCTTTTGGACGACCAGAATAGTTAGGGATGAAAACAGAATTTCCATTAAAATGAGCTTTTTTGTTTAATGTTTTAACTCTCGCTGATGCTATTGATATATTTGTTTAACTTTAACAGCAATTCACATACAGAAATCAACATGATTCACCCAAAACCAAACGGTTGGCGTATGCTGAATCTGGTAAAAAAAACATACATATTACATATAACATCTTTTAAATTCACTATAATAAGCAAGAAAGGAAAAAGAGAGAAAAAAAAAAAATAATACAACAGGGGTTTGATGGGGGTTGACATATGTAATTTACAATAATTTACTGTATACGGAACATTATCCACGAAATAAATGCCAAAAAATCTAATAGCTTGAACAACCTCCCTTAGGCGATTAACAACCCTGAAAAAATCATAAGACAAATGATAAATGACGGATAAAATAAAGGAATAGCATCTAAGGAAATTTATATCCATCGGAAAATTTAAGAAAAGTCCATAAAAGACCATGCGCTAAGAGATACAAAAATAACAAAATCCGGTGAGAACAAAAGCGATAAAAACTCGGTAAATAAAAACAATACATAGAATAAGAGTTAAAAATAAAAATCCACCAGCCTGAATAAAGTTGAAGAAAAGAAACGGAGGCTGAGATATAAAAAACAGCCCGAAGTAAGGGAAACAAAATCTGAATCAAGCAATTAAGTATGCTGAAACTTTGGGTCTGGTCATCCCTTCTTTGTTTTTCCTTTTTTTTTCTTTTTGTTATTAGTTTTTTTTTTTGTATGTCTCCGCACATCATGACGGATAGATGGGGCATTTAGCGAAATATTTTTGGTTTTCCTAATTTATTCACAGATTGTAAATGTTGTTTGTTCTATTAGTGTTAGAACTTCTAAACAACGACGAAATTGCACAAAAATAGATATTTATGAGGGATAAGTGCTATTTGAGATTGGCAGCATGTAAAGAGGACTCTCATTCCTCTTCGAAAATTTTGCAGAAAAATCGTCAAAACGGGCAATAATCTGGAAATTTGAATGCAAGAATACACTTTTTAAGACTAAATTTTCTCATGCCCTCACAGAAAAATCTTTTGAGCCAAAAAAATCTTGTTACAAAAAAAAAATAAAAAAAAATCAAAAAGCGCATCAAAAATGAGTTTTATAGACGTTTATTACGTTTTTACCAGTCGGACAAACATTTCGGGGGGGGGGGGGTCAAACGCCCAAACCCCTCTCCTGATTACGGTCTGACTAAACTGTTCATTTGATCGCCGAGAAACTTAAATAAGTTTTTGAGTAGTTAGTACACTCTTGGGGAGGTTATAGGTATAGAATTTCCCCCCCCCCCCTTTAGCCTAATTAGGTAATTAGGAAATGGATTTTTACTGCAGTGATTCTGAGACCTGTGGTTGATTGGGTTTGAAGACTTCAGACAAAGTTTCAGAGAGTTGAAATACTTGGATAATGCTTTTAAACGAAAGATTGGAAATACGTATGAGGCTATTCTTTGTGCTGCCAAACATCCTAATATCCAAAGATGTAAAATAGTGTAGTCAAATGGTCCTAGAAATAAGTTGCTTTCTGTTTTAAAAGAAAGACACTGTATATCAACACATGAAATACATAGAACGAAAAAACTTTTTTTTTTTTAGTGATTAAACCAAATTGATCCCTTCCTCCAATATAATTTTAGTCATTTTCTCACTGCATCAATTACAATTTTTTGCCATATTAATAAACAATAAAAAGAATGTTAATGATTTATGTTAAGAGACAAGCTTCTTATTTAATAGTATTTGAACGTGGATGTAATTGTTAAAGCTTTAGAGAAAGGAACATATCAAACTATTTCGTATCTTTAAATGTTTAGTTAGCGTTGGGCCCATTCAGAATAAGATTTAGTTAAGTTCCAGAGCTAGCTAGAGCCAGTACCGTAGTTCAATTTATCTGAATTTGCTAAGACTAGCCGATCAAAAGGTTTCATTATCAATCTTTTAGCTGTATAATTAAAATGTATAGAGATTAAACTGTATGGTGAACCTCAGCTGTAGCAACCCACCGCAGGGCCAGAAATTTGATTTTGGTGACGAGGTTATGCCAAATCGTTTCCATAATATTTCAAATAACAAGAAGAAAAAGAAGAACTAAACGGTGAAGATTTTCTACCTTAGCTAGTATGAACTAACCATATGGATATTTACCAATCTGCACATAAACACCAAGATTGGACCGGAAAACCACAGGAAGACTTGAACAAACTTGTTTTAACGTTCCTAGCTGTTTTAAAAAGTAGTAGACATCGAAATATTTTTGAAAATCTCTAATAAACTGTAAATCTTTAGACTTAAATTCTAATTTCAGGTGCTCTGAGTTTCTAAATCAAATCAGGAATAAAAAGAAAGATAATTTGCTACCCTGTTTGTCTGAGATTTGACTTTACCTTAAATAAAACATTCTTATTGAAGGCTTCAATACAATGTGGCGTGAACCGAACCTTATGCATTATTCTTCTTTAGGGTTTCAATAAAATATGGCGTGAACAGAACGAGAAATATTATCTCAAATCGTTGGATCACCAAGGAATCACCTTTAAGCAGAATGACATGAAGTTGTTACGGACAAAAAGCCTCTTGAATGAAATCGAAACTTTGTATGAAGAGGTAGTATGCTAACTATTTTATGTGTATATTTTCTATTCATTTATTTTGCAGACTTAGAGACTCTTTATCTCCATGTTTGGAGAAAAAATATGGGTTTGTAAATTGAAAGTACCGTATATAAATCTGGTTTCTTAGTCGATTATTCTCTCAGAATACTTAATAGGATTTTTCTTCAAACTGATAAATTCAATCGATCGGATATCAATTATTTAATGGCTACGTAGACTCATTGCTATTTTCAAAAGAGGGTGGTAAACATACTTGCACAAAAGAGGCGGGGGGCAGAAGAATTTCTATGTTTATTTTCTATGGAGTAAAAATGCCTCCACAGGTATACTTACTTGTAGCAGGACTCAAGCATCTCAACTCTCCCTGGCGTATGTAAATTGAAAGTACAGTATATAAATCTTATTTTTTAGTCGATTATTCTCTCAGAATACTTAAAAGGATTTTTTTTTTCAAACTTATAAATTCAATCGATCGGATAGCAATTATTTAATGGCTGCGAAGACTCATTGCTATTTTCAAAAAAGGGTGGTAAACATACTTGCACAAAAGAGGCAGGGGGCAGAAGAATTTCTATGTTTATTTTCTATGAAGTAAAAATGTCCCCACAAGTATGATCAATAGGTAACAATTCTCTCGAGGAATGACTTTTTCTTTCTATCACATGCTTGGTAAAAAATAGTCAGATATGTCTTTTTAATTTTTGTGCTGACGAAATAACATTGTAAAACTTAATGTACACAATATTTTATCAATTTAGGTCGACTAATTTGGTTATTTCCAAAGTGGAAATAACTATCAGTTCCTGATGTCGAGCCTCCTATTTTCACAAGCGTAAAATAGGTCATCACGAAAAATTACCTCTAGCTGTTTGCCAACTGTTGTCTTATTATCAGATAGTAAATTTTGCATCATCGTTAGTATAAGAGGGTGGGGAGGGTCCTCCCCCTTCCAATATTACATCATTTTGCTTCACAGTTTTGTTTTATTTATTTATTTAGCCACATATTGCCCAATTTTCGTGGGCCATGATAGAAGCAATGTCTTAACACAACTAAACTTGAATCGAAGCTTGAGTAAAATACGTAGTATCTCAAGAAAATCAAGCACAGTGTCATTCGGTAGATCAAATGTAAAAAACGCTTTCAAGACAAGATTAACAAAATAAACATAGAAAAAGTATCAATTATTAACAAAATCTTAACACAACTACAACCACTCCGAAGTCCAAATGCCACGGTATGATATGGAGGAGGGATAATCAAGCATATTCACAAAAAAGTCTGGTAGTTTACATTAACCTCAATAGGGTTTTATAAAACAACTACAGCATACCACTAACTTAACACCTAATCCTCAACTCCTTCCTTAACACGCATCAAATCAAAATAAGAAATACAATAATAATAATAGCAACGTTGATGGTTTAATACCATTTTATTCTATCAATTATATATCCTCTAAATTTAATCATTAAAATCATATTTGGAAAATGATCCATTCTTCAACAGCCCATTTCACGAACTGGATGGAGCATTATGTGAAATATGGAGTGTATGGGAGAATCCCAATAGAGGTAGTGAAAACAATCTAAGCCACTTAGGATGCAATAGAAATTGTTCAGCTGAGCGAGTGGAGAGGAAGGGTGGGTTTCTTCAATATGGCAGTGGTCAAAAACGCTTTGTAAAAAATCGCAGTCAGTTCCATTCTGTACCTATGAGATTTACTGGAGAGTGCTTGCAATGATCACGTACATTGAAGTTCGTATCGCAGCAAGCTCTTGCCATTCAAACCTGCTCTGATATTGCCTGAAAGCGATCTTTCGAATTCGTGTGATGAGACTCAACACTGATTTTGAGTGGTTACCCACTCACAGGAAATACCTTTTTTCTCGGGCTACTAAGACAGATTTTCTACAGGGAGACTGAATATTAGTGTCAAGGAAGCCTTCTTTGAGGAGATCAGAGCTATTCGTTGTTCATTTTGTATGACAATTAAAATAAGTTTGGCTATGTCTCTGCAAGTGTACAGCTCTATTTTAGGATGATCACCAACATCCTCTAGAAGAAGGAAAAAATTGCAAGATTCCAGAAAAGCTAGGGGCTGTGGGCTGTTTTTTTTTTTTGGGGGGGGGGGTATCCTGCACAATTTTTTAGTTTATATGTAAAAGCAAAATAAATGGGAAGCTGAAACGGAGCGATTCTTAGGCACTTCCGCATGCGTTTAATGGAGATTTCAAGCTACTTGCAGTGCGCAAACTAACGTTATTCGGAGGAACTAAACTTGTATTTTATATCAGCTGGAAAGGCTCCAGGAGTATCAAATGAGCTGCCGGATACAATACTAGCACATATTGAAATTCAAAAATGTAGACAGCTTTAGAATTTTGCTAGGTAATATTTGATGTTGTTAATTTTTTATTTATTTTTTTCTAAGAGATTAGCTTTAGTATCCTGTTTTTTGGTTTCCGATACTCCTTGCTTAAATGTATAAACAATATTCTTATTTTAGAGGCAAGAACAAGCAGAAACAGGAGGAGGAGGCTCCCTGCGATCTAATGGACCCCATATGATACTCCCTTATTCAGATAGAACTATTCTAGATGACGCTGCCGAGCTACTGATTTATCACGCTAAGAGAGCTAGCATACAAAAGGAGGAAAAGAAGAAAATAAAAATTCTGGTGAAGCATACTCTTCCAGATATATTTATGCACCAGAGGCAGGAATTATCTGAGGATGAACGTGATGAAGATGGTAAGCTATGCTTGGTTACCTGAACTCGTATGTCTGATGTCTGGTATTTCTTTATAATGTAGATACCTCTGTTATTTATGTTTGTAAATAGTCTTTTAATTTATTAAACTGTAAATTGCTATTCTCACAATTTTAGTTTTGCTGAAGGATATTATAGTATTCACTTTACTTTCTTCACTAACTCTGAAGCCACCTTTGCTGTAAAAAATGAGAAGGCTGCCAAGCCCTGAAAGTGATATTAATCTAGATTATATTCCACTGTAGTTACCAATTCAGTAATTCCATCTTTTGGAGAAGAATGAATTTTAAGCCCTTTTGTGGGCAAACAATTCCACAATTTGTGGACACTTACATTTCTTAATTAATTTGTCGTTCCCAAACCCTATAGCCTCTTCTTGTTGTTCAAGTCAAGGTACTGTAAATTTCCGTTATAGGGTTTTCAGCCTAGACAGGTCGCAATGATGTACTTTATGTTTCGATCTGACACCGTTTTTAGGGTGAGTAGCTTATGGATCATGGACATTTCAAATGCATGCGCTTAAAATATGTCTCATTTTATTACTATTATTCGATCGTTTTAAGAAACTTAGACCAATCTTGAGAAACGAGATACCTTCATGCTTCAACCGGCGTTGTTTGTATGCAAATTTCGAAATTTAATGATAGTTTCGCAAAATTATATTAATAAAGTGGGATTAACGTGGGTTACCTTAACGATAAATAAAAGTTCAAATAGGGTTAAAATCCTTTTAATCGATAGTGATAAATTTCACAAAAATACTAGATATTTCGGTCACTGCATATGTGACCGAAATATCTAGTATTTTTGTGCAATTTATCACTGTCGATTAAAAGGATTTTGTCCCTATTTTAAATTTTATTTATCGTCATGGAAAGGCAGCGTGGGCTTCGAAATTATCTCTGGGCTACCTTAAGTAATTTAACTTAACCTAAATTATATCGTTTTATATGCCTACAAGGAGGGGTAAGGAGAATTCATTTTCTCCTTACGGAGAAGTATGAAAAAGAAATAAATTGAAAAGTGTGGGGTCACTCAAGCCTTTCTCTCCCCTTAATTATCGAAACTGCGCTACGTTTTTATATTTCGACGTGTTTAATGATATATAATAACTTACATATGATGTAAATAATATTATTATAATGTATAATAATAAAATGATAACGGGTAAAACTTTCAAATAAGGCAGCACAAAGAGAAAGTATGTATTAAAAGAAATATACGGGCTTTTACTAGTATATATTTATGTTCAATATTTTCACTGTCCCGATTAAAAGTTTACCCGTACTAGCCAAAGAGTCTGTCATACGACTGTCATGTGTCAATTGGTTTATGTCTTTTCATATGAATCAGCTTTTTTGTCGCTTTTGACATTGTGTGTCTTGTCTGGAATAAACTCCTGAGTATTTGTATGGCCAGACTTGTGTTCACATATGAGTTTTTTGAAGAAAGATAATTGTGTACTATTTGAAGTGAAAACAATGTGAAAAAATGCAGTATTTTTATGAAAAAAAAAAAAAATTTCTCGCTTTACAACAACAGAAAATGGCGCTATTATATGGCAAGAATCAATACCAATATTGAATCGTTTGTTGAATCGATATTGAATTACTGAATCGATATTAAATTGTTGAATTGATATCAATAACGTCGCTAGTATAGGTGCTGGTGTAGATATGCAGTTGCTTTAGATCTTCACCCGTTTCATATTATTGCTTTAAAAAATTATCTATACCTTTAAATGCGACAATAAACGAGTACTGGGTAGCAAATAGAATCCACTGCTGTGAATTAGTTTTAAATGCTTAGCCTCTTTTCAATAGTGTTTAATTAGAGCTTGATCGGAAGTCATATCTGAAAACCCTGATCAACAAATCCTTTAGAAAAAGATCATATTCTGCCAAATGAGACATTTGGTTTGCCGAATGGGCTTTAAAAGTACCTCGTATATTTCTTAATGTTGTCTTGAGTTTCTTTTAATCATTCGTAAGGACAGTTTAGTCTAAAGACTGTTTGTTTCCGTTAGTGTTGGTAAAGTCAGTGATCTCTTAGTTGTTTTTTTTTTTTTGGGGGGGGAGCATATCTGACGTTGAAGGCATTGCAAAGTAATGCAAACCATGTTCATATTTAGGCTAAAAAAATTATGTTTGTGATTCAGTAGAGCTTCTATGCGATGATACTGGTTAATTCATTGATTTTTGATTAGCTTTGATATTTTTGTATTGAATGCAATACTTGACCATGTTTTAAACAAACTATCTAAGAATAACTTAGAGGAATAAGTTGATGATGAAGTGCCAGTGGAGACTCTTAATGATTCACGTTTGTGATCATTTTGTGATCATAAGGAATGATCACATTAGGAATGGGACATCGCTTTCCTTCAATAGGAATGTGATCCTAATGAAGGGAATCCCACTCAATGTGTGTATCATAAAAGTAGCTTGTATGTCTTGATCATTTCCTCTGGGTTGGCAGAGACGCGTCCCTATAATATTTCTAATCCACAGAGTGGGAGGGGCTAAATAAAATGAATTTCCAGATTAGACTAGGCTGAATTTGTTATAAAATACTTTCAAAGCTGTCGGTTTTTTTTTTTTTTTTTTTTTTTTTTTTTTTTTTTTTTTTTTTTTTTTTTTTTTTTTTTACTGCCCAAAGCAGAATTAAAAAATGGGTGGAATTGAGGAAACATATGTTGGCTTGAAGTGGCTTAACCCTGCGACTAGTTTGTAGTAAGAGTTGTAGCTTTTCTTCGTTCATGTAATGCAACCAAAATAAAGAACATAGGGATGATGTCGGGATTGATACAGAACTGCGAGTATTGTGTGTCGAAATCCAATGATTATTGTTTTTATTTTTTGAAATTAAATGTCTTTTGCTGCTGAACATGACTCTTCCTGTAGAAAAACAGTTGATCTAAGAAGAAGAAGAAAAAATTTAAATACTTAGAAAAATATACGATCTTTTAACCTTTAAGTTTGTGACTTTCCAAGCGAAATATTGCTTAGTAATCTTTGCTAAATTATGATGCATATAGAAGGAGAATTGCTGGATTAGATATTTAGTAAAGCAAATTTAAAAAAAAAAAAAAAAAAAAAAAAAAAAAAAAAAAAAAAAAAAACGGACGGATTTACGTGCATGAGTGGTAAGGTTACGGTTGAATTGCGGCACATTATCCTGGAGATAGAACGGTTTTTCTTATAACGCCTATAGATTTACCTTTGAAAGGAAGGATGAGGGACAGCGTTTTCAACGTGGTATAAGTATGCCGTTTTTGGTACAGTTTAGAGGTCCTGGTACAATGCGGTACACTTGGACATTTCATGGTACGATCCAAAATTTTGAAACTAATGATAGAATGAGAAACAGCTCTCAAATTGGTTTTTGAGAAAGAATTTATATAATTGTGAAAAAAAAAAGTTGTTTGCCTTTAAGTTTATTCTAGTATTTTGTCTGTGAAATGCAAACTGGCGTAGAATGCCACAATAATAAAGAATCTTTGAGTACAATTTGGTAGGGTGGGGGACTGGCGCTCGGTTTTTTATTGTTATAGTCAAATATTGACAAAGGCCCCTCTAGGAAACTTAAATAGTGTATTTTGCGGCATAAAGATGTACCTTTCGAGCTTTCAGTTTCTCTCCTCCCCAAAAAACTAGTTGTTCTGTTTTAGTTTTTAAACTTTTAGTAGTTTTTGTTTGTCCGAAGTATTGAAGAGTCAATCAATCGACCAGAATATTTTAGAAGTCTAAATAAAACCTAAGTGCAAAATTAAATAATACTGGTTGAACGTGGATCAAAATTACAGATTACAGAAAAGTAAGTTGCAGAAAATTATTATATTTTTTTTATGAGCACCCAGACGTGTAAGAATCATGGTACAAGTCACCAAGTGTATTGAATTTTAGAGTAATTATTGCCTCTAATTGCAAAGCTAAATAGGAAATGGAAGGATATTTGTCTGATGACAAGTGGACTTTACTGATAAAAAAAAAAAAAAAAAAAAAAAAAAAAAAAAAAAAAAAAAAAAAAAAAAAAAAAAAAAAAAAAAAAAAAAAAAAAACACGCTTTCAGTTTGAGAATTAGATCGAAGAATAAAACATACGTAAAGACTGGCTCATAGGAAGTTCTGACAGCTTGCTTTGTTTAATTAAATGGCACTGAGATACTATGAGAGGCTTCACTAGGAGTAGGTGAGGAGTCCACAACTCCCCTAAATTTTAATTGAGGGCTGAAAAGCCACGTTTAGAAAGAAAAAAAACGATTTTAGGACACATTTCACGCCATTCTCAAGAAATAGGGCTTTCTAAAAAAAAAGAAGATAAGCAAACTCAAAACTGAATATTTCAGCCATCTATTCAACAATCGTTGATGAAATATGGAAAAAGGTATGAAAGTGCAGTGCTATTGATTTTGTTTTTTAATTTCCATTCCATCTTCTTCTGATGACCTTATTTGAATGTATTGCCAAATTACCCTGATTTTACTTTTATTTCACTGTCTTCAAAACCAGCATTGTTGAAAATGTTGCCATTTTCACTGTATTAGGAAAAGATAGCGGGTTCTCATCAATGCACGCCTTGTTCCCTCCTACCTTGGTTTTTTAAATCGTACCCCTACATTTGACAATTGGGGTCCGCATAAACAAAACAAGTTCTAGTCCTAAACGCCATTTAATCCTAAAACGCCACTAAGGCTAGACTTGCTGAAGATGAAACACAAAAACTTACAATGACAGGGTTCATTCCACTGAAGCTCTCGAGAGTCACTGTGAAATCCCTTTCAAATGTTGCCTCGTTTGTTTTATAAGGGAAAAGACAAATAAATCAGTTTGAAGTTCTCCGTTGGCTCTTGTGTAGGATTCTTCTTCTGTCCCGCCCTCTTTGAAGCTATGTTTGAGTCGCCTCTCGCAATATCTTTGCAGATTGAGAACATCATTTATAATTCCGTCAGAGCCCAATCTTTAGTGTCTCGCTTTTTTCAGCTTGTGGGGTGTTCAATAAAACTATCAATAAATTAAAATATTAATCTCTTTATCTGTGTACTGAGTGGACTGGAATAGTTTGTTCGTATGATACGTAGTTAGATAATTATTCATATAAGCAATAAAAACAATAAATATACAAACATAATCATATACCACCCGCAACGCTCTATGGTCGGGAATGCAAGGAGAAAAAGAAAACAAAAAAAAAAAGGAGAAAAGCAAAACAAACACTAAAAAGGAATATGACATTACTACACGCTGAAAACCCTCCATTTACTACACGCTGAAAACCGAAAGGAGCAGAGTGCCATGTGTAAACTGTTTTTATAAACTGCACATTCGGAGTATTTTAGAGCATGCTTGTCCTGTGTGGCATCCGGGGCTAAGTAAAGAGCAAAGAAATGACCTTGAGAATGTGCAGGAACGAGCTACCCGTGTGATATTAGGTCCGGAATTCGCGAATTATGATGATAGCCTTAAAATCCTAGGCCTAGATGGACTTGATGCCAGGCGACACCAGCTCACAATGGCCTTTGGACAGAAGCTTTTGGAGTCAAGCAGGCATCGAGATTTGCTCCCTGAACCGGCAAGAACAGGTTGTAATACAAGGCACCAGAATAAACTCGAGCCTTGTAAGCCCGTGGCTACCAACCGATACAGATTGTCTTTTCGACAGTATTTTGTGTCTCATTTTAATAAGTAAGTGACAAGGAAGAGTGATTATTTAAATTTTATTGTGTCTCATTTAATTCTTGCTATTTGACATAATAAATTCGTATCGTATATGTCATAGATATCAGAGACACCACAGACATCAAGCATACCGGCCTTACTATTAAGTATTGTCTCTATAAGAAACTTCGTTTGTCTTGATTTTAAAACACTCATGAGTTTTTGTCTGATTACAGCTAATTGTGAAGCAAAGATTCTACAGTGTTTTACACCTTGTTTTCATTTAGATGAATATAGTTGAACCTGTTTATCCTGAGTTGTATGTTTATGCCTTCTCCTTCAACTCCGTCGAAACACCTCTTGTATGTCTGTAGAAACGGCAGCTATAGTCTGTTCTGTTTTTGCATTCTGTAGACCGTATGGCTTGAAAACAAGTACTTGTGACTTTTCTTTGCAAAGTTGGTATATCCTAGGAAAGTATAGTTTTTGAATAAAACTATTGATGATATTGATTCATATATTCCTTTCTTTAGATGAGGACGAAGAAAACATTGGAAGGAATAGTCCGTTTGTGTCGAAAAGTGGAAGGAAAGGAAATTCAGTAAAACAGCCCCCTGATCCGCAATTAGGAAACGGTAGAAGTAAAAGTTCAAATGGAGAAATAAATGGAGTAGTTAAGGAAGAAAAAATTGTGAATGGTGAAGTTAAAAGTGAACCAGCGTCACGAGGATCTAGTCCTATATCCCACACTGTAAGTCTTTTCAAATTTTCTTCTTTCAACCTTTTGGTTGAAAGAACTTACTCTTTTGGTTTCATTTTTATTGTATGCCTCATGATTTCTTTTATTTCAATTTTTGCCTCTAAATTCTCTATTTTGTTATATTTTAAGTTGTTTTTCCAGTTTTTTTTTGTTATTGTTATTATTATGAAAAATTGGTGTTGTGTTTCTTTCATTTAGACAACGAAGGCCACGGGAATAAAGTTCATATTCCCGCTATAATTCATTCTGTGTACGCCTTTTTGCTAAAATTATGATGAAGGAATGGAAATCCTGTCCTCGAGGTGTAGTCCAGTAAACTGAAGTGAATTCGTAGCAGGTGAAGTTTGAAATAGGCGCTAATCCCAGTTAATTTAAATATTAGATATTTACGAACACCACACTGACTTTCAGTCATGTCGACCTGAAAAAAATTTCTTGAATATGTATTTCCAAGACATTGTGTAATTACCCACTGTTTTTATCCTTTATCATGAAAAAAAAAATCCGTTCCGGAAATTGTTTTTCTTATTTGTAATTGTAAGATGAAGCTTTTGTTTGAGCATTTGTGTATACGGTGCATATGGGTCCGAACCTTGGGAAGCTTAATTCAGAGGTTGTGAGGGGAGGAGTCTAAAATGCACTAAAATTTAAAGGTATATCTTATGTACAATGCTTAGTCTTTGGTTTTTAAACATAGGGTGGGTCACAACCACAGTTTATATAATTTGGCAGTAAGTTTACCGCAGATTATTTCTGGCTCTTCATTCTCGGTGCGAACAAAAAGCTCCTCCCACTTATTCATGCATTTAGCGGAATCCACTTATTCATGTGGATGTATTCATGAATTCACATATTCATGAACTTATTCATGAACGCGAAGCCAAGTTTCGCGTTCAAGAAAGATCTGACTTGTCTACCGTGAAAAGATCTAATGTCGCTTATTTTTATACGTTCTCTGGAGCACTCGCACCTCGGTCCGGGTTTTTATAATGGGTGAGATAGGGAAAGATCAAACTGCTAATTATATATACTGTGGTCATAACAAGGAAGTATATGCTGGGCGAAACATTTATGTTGGCTAATGACTGGACGATTAGTTGGAATTTTATAGATCAGGGTTGTTCTAGAATCAAAGTCGGAACCGTGAAATATTTTCTGGTTCTTAAAAGTTTTTGAATAAATTTTCTTCTGTCAACCACTTATTCTTATGGTTTCATTTTTGTTGTATGTCTTTTGTTTTCTTTTATTTCAATTTTTTAAGTTTGTTTTTTTTCCAGTTTTTTTTGTTATTTTGTTATTGTTATTATTATGAAAAGTGGGTGTTGTGTTTCTTTCATTTAGACAACGAAGGCCACGGGAGGGAAGTTCATATTCCCGCTATAATTCATTCTGTGTACGCCTTTGTGCTGAAATTATGATTAAGGAATGGAAATCCTATTCTCGAGATGTAGTTCAGTAAACTGAAGTGAATTCGTAGCAGGTGAAGTTTGAAATAGGTGCTAATCCCAGTTAATTTAACTATTAGATATTTACGAATACCACATTGACTTTCAGTCTTCTCGACCTGAAAAAAATTCTTGAATAGGTATTTCCAAGACATTGTGTGATTATCCACTGTTTTTATCCTTTATCATGAAAAAAAAACTCCGTTCTGGAAATTGTCTTTCTTATTTGTAATTGTAAGATGAAGCTTTTGGTTGAGCATTTGTGTATACGTTGCATATGGGTCCGAGCTTTGGGAAGCTTAGTTCAGAGGTTGTGAGGAGAGGAGTCTAAAATGCACCAAAATTTAAAGGTATATCTTAAGTACAATGCTTAGTCTGTGGTTTTTAAAACATGGGGTGGGTCATAACAAGGAAGTATGTGCTGGACGAAACATTTATGTTGGCTAGTGACTGGACTTGTTTGAGACAGAAGGTCCGTTTTATTTTAAGTTCCCATTTATTATTATATTTGAAAATTTGAGTTAGGAGTACCGAGCAATTTGAAAAAGTTTAGAATGCGGGGAGCCAGAGCCCTGCCCTAACCCCCCCCCCCCCCTTCTCCTGCGCAGTCGCATGATCGAGCGCCTCTTGTGATTGATGGAACAAATTCAGGAGATGAAGGAATAATTTGTTTTCAATTAGTAACTTTTGCTCTGTAAGCCGTAGCTTGATAAAAACGCTAAGTATAGTGTATCAGGTCAATATTTCCATTTTTGCTTTACCTACTTGTTATTAAGCCGAATACTGCCAGGGTTCTTTTCCATCAAACACTAGATGAACGTACAATTCTTTAAATAAGTTTCATCCCGATACTATAGTATTGTTTTATAATTACGAATGCTGAGTTCTGGTTAATTTTGTTTGAGTTTTGGTTACTACTAGAGCTTTGATTAATTTTGTTTGTATTCTAGAGTGGAATCGACTATACTCTATTAGTTGGCAATAGTGCGTGGTATGCCTTTATGCGATTGCATCAAATACTTTGCGAAAGGCTATCCAAAATGAAGAGCATAGCAAGTCAGTTAGCTAGTGACTACAAAGAAGGGAAAGAAATACCCGCTTCCATTGTCCTGAAAATGCGGCCAACAAGTATGTAATTTTTCTGTTGTACAGGAACACCTTGTGGGGTGGGTCAAGAATCTACGCAGCATGCACAAAAGAGGAAATTCGCTCTGAATTACGGGAAAAGTTTTCCTCAGTAGTCTTGGGTCCTTCAGGGAAATCCTTAGCAGCTATCTATTTTTTTGCAATGAAGCCCATGACATGGTATTAAGTAGTTACTCTTATTATCGACGCCAAAAAAGTATGATTTTCAGGTCGAGACCTTCCATTCATCAAGCGGGGATTCATATGGAAATCTCAGTAAATCATAAGTTCTTATAAATTAAGAGCAATTTATTTTTCATAAGCCAGGACTGCCCAGCGGTATTTGGAAATCTTTATAATAATTCATTATGTGGTTTTGTTTTCACGTATCTGAGTTTTTTTCGCATTTCAATATCACTACCATCAGCTACTCCTCCTCCCCTCTAAAATTCGCTCCCATTCTTTAACTTACCCCCCTCCCCCACATACACACATCCTTCTTAAATTTCTGGCCAGAAAAGACCACACGTGCCATTTCCTACTTGGTATATTCTGTAGGAATGCATGGGAAACAGACAACGATTTTTAATGCTGTCTAAGCTATCAGTTGATTTATAAGATATTTCAATAATTTTCACGGGTTTTGTCGACCTGAAAGAATGAATCACGGTGATTGGACTCAACGATTTGACCTACAAGTTAACGCAATTACTATTAAGTATGTGCTATCTTGAAAATTTAGAACAGTGAAAAGTAATCTTTTTGAGCGCCAAAGCTTGTAGAATTATATAAATGTTTAATGCTCCAACTGAAATGGCATAACTTATGTCCTTGTCAGCTAACTCCCCAGGAACCACAGGGGGAATTTCAGCTCGTTGCCGAGACATAGATCAGATGTGTCATTTCCCCTGTCTATAAGAATATTCTAGTCTCTTTCATGTAAGTTCTATTCCTTGGTTCTTAACATAAGATAGGGAAAGCAAAAACTATATGTGAAGTTATTTAAAGACTCTAGAAAGAAAATTTGGGTTTCGTAACTTACTTAGGTTCAAACACGATCTAAAGCAAATTAGTGCTACTAAGATTCAGCGGTGTAATTTCGTCAAAATCCGGGGGGGGGGGGGGGCAAAGTTGGAGCCAATTTTCCCAAATCCAGTGAAAATGACATCGAAAATGAAAATTGAGCCATATAGTACCATAAAGGTAACGATATACCAAAGCAAATTGATCTATCTATCTGGATGCGTGGATTATGCAGGCTTATCTTGATTTTGACAAAATTTTTGCAGAAAATAAATTTCAGCTGGGGTGGGGGGGGGGGCAAACTAGGCTGTTGAGGGTGGCAAATTGGGGTCTGAAGGGGGCAGTTGCCCTCCATCCCTGTCTCATAGTAAATTACGCCCCTGCTAAGATTGTACTGATTAAAACTGAAGTAAAAAATGATAACCATGACGAAAGTAACAATATCAAAAAAGGCTGCAAGATTTACTCTTCGTCTTAAAAATTCCGAATTTTTTTTGATAATAAATCAGTTAAATCACCTGAAAGTATAAAGCGTTCATAGATAAAACTAGGTAGTTAGTATATTCCATAAATACAATGTGATCTATGCTTCGAGGGGGGGGGGAGGTCCTGGGTAATTTATTTTAAAATACCATGATTTTTAGTGTCTATTGGGGATACCACTTATCCCTTTTACTGTGTAGATATCTGTTGCAGCTCAAATCTCGTTAGAACAAATAAATGTTCAAATGAGGATAAATCTATTTATTTAGACAGTGAAAACAGGTACAAAAGTCTAGATACTTCGATCACATATACAGCGACTGTCATCAGTAGAAATACTAAAGTATTGAAATTGAAACTAACGTATTGATACAAACAAAATAAGATCTGTTTTCACTGTCTAAATAAATGGATTTATCCCCATTTGAACGTTTATTTGCTCGTCATAGAGAGGTAGTGTTGTCTGAGAAAAGGATATCTAATTTAAGGTGTTACATCGAAAAATTTCGTTAGATATTTAGCATTATAACAATAATTCCTAAACTGCGTGACTTTGGTGTATTCTTTAACTATATGATCTGTTGAGAAACCTAGCTAATTAACGGAGCTTAAAATTGATTGGTTTTCATATTGGTATGGCCGTCATGGAGTTGAAAAAAATATCCAGGAATATTCGTGTTTTCTGATTTGTTTGAACACTGAGAATATGCTTAAGTGAGAATATGCTTAAGTAGATTTTAGCATGAAATTATTCGAACATTTGTCTTAAAACTCATTTTGATTTTTCTTTAAGGCACAATTTTTTTGGTCTTATTATATTTTTGTCGAGGAGTCTATGAATTTAAAAGTCATTCAATTGTTTTGACGCTAAAATCTAAAAACAAAGTTTAAATGTGAACTTCATTAATTAAACTTCTTAGGGAGTATCTTCTCTGTGATTCATGTGATTTTGTGATCCATGCGTTTTTACTATAAGTCCGCAGTTATAACTTGCACGAAAAGGACAAGGCATTTATGTCATGTATTCATTAATTTCAGATCTGCCCAGTCATTGAGCCAGAATTATGATGTTACTTTGAGTTTTTCTTAGAAAATGATATAAACTAGCTTTTAAAAATTGGGATTTTTTTTTGTTTTTGCACATTTTTGTATGCACGTTTTTTTTATTTGTAATCCTTTCAACGTATTTTTTAATAATAATAATAATAATAATTAAAAAAAAAAAAAAAAAAAAAACGAAATTCAAAACTATTATCTGGTAGAGGGGGAGAGATGAATCTCGGATGTCGAATGGTTGCGGATCGTCATTTTGCGTTGAAACATCAAGGCGTAGGGCTGCAGAAGAATAACATACCCAAAACTTGCTCAGAATGCATAAGCCTTAATACCCCATTTAGTAGGGATTGTAAATTTTTCTTTTTTAGTTGGTCTGAACCCACCGGAGTATTATAGCGGTTTGATAGATATGGTGAAAAATCTATTGGACAATAATTTGGATTCAAGTAATTTTGAAGACCAATCAAGGGAAATATTTGGGATCCATGCCTATCCCTCTTTTACCTTAGATAAAGTTGTCATCAATGCGGTTCGACAGGTAAGAATCACATTCTCTCCTTTCCTTACTTCTGTATTCTATATTTATTGTCTGTTGTACATACTTAGAGTGTTTAAGCAAATATTTTTTTTAAGGAAATTTAAAGCAAGATTAATGCGTGCTGCGTGCGACTTCTGGTGCTTTTCATGTTGTCCTTTGACTCAAAGAATCGAATTATTTATCAATATTTTAGTTGAAGACACCTAAGTCAAGCACAATCAAAATTTTCCTCCGACATAAATCTTTCTATTAAGAAAAAGTAAAAGTAAGAACATGCTAGAGACGTGTAAATGAAATGAAATTTAAAAAATGAATTAATTGTCCATAAGTATTTCTATAGTTTTGTTCGAAACTTTTTTGTAGTTTTAAATTATGTGCATATGTTTGAAGAATTTCGAAGACTAAGGCTAATCAAGGGAAGTATTTGAGATCCACGTCTATTTCTGTTTTACCTTAGATGAATTTGTCATTTTGCCGCTCGAGGGATAAAGATTCTACTCCCTCCTTTGCCTGCCTCGGTGCATTTCAGACTGATACTTTGAGCTGGTTAAGAGAAAATCTTTTTTAATAAATTGAAAAGTAAGTGTAATTACAAAATTTGAAATTTGTTTTTCAGATCTATCGTTCTTAATTTGCAACTTATGGTTTTTTCTTTAAAAAATACATGGGATGTTAGGATCTAACTTGCTAAGAGGCAACTAAAGAGAAGAGCAACTACCAACAAATAAATTGAAGGTCATATTGCGGTTTCCTTGTAAACATCCCTTTTGTAGGAAAATTTCGACTTTTCAAGAGAAGGTAACAACAAAAACAATTCTAGTACTTTCTTACGTCATTTGAAGGTGACTAGAAAAAAAGTATAGGATTTGCCAATAATTTTTCACGGTACGTGTAGAAATATTTCTGTGTGGAAAAAATTTCGATGCATTGGAGCTTGCGTAAAAAAAAAAAAAAAAAAAAAAAAAACGCAAGTAAAAATCGTGCTCAATCAGCAAAATCACTGTAGTTTTCCCCAAAAAGCAGTATGTGGGAACTATGGGTAAAACAAAGTTACTGCCTTTTTCTATTTCAAGAATTTATTTTCAATTCTGCACAACTTGAAAAATCACGCATACAAGGAAAATCTCTTCATAGAAAGGTCCATGATTTTTTTTTTTTTTTTTTTTTTTTTTTT
Organism: Artemia sinica; assembly: GCA_027921565.1. Classification (NCBI taxonomy): domain Eukaryota; kingdom Metazoa; phylum Arthropoda; class Branchiopoda; order Anostraca; family Artemiidae; genus Artemia; species Artemia sinica. The sequence continues at coordinate 48,784,608 of CM051264.1, forward strand.
TTTTTTTTTTTTTTTTTTTTTCTGGGAATAATTCATACTATTATTTTTAATTATTCAAATGTAACATCTCATCGAACTGTATTAGCTATAAAGCGTGTGTGAAGGAGTGTATGTCGATTGTTTCTATGGGTTATAACAAAAAGAATGCAGAAATAAGGGTATTTTCTTATACTTTCATATTTTTTTTTGCATAGATTTTCAGGAAACAGTGCCACAAATCACTGTTTGTGGCCACTTTTGATTGTAGCCTGTCGTCCAAGTAGCTTTGAGGCTGTTTTTATATGTAATCTTTATTTTGCTATCCCACCAATTTTTATGTTATCCCGTAAATAGCGACGAAGCCAACACTGCCTTTCCATTTCACAATAATAAAGAGAATAATGCCGTGGGAAAGTTTTAAAGACAGTGAATCGCAAAATGGACTAATTGTATATTTCCGCTGTACGTCTAATAGCCGTCTCCAGCAATATAAACAAGTGAAGATAAGATTTGACTTATGATAAAAATGAAGAAACTAAAGCCTAGTTTGCCGAAGAAGATGAAAATATAGCCGGTCTGTCTAAGATTCAATCTCTTAAAAACTTCTTTATTGTGTTATCCTCTTTATTCCTCTTGCGATTGATCGCATCCTCTACAACTGAGCAAATCACTTCCTTAATTTTACTGACGATTGTTTATAATTCTTATACCATGTGCTGGATATTATTTTATTTCGGTAGAGCTTTTTGGTGCATAATGGAACTTATAGGTCTTCAAAGAAGCTTCTCTTAGACATAATCTGTTTGAATTTTAACGAGGAATGGAATGGAAAACTATTTTGTAAATTAAAGCTATTGAAGAAACAAATACTTAGAATGAGTGGTGGTCACATTCCTTGTCATCTGGGGTCAGGGTGCAAAAGATCCAGATGAATTAGTGGCTGCATTGTGTCAAGCCTGGAACGGCCTTTTGGGAATAGAAAAGGTGTTCTAATAAAGTGGTAGGCGCTAATTAAGGGCATTATCCACCGATGCCAGGGTTTGGACAGGTCGGTTCGTTTCAAATTATAGGCTCTGTCCTATTTTTATAGAATTTTTTCGTCCCAAATATAGGATTCGGAAGTCCTCGGGATCAGATCTGTGGTAGATGGTGTGGGATGCCTGGTCACATAAATTCGTCATTTCCCGAGTTCCTTTTTTTTTTTTTTTTTTTTTTTTTTTTTTTTTTTTTTTTTTTTTTTTTTCGATTACAAACTTTGCAAATAGTAAAAAATTATATACACATACTGTGCCAACGATTGACTGATATAGATAAAATACTTGGAATCAGTCTTACTGCTTCTTGGGCATCAATTTCGATATGAGTTCAGTTTTTCTCTTTGCAAGAGACTGCTCCAATCTCGCAGATTCCACCATCTGCTCTCTTTCACTTGTTCTGGACTTCACAGCTCCTTCGAGCAAAGAAACAGCTAGGGCAATGTTTATGGAACTCTTGGACTCGGCAGCCTTCTTCATCCTGGCGGTCGCTTCCTGAAGTAGAGTATTTGCTACTGTTCTCTTTTCTTGCTCTGATGCTCTAAGTTTTCTCCTTTTGCTTTCCGGGTCTTCTATTTCTTTCTTTTGTTGTGGACCTCCTGCAATTTCCGCTTGTTGTCCTCTTCGAAAGCTGCTTTCTCCTTCTCGGATAGCTCTTCTTTATTCTTTTCATTCAGATATTGTTGATACCGAGAACGTGCATGATTCAACGGCTATTTTGTAACAACAAACCGTTATGGTTTTCCTCCATAAAGCCTCAACGTGTCATATAATATGAGTCTCGCATCCAGAACGCGTTCAGACATTAACGCCTGGTCTTCACCGAGAATCCTACCAGAACGTGATAGCCCACACTCAACATCTGCGCTGCCATGCGACAACGTCAGCACCACTCTGATAAGCTTGGTAAGTTCCGGGTAATTGCTGTCCCCGCGCTCATTCACCAGTCCAAAATAATGGCTCCAAAATTGATCGATCCGAGCAGTGTCCTCACTGGGTCCAGTTTCCGTTCTCAAAAGCAGCCACTCAGCCTGGGTGACGTATGAGCTTACTCCAATCGCAATCTCGCATGCCACAGCCGCTATGTCTACAATGCTTCTTGAATCCTTCATGTTGATCGGACTCAAACAGCCTAAAGCCTCTAGAAAACCATCCTTTTCTAGAGGACATTTCGCCTTGTGAAAGCAAGTATGTCGTAACCGCACTTTTTAAAATTCCGAGAAAAACGCAATTGAAAAAATCAGTTTTTGTGGAGTTGAACGTATGGTAGATAGAAAAACGGATGAAACGCCAAGTTAAAGCCGCTTGTAAGGGAAACCTCTTGGTACAATTTTGGTCCTGTTGGATGAGAATTAGTAGGTCAAAATGTCGAACAAAAAACGGATACGATATTTTAGCCCGCCCTTTTTTGCTGCTACGACAAAAGTGCAGAAGCTCTTGGGTTCCTTTTCCATTTTGTTACGATAATTTTTCATCAATATTTTCTTAGGAATAGCCAAGGCTTATCTTAAGGCTCAGACGTGGCGTTTCTACCTTTTTATACTACTTTGGTCGTTTAAACTGAGTTTAATATATTCTGATTATAATACAACTTCAGAAATTTCGGATACTTGGTAAAAAAAAGCAAGGTAACTTATTGGGTCTTTACTGACTGCCTTTCCCCTTTCTCAGATTTTTTTAACGGGGGGAGGGGGTTGCAGCTTCTTCTGGGCATGCTCTTTATACTGCAGTGGGTGGGTGGTTGTTGTCTTGATTCATGCTTGCAAAAATACACTTGTAGTACTCCGCATTTAGAGGAGACATAAACCTGTAGGCTGATTGCACATATTTGATGTTTTCAATAGAAATAACAGGCTTGAAATCCAACAGCTTTGGGACAACAAGAAACTCAACCACCTTTGGGGAAGAAGTGTCTTTCCTTGCCTTAAGTTTACCCTCCACAGCAATGTTTATTTCAGAGACTGATTCGTCAGAAAATGACAGTTTGTTACCGGCTCTTTTTGAGTAGCCTTGTTTAAACTGAAGTTGTTTAACTTCGGAAAATGGATCATTAGCGTATTTATAGATCTTGGAGGCCTGCTGAAAATGTAGCACTTGGTTCATTTGATGAACAAACTTTGTTCATTTGATGTCGTAACTGACCGGAGGTTAATCCTGCGGTCAGTCACAACAATTTCCGCTTTCACGAAAGTTAAAAACATGCACTTACGATAAAGTTGAATTTTTGATTTACTCAGCCGGGAGGCATCGCACAACCAAATGAACTACACCATTAGAAGGCTGGTAAAAATAACTTGTAGGGTCCGTAACTCAATTTTAACTAGGGGTGTCAATTACGACATTCTTGCTTTCACAAGGCGATTTGTTCAAAATATGGCGAATATCCGCAATAAAATGTTTTCGCACATTGACATAGAAAATGGCCCTGTCTTTCAGTGTTGCTTTCTCACCGAAAGCTCGTTTCCCATTTTATGAAACTATTGGTTTTTCTGCAAATTTTTCAGCCAGGTTCAACATTTCTGGTGAGACATTTTCAGTCTCGGTCACGAAATCTGGAGTAAAGACCCGTCCGCAAAGCGTCGCAACTAGTCTTTTGATCTCTGAGTGCAGAACATGAATGAGAGGCTCTTCTTTCTAGAACAGTTTCTGCTGAGGCTAGAATAAACTTGAGTTGGGCCTTCATCGTCGCATTTTTGATATAAGCCACAATCTTCAGAAATTTGGGAGTGGACAGAAGATTCTTCAGTTTTTTCTCACTCGGCACGTTTTTTCGGCATTGAACTTGTTCCAAACGCTTTTGTTGACGTTTGTTCCGTCACTTCCAAGCGTGATCAGTTTTTCAAGTGGCAGCTGATTCTGCTCAATGGCTGACATAATCTTCCTATACAGGTCATCACTTGTCGCGTGGCTCATGAACCTTGTGCATAAATGTCTGCTCTGGATTTCGTTTCCGTATTAGGACCAACATTGAATACGTATCTATAACTCTTTCATACCATTCTAGTACAAAATATGACTGAATGTCCTTCACAAGCATTTGCTTACAGTAAGGATGCAGCGCATCGGTGATCAGACACGTGAGTCTCTTCGCACATAGGGACATTCCGTCGGAGATCTTGGGAACATCGCATGGAAGGTTGCGACAATATGATCTGAAGAGTTAGCAGACATGGAACTCTGTACCGTCTGAAGTGCCCATATTAACTCAGCTTTATAGGCGGCATCACGCTCACAGAACATGTTTGTACCAACTAATGGTTTATCCTTGGTTGTTTCATCAACTCAATATTTTCCGGTCAGGTGAAGATGTAGTGGATGTAGTTGAGTAGTAACTGCGGCTTTGTGTTCTACAGATCGCACATGTTGGTTTAACTGAGCAACCCCAGGTGTGCAACCAAGATTTTCAAGCAGAGTTTGCAAAAGAACGAGTACTGGTCGTTCCCAGTCTTAAACCCTTCGCCAATGTTTTTACCGCTGCAATCCGTCTTCGCAAGCCATGAACTATTAAACTTGGTTGGCCCCATACTTAATTACCAAGCATCACCTGCAAAATAGCATTCCGCGATTAAAAGGTCATAAAAAAGGAAAAAATATGGATATGTCCGAAACTGGGCCGTATTCGCATCAGCCTTTTATTGCGTTCGTTCATCCAGGAAACGCATAAGTCGCAATAAAGAACTCCAGTCTCATTAGGCAGAGACTGCTAGCCTATATACATATCTTCGCTCATTTCGGACAGGCCCAACATGATTAAAACAAAACATAGGCTACTAAGTCAACACAACAGCATAACCCAGGCAGAAGCAGCCTACTAAGCCCAACACAAAGCATTAGTTAAGTTCAAATAGCTCAACAGTTGTAATTAATTATCGATCTATACCGAAAAGACAGCACAGTTTAAGAGCAGATTCAAAAGCAAAGAAAAGTACATCTTGGCTTACTTAACGAGCAGTGAAAATTCCAAATCATGAGCAATGTTCTTAGTGCTCTTCAGCCGAAAATATAGGAATAATTGGATTTTAGCCAAAATATAGGGATTTTGTAAGAGTGCATTAAAATATATAGTGCGTTAAAATATGACCAAAGCAGAACAGAATGTAATCTATGTTATCTTTTATAGCTGCAACATATTGTATCAGAGGAGACATCAATTCAATGTACAGAATGTTTCTTCCAATTCCTAAAGCAACGCCTTATACAGCCAAGACATGTTGCTGAAGCTGCCTATCAAACAAAATGTGAGGCCCTCATTACGGAAGATAACGTATTCAAAATGTATATTGTAAGTTTTTTTTAATACTCTTTGGCCTTGACGAGTCTACTGCCAGCTTAGGTCGTGTCTCTTGAAACTCCCTTCAAATGAGTGTGCTGACTGCAGGGTCATATCCAGAATTTTTTTTTTTTGGGGGGGGGGGGGGTAGACAAAAAACTTCTCATATGTAGTTCGAATCTTCTTTAAATTCTTTGTTATTACCTCCTCGCATACCATTTTCATCCTAGTAGTTAGTAATTAAGATATTTAAAAAAATTTTAATTGTTCACCTATGTTATGCCTCAATATAAAAAGTGACTCATTGCCATGTGACTCGTCATATCTTTTCTGGAATTTTGATTGCATTACGATTATATGGTAATCAAAAATAAAAATTCAAAGCTGTAACTCTTTTATTTAATGCAAATTCGGATTTACATAGCGTATAATCAAAGCCAGGAGTGCATATCTCATATGCATTCAATTTGTAATTAATTGAGAAGGAACAAGAAAAAAAGGGAGCAGCAAAGATATGTTATTGCCAGGCACGCACACTGTGATTTTTTTTTGTGGGGGGGGGACTTACTCCCTGGTTATTGTTCCTTATTTTTGAAAAATACTCTGAGGAAGATTATGCACGAATATCTTAGCCTTTTAATTCAAACCCATCTCAGTGACATTTGTTTCATCTATATTTAGAATTCCTTGTTTTCATTAAAGGTATTGCTGGCACTGAACTGTAGTACAATTTCATTGGCCGCGAAATCACATGTGTGCCGAATTATTCCTCCATAGAATATATAATCGCTTCTCGGGTAATACGTTGTTTAATATTTACTGAAATATATTGAGCAAACCAAAGATGAGGAATGAGAAAATGTTTGTGTACCCCCTTTTTTTATTCCTAAGTTCGCAGCGGCAGGTACATTTAAATATCTGATTTGCCGCTAGTCTTTTACATTGCTCCATCGTGAGGTCTTAGATGACTGTTGAATCTTCTTTTGAAAGGGATAACGTCCTCAGGAAAATCGTTCCAAATCTAAGAGCAACATCCTATAAAACTAATATACAAGTACTTGGTTTTCGGCGCCTCAACCTTGAGATAGTTGGACCGAGCTGTGTGCCTTCGTGTCTGTCTTGACGGTTGAACAATGGGGAGGGGGGGATTATTTATCCTGCTAGAAAATGTTTAAACGTAATGAAAGAAATAAGGCTTCCACACTCTGAGGTATCGTTCTACTTTAAAGAAACCTCTTCCGAACGGCCATAATTACCACTTCGTCCGATCAAATAGTTCGATAGTTTGATTAAAAGCTTTGACTTTTAACCTAACTATTTAGCTGCTGATGCTTTTTGGAACAGAGGCTCTATTGTATTTAGTGTCTGGTGGACCCTTTAATTTAATATGCTTTAGCAAATTATTGTATTCAAGTTTTCTTTTTGAATATATTAAGTGTTAATTAAACATCCATTTTCAGCTTAAATACTGACTAAGCCACAATAATTAAAATCATATCAGGTCATGTGACAGTTACTATTTTTTCTCTTGATACCATTTAGCTGGACCAACCGAATTTACAATCCAAGTAATACACTTAGAAAACATAATATTGCAGCATTTTCTTAAATTTTACGCTAAATATTGAAATCTTCTTAGAGGTTTAATGCTGCTTATTTTTTGGAGCTGATAGAATTGCTTCAAGTTTGGTGGGGATACACAGTTAATTTGCCTGTCTAGCCACACGGGCTCTCTTGCCAATTTTACTTGTGAATTTTGAGAGCACCGGAACCCATATAGACTCGTGGTATCTCTGACGAGCTTTCACTGGCAATACATCGTATTTTTTCTTCTTCTAACGAAGTACTGTTTTTATTGATGGTATATATCTTTTTAACCCTCTGATAGCACAATGGATTGATGCTCTGCTTGGGATCACTGGGTTCAGGGTTTTGATAACAGCTGCCAGAAGGCTGGGTGACAGGCTTGCCACCTGTCCCTGCAAAAAGACCCGGCAACTGGAACATGGATTCGATGCCTTATGCACTATCTATGGCGCTGGAGGATCTTTATCCTTTTCCTATCCATCTATATTTTTTGTTCGAAACGCCTGCAAATCGTGACCTTGGACGCCCTCGGCTGTTCAGTAGATATTGTTTTGGTTTTGACTATTTGTCCTTAGCTCTGGACGATTATGCAAACAATTGCATGTTTGCAGTGATGTCAGTAAATGAAGGAATTCTTTCTTTTTTATTTTTCTTTTACTGAAACATTTTCATCGATTTCACTATTATATTTTTTTTCTTTTTTGTTTTTTTATCGTCAAACTCTTTATTTTTCAGGATTTTTTTATATTTTTTTCGCAAAATTTTCACAATCACTTTCTTAAAAATAAAAAAGATAAAAACATACGAGCAGTTTAAGATGGCTCTTATGCAGGAGAGTAGGAGATTCATGCCACCCTCCCCCCCCCATCCCTGCAGTGTCTTAAAGGTGAATGATTTTTCCTCTAATTTGCTTGTTCTTGCTTCTTCTTTGTTAAGTTATGCCCATCTCTTGCTTCCGGATACGATTCTGTGGACGTGCCTATGCTTACCATGCCCTCCTCCTCCTACATTCTAGATTTATCAGCAGTATTCAATATAAGAAATGGAATTTCCAGGAATAAAAACAATCATAATCATTTGATTAAAAAATGGAGAATTTTGTGATTGCCTCCCACTCTTTTTAGATGCCCTCAAAGGTCGTGAATGTTGAAAGCAATATTCATTAATATATTTATGTTTTTAGCATCAAGGCCTGAACCAGCTCACGATAGAATTACTTGATACAGATTCATCAGAAATATCCGATAAATCTGAGACTAAGAAATCTCGGGAAAAATGGCAGAATTATGTTGACAGCTACTCACAAGGAGCGTCTATAGGAATCGGTGAATTTAGTTATGTCCCTGATTCCCCGGAAGTTGGAGCCAAACCAATTTTTCTCCGAAGGAATACTAGACATTGGCGGAAACTCAAGGATACAATTAAGAAAGAAAAACTCGAATCAGATGAACCTGAACGGAAGTAAGTGTCGAATTTGAATTTCTTTTTTTTTGGCTTCGTGATTTGGTATTTGTTACGTTAATCGACTGTTTGGTATTTGTTGCGGAAATCGACTTTAAAGCCGTCTCTTTTTTATGAAGACTTTTAGGGTGTAAATTTTGATGATCTAAGTAAGCAACAGTAAAATTATTTGTTGCTTCAAATTTGAAGTTGTTTTCTGAACATTAATATACTCTTTTTGTATTGTTTCTTTTTTCCTTATGTTCCTTTTTGCTTTTGTAGATTTAACCAAGTTTTCGGTTCTTCTGCGGCTGAAATTTAATATCTAATATGAGGGTTTGAAAGATTTTTGAAGTGAAAGTCCCCAGAATTTGCAATGTCCTTGCTTGAAAAGATAAACAAATTTTTTACTGACAGCAATCTAAAAAAAAAAAAACAATCAGAAGACAACTCCTAGAGTTGCATTCCGAGGTGACTTGCTGTATTTCGAAGACATTTCTATCCGTAAATCTGTTAAATATAGTGAGATGACAGATCTGATATATGTGAGTACTGTCTCTAATCCCAAACACTTCTATGTCCCAATGCAAGAGATATCATCATACCAAGAACACAAAAAATCAAAAGTAACACATGTTGCTCTCTTCCTCTACAAGAAATCAGGGAGTAGTATATTTCAGACTGAAATCAGAAGCCTTCCGCTTTTTAGAAAAGAAAAGTAATAGAGCAAAATACTTAACCCTCTTTAAGCTTTCGCTTGCGTGGAGTAACCCCTTAAACATAGGAATAAAAAAAACTGTTAAGTTCAGTTTAAGTTAGAACTTTTAAAATTGATAATTAACATTTTCCCCTATTCATAATTGCTCCTTAGGTAATGAAACCAGCCAAGATGTTTTACTGATCACAAAACCCCTATTTAGAGAAACTAGAGCCCTAAAAGCTTCTTGCTCAAGTCCTCAAGCCTTTGTCTCTGCTCCAACCCCCAAAAAATTCTGAAACAGCTGAAACCTTTTAAATAATTCTGAACTCTTGGCTTCCTCCCCAAGATAATAAAAAGATTTTAAAGTCAATTATCGAGATACCAAAGCAGAGAATAATTAATAGGTTTCAGTTGTTGTTTTCCTTCTTGTTTTTAGTTTCTGCGAACAGTTTTTTCTCAACGAATTGTCCCATAATTAAAAATAAATGTCACAGCCAGAAATTAAAAGTGGTGAAAGAACCTGTTTTTGGTGCTTATGGACTTTGTACCTTAGGAAAAGATGAAGAAGTCTTACTAAGGGGGAGACCCCCATCCCCTCTCCTCTCTCACTAAACAACACTTTAGACAGAATTTCAAAGGGACTATTGGAAGAAAAGTCAACGTTGGCCATGTTTTGACTAACTATAAAAAGTATCACTTGCAGAAATTTAATTTGAGCCTTTTAATTTCTTTTAGTATCAGTGGGCCCACTTGTCAGTGTCGCTTGGCTTGCTTGTCTAGTCGATGATTCTAGGTCCGTCTCTCATTCTTGAAGATACTTATCCCTGGCTTTAAAGAGCCTCTTATGAATATAATGAAAATATAGACTCATCAAACGAATAAAATATTATAAATGAAAAGATCAATGTGTGTAAGAAATTATTTACGGCAATTAACCTGATTTCTATTTAAGTTATTCATTATTGTGTTCTTCATATCTGCACATAGAGGGATAGAAGGGATTATACCCCTATCCTGAGATTGGTGTGAAGACCTCACCCCAACGAATATCCAAAAATTTGGACCTAGAAATTTACTTTTTTCATTTCGTACTCCAACCCCCCCCCCCTGTGAAATTCAGCTGATACCTTTTTTGGGTTCTTGGTTTCTTTAAATTTGTTTCGTTTTAGGTTGGATCTCATGGAAGAACGACCAGAATTGCGTGGCCTAGTTGTTAATGACAATACTAAGTGCAAATTTAGTCCTAATCGGTACAAGCTAGCCTTTGTTGTCAAAAGTGGTAGCTTCATGTATAGAAAAGGGTCTCTTCATCGAGCACGACGGGTAATAATTTTTTCTATTTATATTTTTTCTCTATAAATAGAAAACCTGTTAGTTATATATTAACTTAAAAGATGATAATCAAATATGCTATCTTTGTGAAACAGTGGGCACAAGGGACCTATTCTTAAGCAGCAATAATGCACTATTGATAGCATTACTTGATGTAAATTTTGCCAAAGCTGAAGTGGTGAAGGCAAAGCTGAACTTACTGAACCTAGTAAAAATTGATAATACAATTATAGGCTATCATTCCAGGGGAAGGTTAAGATCTACCTGTTGCCTTTTGATAGCTTGATGCTGATATATCACTAACATCTACACGCGAAGTCATGAATTAAAATTTGATTTCAAACAGTGGCACTTTTATTATTTAAAACTTGCCCTCTTTATTTCATCACTTAGTAAATCATGTTGTTGGATACCAGTTCCAAGAACAGAGCAGTAGGTTTGGTCATTTTTTTTAGCACATAGTAAAAAAAAAAAAAAAAAAAAAAAAAAAGAAATTTAGGAATATACTTTCTCGTATCTAATTGCAAATAGTTGTTGCTTATGGGAGCATAGAGTATACCTACTTATATGTAGTTGATATTTGGGACAATTTTACTCGTTCACGATGTTTAATGGCTGTTTTAGAACACTATGGAAAGAGCAGTGTGTTACAGGTGATAGGTCATTCGATTTTTTTTTGTCGTTTGTTTCGTGCTTTTATTGCCAAATTATTAGTTGGAACCAGAGCTGGACGCAGGATTTTTTTTATGGGGGAGGGGCTAGGGGGGTGGTTGAATTAAAAAAAAAGAACGGTCGAAGTAGGTACATTATTTGGAAAATATAAGACATTGCAGAAATAATTGTAAACTTACCGAGAATATGTCTTATACCCTCCCAAGCATACGTACCTTATAAGAGGGATCAGTAAAAGCTTTCAGGGCTGGGGCCAGGATTGACTATACGACCTTCTTTTAGGCGTTCCCGCTATAAAATCCAGCATATTTGTGGGTGGGGCTTATCTTCTAATCTCGTAATGATATTATCAGTCTTCCTTCAGTAGGAGTTTTAATGATGGTCTGTTTGCCTGACAATCCATCCAAATAGAAATAATCTCTATGAAAGTGCTATCCATTCACAAATCAAATAAGCTACATTATGGTTGTGAAATGCATATTTAGTATTGGAGACGACTTAACAGGCATGTCTTGGCTTTCGTGTGTGATAGTATATGTAATTACCCTTTCCTTGGTGGAAGTTAGACAAGAATGAACTTTGTTCATTTTAGCCAGTAACCACGTATCTTTTGCTACTTTGCTTAAGAGGCTAAGGTCCTAGGATCATGTAAACAAATTTCCAGATTTGTTTCTATACCCATACCCTTCATATCTATAGCTTATGATGTAACGTTGCAAAAGACTGGAGAAGAATTTCTGTATATTATGCTCAATATTAAAGTGTATCTAATCCATTTCTTAATATTTTCACTGAGCTACACCCTAATATGGCCAAAAATTTATGTCTTTCAGTCCAACCATGAAGCAAGTATTTATTATTGCGATATTTCAGCAGTTTCTGAATTGCATTTATTGCAATCATAATGAAACACATCCACATGGCTTTGCTTTTGTTCTCCATTTTTTGTCATGCTAATCAAAGCAAATGGGTCTTACAAATATGTACTAGTCGCATTTAGTTAAAATTGAAAGCATAGTATTCCATCGCAGTAATTTACCTTCAAGAGTCTCTCAAGAAAATTACTTCTTCTATTTTATGGACTTGATCCAAATTAATGGTAAACCCTCTAATTGACACACTGTCTTTTTGTTGTTGTGTCTTTAATCTTCATTACTTAGGATTGAAATAAAGGTTTAAACCAGAGTTTTTTAGATTTATAGTTATTTAATCTTTATAATTTTTATATATTTTTACATTTTATATACATACAGAACACAAATTTTGTATCACTAATTTTTTATAAAAGTTATAATTATTTATGTTTTAATAAGTGTTTCTATTACAGTCTCACCGCCGAGTCATCCTTGATCGTCATGAGAAATTCAGCGCCTGGCATGCGTCATGGCGTGAAAATCACGTTCCTAATCCAGAATCGGCTCAAAGTTGGTTTAACGGACAGTTTGAAGGATCTGTACCCAATGCAACCAAAATGATAATTATTAACCGTCTATATGAGCCCCCTTATGTGCCTTATACTAAATATATTGTAAATTACCCTGTTGAAATTGTCAAAAGTTCTAGTTGACCCCCCTCCGAGGTGAACTCAAGGAAACGGGTAGACAATGGTCGGCACTATTAAGTTTGCCTGTGATACCAGGTGTGAATTATGAATGTTCATTCCATGACGTAATCGTTCAATTGGTGAGGTCCTCTCATTGTCCATGGCTTTTTTTGGACTTCCAGTGAAACAGTTAATCGTGAGAGGTGGAATTTTATTATATATTGAGTTTCTATTCTTATGTCCTTTTTTTACAATGTCATTTTTTCGATCATTCTCGATTATTCGATTTTTGATTTGTAAACAGTAGCAGTCTTTTTAATATAATGCATTCTCAAAATATTGTGTTTGTTTCTGAGAATTTATGAAGTGTTGCTTCTTGGATAGTTGTCTTTTTGAGTGACATTATGGCAGGGGTGCTTTACCAACATTTATGCTAAAAGGTATAAATTTAAAGGAGAGCAATACGTGTGAAACAGGAATTTTACGCTATTTCGATGTTAACAATACCCAGTTTTTTTTTTATGAATCAGCTTTTTTAGGACTAAAGGATAGTTGGTAATTTGGCTCTTCATATTTTATCCCAAAGTGATTGATCTTCTTTACTATAACTCCCTATTTTACTATTTGAAAAAGCAGCAATTGCTGCATGGCTCGTCTGGCTGTTTTGTGGTTTTCTGTATTTTTATTATTTTTTTTTGCGAGTGTGTGTTTGTGTGGGTAGTTGGGGTTTCTTCTACTTTTATTCCAAAATGAGATACTTTCCTTAACGTAATTCCTGTTTTACTTTAAGTAATTGCTACATAACACATCCGGATATTCTTCGATAGTTTGATTGTATTTTATCTAAATGACCATCATTAATCAGAATTAAAATTGCTGTATATTTTTTTGATTTTTTCATTTTTATAATTGAATCATCTGCGAGAAAGTTTCTTTTTTAAGAGTTACAAATAAGGGGAGAAAATATAAAAAACTTATGCCCTTCGCTAAACAAAAGGGATTTGATTTTTTATATAAACAAAGTAATTTTTTTTTCTCAAATGAACATAAAGAATTTCGTTACAACTTAAAACAACTATACATTTCATTATATTTGAGGGAGCCTATCACTGCCCTTAGCCTACCGTTTTAAAGCTAAATTTCCAAAGTATCATATATACTAATTATACTTTCGATAAAGCATATGCTAAACTTCAGTGTAAAGAGTGGTGAGTGCAGCTCCTTTGCATTGGATAGTTCCTGTTAGTTTTAAGTTGCTCTTTAATTTCACTTACAGTTTTTTAACCATTTTTGTCATATTTAAAGCTATCGCAAATTGGAGAAGAGTACCTCCCCATCAAACTACCAAAATTTTAAGCTGAAATTTAAATATATATTGGTGCCTACTGCATAGTTAGTTCAAAACATAACTATATTCAAAGTAAACTTCAAGTTGAAGTTGATTTTGAATTGAAAATATAGTATTTTGCAGTAGGCATCAAGACATGGCTAATTGTAGGAAAAACGCCAAGACAGATACTCCAAGTAATTGAGGGACAAAAATGTTTAAATGGCACGGGTAAATGGTGAGAGTAAGTATGACTTATTGGACAAGTACTTTTCTGTTAGTTTTTGAAAAGGCACGCCTGCCTAGAGTCTCAGGCAGGTTGACCAAGAATTTAAAATTGACATAGGACCATTATATTGCCTCGAATGGGGGGCAAACGAGGCACTCTATAATAATCTGCTCAAATAACAATATACTATGGATCATGCCCTCAACTTACAATATGGTAAATTTTAACGTGAAGATTTGGAGGATTAAGCGATTGGCAGCATCCCTCTTGAATTGAATCATTCATGTTCATTTTAAAGTACTTAAGACAACGAAAATGATATCTGATTGCTTGAATTGGTAAAGTGGAAAGTGACATAACTGCAGCTAGACGGCATAATAGTAAAATATTGTACTGGCGTGTTAATAAACTGAGAGGGAGTAGTCAATCCGGACTTTGCCCAGTTAAAGATAGGAATGGGGCCATAATTAGGGATAAGGAAAGAATTAAAGAGCGATGGGCAGAACATTTTGAGAATTTGCCAAACCGAGATAGAGTTACAGGAAAAGATATAGAGGAAAATAAAAAAGTTTGTGATACCTTGGATGTTGTGGAAGATTTGTTTTATGAGAAAGAATTAGCGACAGTACTAAAAGGACTAAAAAATAACAAGGCTCCAGGTGCTGATAGGGTGGTAAATGAGTTTCTTAAATATGGTGGCTCTGAGGTTAGCAATAAGTTACTGAAGATTATGAATATGATTTTTGAAAAAGAGGAAGTACCTAACGATTTTAGGAAAACCTTAATTAAGCCACTTTATAAGAAAGGTGATAAAAGTGAGTGTGGTAATTATCGAGGCATTAGTCTGTTCTCTGTAGGTAGCAAATTACATAGTAATATGGTTCTTTTTAGATTGAGAGATGCCGTAGACAAAGTTTTAAGAGAAGAAAGTGCGGTTTTAGAAAAGGTAGAGGATGTGTTGACCAAATTTTCACTCTTAGGTTAATAATTGAGAAGTGCCTGAGTTGTCAAATACCTTTGGTCCTCAATTTTATAGATTATGAGTAAGCGTCCGATTCTGTTGATAGAAGAGCTTTAGTAAAGGTTTTATCCTTGTATGGTATACCAGACAAATACATCAAAGTGATTAGTGTTATGTACGAGAATAACACAGCTGTGGTTAAGGTAGGAAATTAGGTTAGCAGCTGGTTTTGTTTTAAATCAGGAGTTAAGCAGGGTTGTGTTCTATCCGCCTTTATATGGATTATTTTGATGGACTGTCTTAAGGAGCACAGCCAAGGCAATGGGAGACCGCGCAACCAAATTGGGACAAAAAGGTCTCCTGGACTTAGATTATGCTGATGATTTAAGCATCCTAGATCAAAGTGTGAGCAAAATGAATGAACTTTTAGAGGTTCTGCGAGTTCAAGGTGCTAGAATAGGTTTAAAAATTAATGTTAAAAAGACTAAGTCACTAAGGCTAGGAATAAGTGAAGATGAAAAGGTGACATTGGGTAATGAAAAGATTGATCAGGTGGGCAGCTTCACTTACCTTGGTAGTATTATTAGTAAAGATGGTGGGAGCAGTGAAAATGTTAAAAGTAGAATAGCCAAGGCTCAGGGTGTTTTTTCACACTTAAAAAAAGATTGGAAGAATAGGAAGATAAGTCTGCAAACCAAGATCAGAATATTAGAAGCTACAGTGATGACAGTGGTCAAATATGGCTCTGAAGCATGGGCGCTCTGAAAAGCGGATGAAGATTTCTTAGATGTTTTCCAGAGAAAATGCTTAAGGATTGTTCTGGGTACCCGGCAGACTGACCGCATTTCAAACAATAGGCTGTACGAAAAATGTGGTTCAATACCGCTCTCTAGGGCTATAATGAAAGAAAGGTTGAGGTGGCTAGGGCACGTTGTGCGGATGACAGATTGCCGAAGATTGTTATTTTCGGCCAACCGTCTAGGGCTAAACGGAAAGCAGGTCGTCCTCGTCTGGGGTGAGAGGACGTCATAAAGAAAGATTTAAAGGAAATGGGAACTTTGTGGGAGGGTGTAAAAAGGGAGGCTTTGAATAGATTGGGATGGAGGAGGAGCGTGCATAGCTGTGTTGGCCTCAGGTGGCTTGGTGCTGCGGTGAGTTGTTAGTAGTAGTAGTATTTATGTTTGGAAATTCTAAAAAAAAAAAATGGAAATTAAATTTTTAATTGAATATAGTTATGTTTTGAACTAACTATCTTAAATTCGTAACTATATATGGTTTAATTGAACTATATTTATTTTTAGAAATGAGAAAAAAAAATTGGAAATTAAATTTTTAATTAAAAAGGACCACCGTATACAGTTACGCCTTTTTGGTAGTAGCGAGCACCAAATCTTAAGAAGGGAACGTTGGGTAAAATCAGCATAACTAAAAACATATGGTACCAAATGGCTTAAGGGGATGTAGCGTTCTTTTGAAGCTGTATTTTTCTTTGGGAACCGACAGATTGTTAGTGCCAGAATTTTTACTGACGAATGGCTTAAGGAAATGTAGCATTCTTTGAAGCTGTAATTTTCTTTGGGAACCGACAAATTGTTAGTGCCAGAATTTTTACAGCGTTGTGAGATGTAAATAATTAGTTTGCTTATTTATATTCACGGTTCAGTGTGGCAACACTGGTGAAAATGCGATATCTCCATAAAAGCTTCATAGTTTTGAAACAAGCAAAAGAAAATTTTATGAAATGGAGGTTTTCAGGAAGAAGATGTAGCTTTCCTTTGAAGGTGTAGTTGGCTTTGAGAATCAGCACACTGTTAATATTTGAATTTTTGCGAACGAAAGCCTCGTCAAATTTAGCTAGCTAGTTTCACTTATTTTTTTTCACATTTGTATGGCGATACTGATGAAAATGTGGCACCGCCCTAGAAGCTTCATAATTTCGAACTCGCTCCAAAAATATTGAAATTTGTTAAGCCTAAAAGTGAAAACAGGGTCACTTGTGACATAAAATAAATGAGGAATATCCCACTAACTGAAAATAAGTATTAGATGCGGCCTTTCGACCCGTGTCTCACAATACATAAAATGTATTAAGGCCTTCCAAACATGGACATAATTTTGGGTTCGATGGTTTATTTTTAAGTTCTACCCCAAAGGAGACAAGGGGACCAATGATTTATCACGAATCTGATCTCCTGTCTAAAATACCAGTTGGTAGCTTTATCAAACTAGTTTACCCGTCGCGCGTTACCGCGATCTCTAAGGCAAGGTCATTCAAGGACAAAAAAAAAATTAAAAACAATAAGCTTTTTCTATTTTAGTACTGTTTATTTATTTATTCGTTTGCTTTAGGATACACCACTTTTTTTTTTGTGTGTGTGTGTGTGTGTGTGTGTACAAGGCCGTACCCAGGATTTTTTTGTTTCGAAGGGGGTCTTACCCCCTCCGAAATTTGTTTATATTTTTGTTACGTTTTTACGAGTCAAAAAAACTTTCGGGAAGGGTTCAAACCCCCCTCTGGGTACGGCCTTGGGTGTGTACACGAATAAATTGGAAGGTTTTTTTTATGCGTGTAGTGGAATCATGCAAACGTGGCAACAGTGCATCTTCCCTTTTCAATTTATCATTCAAGATTGTGGCTTCGATGATATTTTTACAAAAAAAAATTACCAAAATTCTTGTACCATTACGAAGTTGTGGTGGATTGATGTCTCGTGGAAGAATAATAGGCACTCCAACTTTCAATATTAAAATGTGCGGTGGCAAATCCAGTCAATTCAAGAATTCTGTTGGGTAATTGAAAGCATTTTTTTAAGTTTTCACGGCATCAAAGGACTTGTATGTTGTCGCTTCGCCTGATATTTTGCGTTTGGATTTTGAAGCTGATGGCATTCACATCATTGTAGATAACACTTGCAGATTATTAACTTATCCGTACGGCGATTGTTATGTGAAAATAACTCGGAAGATTAAGAGGGCCTTCCTCAAAAAAATGTTTATTACCTTAAACCTTCGTGAGTGTACTCAACAACTTCTTAAAGATTCTCGGCTATCAGACGTACAGTGTAGTAATCCATATAGGACAGAGCTACATTCGTTTTTATTTATATAGATAATGCCTTTCAAAAATTCCGGGGCTGGATTTCTGTAACTATATCACTATGGTAAGACATGTTTTGTATGTAGAAAAATATATATGGAATTTTGCGAAGAAGGGAACAGCTTATTTTAGAAACTTTTTTACAAATAATAATTAGTTTTCTATATACAGAAAAATTTATCATAGGTATGTAAATATTAATATAAAAAGTGGACGATATGTGCTTGAATACAATTTAGGGCATACAAGTATTTGCTAAACTTGAAAAAAAAATTATGCCCTCAGGGCTCTTGGCGACTTTTTTTTAATATGAAATGTTAGCTAGTCCACTCATGGATTATTGCTTGGCTCATTTTTTACGCGTCTTACCATCTAATTAAACATACGGATTATGCGAATTTTTCTTTTTAACTTCTGATTTTTAACTGTCAGGTAAAGTATTATTTCGATTTTTTTATTAAAAGAAAGAGTATTATGGTATAAGAAAAGGAAAATAACAAGTGTCCCCCCCTCATCCTTCTATCTTACCCATGTCACGAGCAACACCTTTCGCGTCTTTTTAATCCGCCATGGGACTCCTTTTGGCGACTTGTTTTTAACGACTTCCAGTGATCTTTATGGGTTACAGCAATCAGAACCGTATGAAAAACTGACCTTGAATTGCCCTTAAATCTTACCTGAATTATCCATCTTACATCTGTCTTGATTGTAAGTAATCTAGTTGTTTTAATTTATTTGATTTGATGTAATTTAAATTAGGGTGAATCCCGTCTTAAAGAGAAAAATCCTTAGCTCAATGAATTTATGGGTGAAACTATGTATATTTTTCTGAAAATAGTTACTATCTGATGCGGAAAATGAAATTCAAAATGATAACGCGGAGAAGTTTTAAGTTAAATTCAGAAGCTTCGCCACGTTTTTTCTTTTGAAAAAAGCCACACTTTAAAATACCGAACCATTGCTTCCTGGGTTTTGTCAATTCTAAATAAATATTTTTTCTAAATAGAATTAACAACTCTTTGTGTTTCATAAAGAGAAATCGTCTTGGTCTCAAGGAAATACTAGCATACAAATGAAACTGAGTTGAACCGACTACAATTATCCATCAAGAAAAAAACCTGTGATCATCAACCGTTCCTGTGTTTAATTGCTAATGTAATGTAGGTAAATGTTAGCAAAGAATTACTTTGTTTAAAATTTCAGACATAAGCATATTTTGAAATTCCTTAAGTGTTCAAAAATGCATGTAAATAAACATCTGAAGGAAATCTGCAATATACCTTGAACATGCAAATACAGATACGGACAGATAAAAATGGGATATTGGAACGCATTAGTTTAAATTCTCTGCGATTAATGTTACCACAATTTACGAACGAGGTGTGGACCCTTACCGGCAGGCTTCCATTTCCCCGAAGTGTATTTTTTCGGTGTTCTACTTATCAATGGCCACCTAGGTCTTTTGATTTGTCTATTTTTCTAATTTGCTTCCTTTTTAAACTTTCTCTTCAGTTTGGGATTGTAATCGATTTTTTCCACGGGCAAAAAGGATATAGTACAGATGTTCACACTGGCCTAATCTACCTTGAAACTCTTCGTGATGGTGGTGATGTATGTTGACAGGCGGTGTTGCCACATTTTTTGAACCATCAATTTTTAAAACGATCAATTCATGTTTAGTACACAATATTTATTAAATGATCATAGGATTAAAACTGATAAGTAATCACAAGATAATTATTTCATTTATTATTTTTAATTCTCTTCAATTTATAAAGATAAAATGTTCTGAATAAGCTTCCTCTTAAGAAGAAACATTCATGGAAACATTTTCAAAAGAAAGGACGAGCGCAAGGTTACATCAGTTCGTCAAAGATTTTGCAGTTTTTTTCAGTTGGCTGCTGTTTGGCAAACTAATATTCCCTACTTTCTTGGAAAAATATAGAATAATAGAAATCTCATGGCGAAATTGTTTCCATAGAAGTGATAATTTTAAAAAATCTCAATGCTTGCACTTGGAAATGGTAAATATCTTTTGGTAATTCAAACAATCTTGATTTAAGATCAAAAATGTGTTTTTATCTATCAGTGTCTCATATTTCACTTTATAAAAAGTGTTTATGAATCTTTTCTTCAATATTTTTAGAACAGCGTTAATATTAACTTATAATTATAGAATTTTTTTATTGTCGGAATAGAATGTGTTTATTCTTGGAATGGGTGTACAGCTGACACGCAAATCATATAATACCGTTAAATATCTAAGCTAGGATACTTTAAGAAGATCCTCAAGTAAATTCGTATTTTAAAATAAAAGATTGTTATATATCTTTAGATAGGCTATTAATATATTTAAATATATAAAATATACATATACAAATTCATAAGACATACAAAATGGAGAGATCTTTATCTCTTTGCACAGAGATATCACTTTAAACATAGATATCTGTAGCTATTTTGAATACAAGTATGAAGTTATTTTAAGAAGATTCTTTGGTAAAAAGGCTTTATGCTTCCTTAGAACTCACTGAGTGAAGACCGAGCAATTTTATCTGCTTGAATTCAAATTTTTCCACGCATTGACAACAGACGACTTCAATATAATGACTAACTTCGACATGTGAACCTAGAAAAGTTAAAACTGATGAATATTGGTGCTACTTCTCATAGTCTAATGCTTGGTTTGGCAAGATCATTTATCAACAGGGCTAACGATTGAGACAAAATCAAGGATTGAGATTTCTTTTGAGAACCAGATTTATTGTTTTAAGTTATGCTGCGCAGGTAAATAAACTGTTTATTCGCTTAATATTTGTTCGGTTTTATGAAGGGTAGAGGATGTGTCGACCAAATTTTCACTCTTAGGTTAATAATTGTGAAGTGCCTGAGTCATCAAACACCTTTAGTCCTCAGTTTTATAGATTATGAGCAAGCGTTCGATTCTGTTGATTGAAGAGCTTTAGCGGAAGTCTTATCCTTGTATGGTATAGCAGACAAATACATCAAAGAGATTAGTGTTGTGTACGAGAATTACAGTGCTGCGGTTAAGGTAGGAAATGAGGTTAGCAGCTGGTTTCGTATTAAATCAGGAGTTAATTTAATTAAAGCAGGGTTTTTTCTATCCCCCTTTATATGGATCATTTTGATCGACTTGTCTTAAGGAGCACAGGAATGGCACTGGGAGAACACGGAATCAAACGGGGAAGTAAAACTTTCCTGGACTTGGAGTATGCTGATGATTTAAGCATCCTAGATGAAAGTGTGAGCAAAATGAATGAACTTTTGGAGGTTTTGCGAGTTTAGTGTACTGGAATAGGTTTGAAGATTAATGTTAAGAAGACTAAGTTGCTAAGGCTAGGATATAGTGAAGATGAAAAGGTGAAAAAGATTGATCAAGCGGACAGCTTCACTTACCATGTTAGTATTATTAGTAAAGACGGTCGGAGCAGTGAAGATGTAAAAATAGAATAGCCAGGGCTCAGGATGTTTTTCACAGTTGAAAGAAGTTTGGAAGAATAGGAAACAGTCGGCTGTACGAAAAGTGTGGTTCAATTCTGCTTTCTAGAGCTATAATTAGAGAAAGGTTGAGATGGCTAGGGCACGTTCTGTGGATGATGGATGACTGGTTGCCGAAGATTGTCCTTTTCAGCCAACCGTCTAGGGTGAAACGGAAAGCAGGTCGTCCGTGGCTTGGGTGGGAGGATGTCATAAAGAAAGATTTACGGGAAATGGGAATTTCATGGGAGGGTGTAAAGAGGGAGGTTTTGAATAGAGGGGAAGCGTACGTAGCTGTGTTGGCCTCATGCAGCTTGGTGCTGTAGTTACTCTTTAGTAGTTTAAGTAGTAATCGTTTAATAAATCAAGATTAAAGCGTTGAGTCTGCTGTTGTTACTTTTTTCATTCATTTTCTGCGGATACGAGAGCCGCTATCAGCATTTTATACTTTTGATTACCAATATTCATTGAAAAATAGTCTTGTCCAAAGATAAGAGCAATAGTTTTGGGGGAGGCTGTTGTTGATTTCCACACTTCTTGTAATTTTTCTTAGATGCTAAGCTCTAATCGTGGGGTGCCGCTCGTGGTGTCAATTTATAAAAATGTTGGGGGGGGGGATGTATTTTTCAAGAAGCAGGGGGGCAATTTTTTTTGCTTTGTGTAATGAAAACACCAAAAAACGTATTGTTCGCCGTCAAATACTCCTTCTTTAGCCGTCATCTGATCAAAAGGTACAAATATTCTATGGAGACTTTTTTTTATAATAGATCTTTGCAAAATCCCACTTCTAACTATGTAACCGACATATTCATCTATTTCTTCTCTGGGCTGTTTGCTCATGCGAAAGTTTTGAACTTTCAAGAAACAATTTATTGTTCAGGTTATTTTAGAACATCGAGTAATGTGTTGGAGATACCCCCAAAAAAGCATTTGCAAAAGAAAGTCCAAAGCTCGATTGATCTAGATAAAACGGGAAAACATCCCAAAGATATAAACGTAGCTCCATCAAAAGATTTCCCATTGAATTGAATGTTTCCAGTTGCTTTGACCGTAGACGCTAATGCTACAAAAGTGGATCATTTGATAAAAAATATCTGTCCGTTTAATGAAATCAAAGTAAAGTTTTTCTTATTCATTATGTCTTGGGAAACCAGTCCATTAAACTTATGCTCTTTTTTCTTCTTCTTTTCCCTCAGAGATGATCAGTATTGCACTGATTTTCCTAAAAAGCCAGAAGTGAGTGCATTCGAAAACATGTTTTTAGAAGTCATTAAACAAATTTTAATGACCTCTTTCAAATAATGAGAAATGTCTCCTTTTCCTGTTAATCTAACCAAGGGCATATGACAACTTTTGTCACAGTAACCAAAAATCAGAACAAAAGTCCGAAAATCAGTCCGAAATCATGAACCCTTTTCGTTATCAAATTTACTATGTTCAGAGATTTCAACAGAAATGTTTATTACTCTACGTTCAGGAAAGGTCTGATTAATTAAAAAAAAAAAAAAATTACCAAAAGGTTCAAACGAAATTAGCTCGTGCCTTGGCTATCCGCCAAAAACAGGTAATTATCCATTTTCAAACAAAACGCTAACAAACAACGAGCCGAGAAAATGTCACAAAGTGAAAATAACAAAAAAAGAGAAGTAATATAGAACTATCGCGTCCCCTCCGCCTTCAGCATTGTTTCGTGAGTTCTTCCTTCGAGGTCTCATTTATGACGCGAAAAGGGGTAGGTCCACTATTTACAATAAAGACGCCACTTTAGCCACTTTACCCTATGACACACGGGCAAAATACGATCAGCCACCTCCTTTTCAGACCTTTGAACACCATCGTGTCTGATGTGTCACTCCATTATTAAGCATTCATGGAAAAATCTCAAGGGCACAGCAATAGGGGAAGTTGATTATTGAAGAACCTTCTTAAGATTCCCTGCTCATCTCATGCGTATTTTGCGCCACTTGGATCCATCATTTCAAACACTGCCAGTTCTACGTAGTACTGCAATAAGCTGTCTGTTATTTGCAACCTGCTTACTTTGCCGTAGGTGAACCCAAACAGGTGCTCCGGCAGATCTATACTCTCCGCGACGACGATTCGTTCCGGATCCTATAACAAAAATTTATATACAATCTTTACAAAACGAGGTGGCGTCGCCTATTCCCGAAATCCTGACAGGGCTTCAGCGCTGGCGTTTGCAACCCCTGAACGGTTACTAATGGTGAAATTTTGTGCTCCTAGAGCGAGAATCCACCGAGATAATTTTTCGTTCATGGTTTGACATCACATGAAGCCACCGTAATGGATCATGGTCGGTTTCGACGAAAAATGCCGACCTGTCAGGAAGTAATGAAACTTAGATATTGGCCATTTTATCGCTAGCACCTCCTTCTTGATCATAGAGTATTGACTCTCAGCTGGCGTTAGTTTCATGCTGATGAAGCCGATAAGATGTTCCTTCCCGTCAGCTTTCTGAGTCAGGACTGCTCCCAGTCCTTAATCGCTTGCGTCCGTTTTTAGCATGCAGGGTTCGTTGTAGTTTTGATTTCTTAAAACAGGAGCTGAACACAACGCCTCCTTCGGGGACTCAAATGCCTGTTCTGTATTGAAACTCCATTCGACAGCTTTTAGGGTCTTCTTGGTCGTCATTTGACGGGGTGGCTTGGCCAAAGGTGAAAAATTCTGGATAAAGCAGCAATAGTATCCAGCTAGTCCCATAAATCCTCGAACATCCCTTTTCAAGAGGGGTGATGGATAACTGACAATTCCCCGGACCTTCCTTCTTGATGATTTAATGACTCCACATCCAAATGTATGTCTCAAGAACTCTGCTTCTGTATCGTTGAATCTGCAGTTCCTTGGATTGGCTGTCAGCCCTGATGACCGCAACCTCTGTAGCACCATTTTTGAAGTGTCGCAGGTGATCCTCGAAACTATCACTGAAAATGAGAATATCATTGACGTGGCAGTGACAGGATTTCAAAACTTTGAGAAAATAATCCATGAGCTTCTGGAATCGTCCACTGGCTCCTTGAAACTCAAATGGCATTACGAGAAATTCGTAAAGACCATTTGGCGTCACAACTGCTGTCTTGTGTATTCACAACTGCTGTCTTGTGTATCAGCCAGTATTCTCGAGTTAAGTCCAGCTTGCTGATAAACTAAGCCGTTCTCAGTTCCTCAAAGATCAAGACAGTGGGTAAAAATTCTGCCTTGAAATCTTATTGAGTTCCAGATAGTTGGCACAAAATCACATCGTCTCATCTGGCTTTGGTACCAGCTTTATCGGTTACGCATAATCACTCCGACGGTCCTATGATGCCTTTTTTCAGCATCTTTGCCACTTCGGTTTCCACCAGGTGTCATTTCACTGCTAGACCTCGGTCGGGTTTCGTCCGCACTGGTGGGTTACTACCAGTGTCGATCTCTTGCATCACGAGATCAGTTTACAAGTCTGTCCAAAAGGGTTGTTATATATCTTTTCGAGACTGTAACCAAATTCTTTTCCTGGCAATGACTCAAAATTTCCATCGATGGATGTCTGGATGGCTTCCTCGAAGTCTCCGTCATTTTCTGCTTCTTTATAGTCCGTAATCACTTCCAGACTTGTGTCTGTTTAGTCGTCTCCTTGAATGAATAATATTTCATTTGTATTTACCCTATAGTACTTTCCAAGAAGACGTGGAAAAGTTTCGAATTTTTTTTCCCATCGGGAAATTTTACCACGTAATTTACACTCCCGGCTTTCTTCGGGATTTTGTACGAGCTTTACCACTGTTCCTCAAATTTGCTGTTTTTAAACGGTAAAAGAACCACCACTTCCTCTCCCACTTCAAACTCTCACGGCTTCCGGTTGTGATCATACCAGGTCTTCTGTCGTTCCTGACTCAACAATAAGTTTTATTGTGCAGTCTCGGTCCATTTACCAGGTTGCTCCGGCATATTGACCAGGTAACTGACTACCGATTCAGACGCCCCTTTTTTCTTCTCTTCCCACTCCTCTCGCAACACATCTAATGGTCCTCGGATGTGATACCCATAGATCCGCTCGAGTGGTGAGAAACCAGTACTGATCTCGCTTTTTCGGCTCGTCTCTGACGAATTTCCTTAGCATCTGCACTATATTCCTATTTAACCTCTCAACCGATCCCTCCATCTCCAGGTTTTAAACATTTGGTACAAAGGGATTTAATGCCCAGAGGCACGTACAGTTTCTCCATCCCTTGGGAGATTAATTTACTTCCGTTGTCGGTCAGGATGTCTGAAGCCCCACTCGGGAGAAAAATAAAAGCTCAAATAGGGATAAAATCCTTTTAATAGACAGGGTTTTTATAACAGTGATAGAAATTCACAAAAATACCAGATATTTCGGTCACATATACAGTGACCGACATCAGTAGTTGAGTTTTACTACTGATGACGGTCACTGTATATGTGACCGAAATATCTGGTATTTTTGTGAATTTCTATCCCTGTTATAAAAAACACTGTCTATTAAAAGGATTTTATCCCTATTTGAGCTTTTATTTATCGTCATGGAAGGGCAGTGTGGTCTCCGAAATTATCGGGAGAAAAACTTGATCAATTCGTCAGCTGTCTTTCGTGATTGGGTCAAGCGAAGTGGTATTGCCTCCCGATATCTGGTTGCATAATAACATCTCTCGGATCCACATAAAACCTGTTTTACTACGCTCTAGAGGTTCCATCAGGTCCATTCCTATTTTGTGGAGAGGAGTTTCAATGATCAGGAGTGGTTTTAATGGCACCCTCTCTGTCTGGCATTTCCTGGCTGTTATCTGGCAGTCATGACCCTGCTGATAATGTTTTGCCAGATCCAAATAAACATTCGGCCAATCAAATCTTTCCAGAATCATGTCAGTAGCTTGTTGCCTGCCCTTCTGTCCTCCCATAAGTTAATTAATGGCCAGTTTTAGCACTTCTGATCTATGGGCTGAAGGAACCACTAATTGTAACTTCTGCTCGTCCCGATCTTCATCCTTGACAACTCCGTAAAGGGTATCATTGTTTACAACAAAATTTCTTGCCTCTGTAGATTCAGCCTTTGCCAAAATACAGAATCCTTGCAAGATTTTGTTCATCCTCAGCAACTCAGGAAAACCTTTTCCTTTCTGTGCAGGTTCTATCTGAGACTCCTCGCCATTAAGCTTGTTCTGAGACATGATCTTCCTTTCTCTGCGCTTCTGCCCCCGACTCTTCCGTGCTTTTTTTCCTCCATAAAACACCAATTCGTCGGAATCAAACTGCAGTGCTTCTGAAATATCCATGGGACGCAGCCTGCTTGCTTGCTCTGGCCCTCGTTGTCACAAACCCCTCAACTTCCAAATCTACCAGCCTCGAGAACTCTAGAGCAGTTATCCCTACCAGGAACTTCTTTGGGATCTGCTCTGATACTGCAACTTCCACCAGAAGTTCAATCATCAAACCATCTGCTTGTTTCACTCTTACATCCACTGTTTCTGTAGGGTAGTCGTGTGTGTCACCATGTGAGCATCTTAAGCTTCTAGGCTGCTCTCAGCACCACGGCTCTTCTGGTACTAGCTTCGAGTGCAGAACTGTTATGTCCGCTCCACTGTCCAACAGCATTTCGATATGCATTCCGTCTACTTTGCCGTAAAGTACTATCGATGCCCCCTGCCGACTCCTGGTGATCTGACCTTTCCGGGCTCTCCACAAGGAGTCCCTGTCCTGTATTCTCTGGCTGCTGCTTTTCCTCGGACAGTTCTTCGCAAAGTGTGACCTGCGATCACACAAAGCAGGCTTTTCTCTTTCCTGCTCGGTGGCTCTCGGCAAGCTTCCTTCCCTGGACTCAGCTCTCGTTTGATGACTGCTCTCTCCTCCTTCGCGCTTATGTCAAAACTCCACCTTTCAGGGTTACCTGCAGGTGGTACGGTACAGCCTTTGTAAATTACTTCACTTTTAAAAGTTCCGAAACCGCCTCTACTTCCTTCAATGGCAAAACCACTCTGACTGGCGGGGTATGTTTTACCACCAGGTTCTCTGCCTGAGCTCTCAGTGAGGTGAGATTGAGCCATCTATTGGAATTGGTCAGCGGCTTCCATCCGAATTCTCCGTAGGACTCTTTTGTTTCCTTTTTTCCTCTTCGGAAGCATATGCGTTACATTCCATTTGTGACAGAATACTGTTCAAGTATTTCTGTCTCAATCGCATCAAAATCAGCAAATGTATCCGCTGATAAACTTGAAATCATTTCCAATGAAGGACCAGACAGCACTGGATACAACTGCATAGTCCACTGTTCCCTATACCAGCCAATTGACTTTGCAGTGCTCTCAAAAATGCTTAAAAATGAATATGTCGTGACTGTCAATCAGCTTCATTAACTTGGAATTACTTGTGGCTTGTGCTTCTGTAGACTGTTGCTGATTAGCCAGTAGAATGTATCTATGGAATTTGCTCGGTTTATGTTCCTTCCTGTGCTACTTGGGGAGATTACGTCCCATGGCACCTTTCCAGAGCATGTACTTATGGATTTGCTCGGTTTATGTTCCTTCCTGTGCTATGGCAAGGTGAGTGGTTTTTGTTATTGATATGAATTGCACAATGAATGTGCCGTGAGCGGGGATTCCCCTTGCAAAAAGCGATATATTTTTTTGGACAATTGTGTTAACTCGAGAGTAGTTTGATTAAGAATGTAACATGTCTAGAATTGTTTGATTGACATTTGCAAAAAAGGGGTAAGGGATTCACGAATTGGACTATACAAACGATATTAATTGAATAATAGAGAAAAAAAACAGAGCTAGATAGTATTTGCGAATTGGATTGTACGAAGGTGGAGAAAAAGGGTCAAAGTGATTAGCAGTTAAGGTAACCCTGAAGAGCATGTTAATTCATACCTTATTTATTATAAATTTGAGACAACATAAATCTATGAAAATGGTTAATGATGATAGAATGACATTGCGAGTTGACCTAGCTCTACCTCTCCGATATGTTCTGTATAATACACAAGTGGTGTTTGAACTGTGTTGTCAGTTTAAAATAGAGTCTAACGTTATAGTATACTAAAAGTTGATACTAAGAGAGATGTAGATGGCGAGAAAAGAATTTTAATAATGAAATTCAGAACAAACCTTAGAAATCCTTGCAAATCAAGTAGTAAGGTGTATATGAGTACGAACCATCAAGGATCATAAGCACCAACGACCCTAACCAGCAGAGACATCAACCCCCCAAAGGTCCCCTACCCTCAAACTCGAAGGGCGCTCCCCCTCCATCTTTTTCGCCCCTCCCCCCTCCCCATTTTTTTTGATTTTTTTTAACATGATATATTTTTTTCAACTTTTTTTTACATGTCTTCGAATGAGATGAACCATAATTAAATTCAGTAGTGTTTTGTCGTGGTTTACCTTGTCACAGTTACATTCTCTTGATTTTTCAAAGTTCATTTTGGATTTCTTTCATTGAAATGCAAGAGTTGGAATATTTCAGTAGTGTTTTGTCGTGGTTTACCTTGTCACAGTTACATTCTCTTGATTTTTCAAAGTTCATTTTGGATTTCTTTCATTGAAATGCAAGAGTTGGATTATTTCAGTAGTGTTTTGTCGTGGTTTACCTTGTCACAGTTACATTCTCTTAATTTTTCAAAGTTCATTTTGAATTTCTTTCGTTGAAATGCAAGAGTTGGAATATTTCAGTAGTGTCTTGTTACGCCTTACCTTGTCACAGTTACATTTTCTTGATTTTTTCAAAGTTCATTTTGGATTTTTTTCGTTGAAATGCAAGGGTTGGAATATTTCAGTAGTGTTTTGTTGTGCTTTACCTTGTCACAGTTACATTCTCTTGATTTTTCAAAGTTCATTTTGATTTTCTTTCGTGAAATGCAAGAGTTGGAATATTTCAGTAGTGTTTTGTCGTGGTTTACTATTGTTGTGCTTTACCATGTCACAGTTACATTCTCTTGATTTTTCAAAGTTCATTTTGATTTTCTTTCGTGAAATGCAAGAGTTGGAATATTTCAGTAGTGTTTTGTCGTGGTTTACTAATTTCTTTCCTTGAAATGCAAGAGTTGGAATATTTCAATAGTGTTTTATCGTGGTTTACCTTGTCATAGTTACATTCTCTTGATTTTTCAAAGTTCATTTTGAATTTATTTCGTGAAATGCAAGAGTTGGAATATTTCAGTAGTGTTTTGTCGTGGTTTACCTTGTCACAGTTACATTCTCATGATTTTTCAAAGCTCATTTTGGATTTTTACAGTCTCTTGATTTTTCAAAGTTTATTTTGAATTTCTTTCGTGAAATGCAAGAGTTGGAATATTTCAGTAGTGTTTGTTGTGGTTTACCATATCACTGTTACATTCTCATGATTTTTCAAAGTTCATTTTGGATTTTTACATTCTCTTGATTCTTCAAAGTTTGTTTTGAATTTCTTTTGTGAAATGCAAGAGTTGGAATATTTCAGTAGTGTTTCGTTGTGGTTTACCATGTCACAGTTACATTCTCTTGATTTTTCAAAGTTCATTTTGAGTTTCTTTCGTGAAATTCAAGAGTTGGAAAATTTCAATAGTGTTTTATCGTGGTTTACCTTGTCACAGTTACATTCTCTTGATTTTTCAAAGTTCATTTTGGATTTCTTTCCTTGAAATACAAGAGTTGGAATATTTCAGTAGTGTTTTGTCATGGTTTACCTTGTCACAGTTACATTCTCTTGATTTTTCAAAGTTCATTTTTGGATTTCTTTCGTTGAAATGCAAGAGTTGGAATATTTCAGTAGTGTTTTGTCGTGGTTTACCTTGTCACAGTTACATTCTCTTGATTTTTCAAAGTTCTTTTTGGATTTCTTTCCTTGAAATGCAAGAGTTGGAATATTTCAGTATTGTTTTGTCGTGGTTTACTATTGTTGTGCTTTACCTTGTCACAGTTACATTCTCTTGATTTTTCAAAGTTCATTTTGATTTTCTTTCGTGAAATGCAAGAGTTGGAATATTTCAGTAGTGTTTTGTCGTGGTTTACTAATTTCTTTCCTTGAAATGCAAGAGTTGGAATATTTCAATAGTGTTTTATCGTGGTTTACCTTGTCATAGTTACATTCTCTTGATTTTTCAAAGTTCATTTTGAATTTATTTCGTGAAATGCAAGAGTTGGAATATTTCAGTAGTGTTTTGTCGTGGTTTACCTTGTCACAGTTACATTCTCATGATTTTTCAAAGCTCATTTTGGATTTTTACAGTCTCTTGATTTTTCAAAGTTTATTTTGAATTTCTTTCGTGAAATGCAAGAGTTGGAATATTTCAGTAGTGTTTGTTGTGGTTTACCATATCACTGTTACATTCTCATGATTTTTCAAAGTTCATTTTGGATTTTTACATTCTCTTGATTCTTCAAAGTTTGTTTTGAATTTCTTTTGTGAAATGCAAGAGTTGGAATATTTCAGTAGTGTTTCGTTGTGGTTTACCATGTCACAGTTACATTCTCTTGATTTTTCAAAGTTCATTTTGAATTTCTTTCGTGAAATGCAAGAGTTGGAAAATTTCAATAGTGTTTTATCGTGGTTTACCTTGTCACAGTTACATTCTCTTGATTTTTCAAAGTTCATTTTGGATTTCTTTCCTTGAAATACAAGAGTTGGAATATTTCAGTAGTGTTTTGTCATGGTTTACCTTGTCACAGTTACATTCTCTTGATTTTTCAAAGTTCATTTTTGGATTTCTTTCGTTGAAATGCAAGAGTTGGAATATTTCAGTAGTGTTTTGTTGTGGTTTACCTTGTCACAGTTACACTCTCTTGATTTTTCAAAGTTCTTTTTGGATTTCTTTCCTTGAAATGCAAGAGTTGGAATATTTCAGTAGTGTTTTGTCGTGGTTTACCTTGTCACAGTTACATTCTCTTGATTTTTCAAAGTTCATTTTGGATTTTTACATTCTCTTGATTTTTCAAAGTTCATTTTGAATTTCTTTCGTTGAAATGCAAGAGTTGGAATATTTCAGTAGTGTCTTGTTGTGCTTTACCTTGTCACTGTTACATTCTCTTGATTTTTCAAAGTTCATTTTGGATTTCTTTCGTTGAAATGCAAGAGTTGGAATATTTCAGTAGTGTTTTGTTGTGCTTTACCTTGTCACAGTTACATTCTCTTGATTTTTCAAAGTTCATTTTGAATTTCTTTCGTGAAATGCAAGAGTTGGAATATTTCAGTAGTGTCTTGTTGTGCTTTACCTTGTCACTGTTACATTCTCTTGATTTTTCAAAGTTCATTTTGGATTTCTTTCGTTGAAATGCAAGAGTTGGAATATTTCAGTAGTGTTTTTTTGTGCTTTACCTTGTCACAGTTACATTCTCTTGATTTTTCAAAGCTGATTTTTGGATTTCTTTCGTGAAATGCAAGAGTTGGAATGTTTCACTAGTGTTTTGTCGTGGTTTACCTTGTCACAGTTACATTCTCTTGATTTTTCAAAGCTGATTTTTGGATTTCTATCGTTGAAATGCAAAAGTTGGAACATTTCAGTAGTGTTTTGTTATGGTTTACCTAGTCACAGTTACATTCTCTTGATTTTTCAAAGTTCATTTTGGATTTCTTTCGTTGAAATGCAAGAGTTGGAATATTTCAGTAGTGTTTTGTTGTGCTTTACCTTGTCACAGTTACATTCTCTTGATTTCTCAAAGTTCAGTTTGAATTTCTTTCGTGAAATGCAAGAGTTGGAATATTTCAGTAGTGTCTTGTTGTGCTTTACCTTGTCACTGTTACATTCTCTTGATTTTTCAAAGTTCATTTTGGATTTCTTTCGTTGAAATGCAAGAGTTGGAATATTTCAGTAGTGTTTTGTTGTGCTTTACCTTGTCAAAGTTACATTCTCTTGATTTTTCAAAGTTCATTTTGAATTTCTTTCGTGAAATGCAAGAGTTGGAATATTTCAGTAGTGTTTTGTCGTGGTTTACCTTGTCAAAGTTACATTCTCTTGATTTTTCAAAGCTGATTTTTGGATTTCTATCGTTGAAATGAAAGAGTTGGAATATTTCAGTAATGTTTTGTTATGGTTTACCTAGTCACAGTTACATTCTCTTGATTTTTCAAAGTTCATTTTGAATTTCTTTCGTTGAAATGCAAGAGTTGGAATATTTCAGTAGTGTTTTGTCATGGTTTACTTGCCACAGTTACATTCTCTTGATTTTTCAAAGTTCATTTTGAATTTCTTTCGTGAAATGCAAGAGTTGGAATATTTCAGTAGTGTTTTGTCGTGGTTTACCTTGTCACAGTTACATTCTCTTGGTTTACCTTGTCACAGTTACATTCTCTTGATTTTTCAAAGCTCATTTTTGGATTTCTATCGTTGAAATGCAAGAGTTGGAATATTTCAGTAGTGTTTTGTTATGGTTAACCTTGTCTCAGTTACATTCTCTTGATTTTTCAAAGTTCATTTTGAATTTCTTTCGTTGAAATGCAAGAGTTGGAATGTTTTAGTAGTGTTTTGTCATGGTTTACCTTGCCAGAGTTACATTCTCTTGATTTTTCAAAGTTCATTTTGAATTTCTTTCATTGAAATGCAAGAGTTGGATTATTTCAGTAGTTTTTTGTTGTGGTTTACCTTGTCACACTTACATTCTCTTGATTTTTCAACGTTCATTTTGGATTTATTTCGTTGAAATGCAAGAGTTGGAATATTTCAGTAGTGTTTTGTCATGGTTTACCTTGTCACAGTTACATTTTCTTAATTTTTCAAAGTTCATTTTGAATTTCTTTCGTTGAAATGCAAGAGTTGGAATATTTCAGTAGTGTTTTGTTGTGCTTTACCTTGTCACAGTTACATTCTCATGATTTTTCAAAGTTCATTTTGAATTTCTTTCATTGAAATGCAAGAGTTGGATTATTTCAGTAGTGTTTTGTTGTGGTTTACCTTGTCACACTTACATTCTCTTGATTTTTCAACGTTCATTTTGGATTTATTTCGTTGAAATGCAAGAGTTGGAATATTTCAGTAGTGTTTTGTCATGGTTTACCTTGTCACAGTTACATTCTCTTAATTTTCAAAGTTCATTTTGAATTTCTTTCGTTGAAATGCAAGAGTTGGAATATTTCAATAGTGTCTTGTCGTGGTTTTCCTCGTCACAGTTACATTCTCTTAATTTTTCAAAGTTCATTTTGAATTTCTTTCGTGGAAATGCAAGAGTTGGAATATTTCAGTAGTGTTTTGTTGCGCTTTACCTTGTCACAGTTACATTCTCTTGATTTTTCAAAGTTCATTTTGAATTTCTTTCATTGAAATGCAAGAGTTGGAATATTTTAGTAGTGTCTTGTCGTGGTTTACCTTGTCACAGTTACATTCTCTTGATTTTTCAAAGTTCATTTTGAATTTCTTCTCACAGTTACGTACGCGCGCGTACGTGACTGTGAGAAGAAATTCAAAATTAACTTTGAAAAATTAAGAGAATGTAACTGTGACAAGGTAAACCACGACAAGACACTACTAAAATATTCCAACTCTTGCATTTCAATGAAAGAAATTCAAAATGAACGTTGAAAAATCAAGAAAATGTAACTTTGACAAGGTAAAGCGCAACAAAACACTACTGAAATATTCCAACTCTTGCATTTCCACGAAAGAAATTCAAAATGAACTTTGAAAAATTAAGAGAATGTAACTGTGACAAGGAAAACCACGACAAGACACTATTCAAATATTCCAACTCTTGCATTTCAACGAAAGAAATTCAAAATGAACTTTGAAAAATCAAGAGAATGTAACTGTGACAAGGTAAACCACAACAAAACACTACTGAAATAATCCAACTCTTGCATTTCAACGAAAGAAATTCAAAATGAACTTTGACAAATTAAGAGAATGTAACTGTGACAAGGTAAACCATGACAAAACACTACTGAAATATTCCAACTCTTGCATTTCAACGAAATAAATCCAAAATGAACGTTGAAAAATCAAGAGAATGTAACTGTGACAAGGTAAAGCACAACAAAACACTACTGAAATATTCCAACTCTTGCATTTCAACGAAAGAAATTCAAAATGAACTTTGACAAATTAAGAGAATGTAACTGTGACAAGGTAAACCATGACAAAACACTACTGAAATATTCCAACTCTTGCATTTCAACGAAATAAATCCAAAATGAACGTTGAAAAATCAAGAGAATGTAAGTGTGACAAGGTAAACCACAACAAAACACTACTTTAATAATCCAACTCTTGCATTTCAATGAAAGAAATTCAAAATGAACTTTGAAAAATCATGAGAATGTAACTCTGAAAAGGTAAGCCACGACAAAACACTACTGAAATATTCCAGCTCTTGCATTTCAACGAAAGAAATCCAAAATGAACATTGAAAAAATCAAGAGAATGTAAATGTGACACGGTAAAACAAAACAAAACCCTACTGAAATATTCCAACTCTTGCATTTCAATGAAAGAAATTCAAAATGAACTTTGAAAAATCAAGAGAATGTAACTCTGGCAAGGTAAACCATGACAAAACACTACTAAAATATTCCAACTCTTGCATTTCAACGAAAGAAATTCAAAATGAACTTTGAAAAATCAAGAGAATGTAACTGTGACAAGGTAAACCATGACAAAACACTACTGAAATATTCCAACTCTTGCATTTCAGCGATAGAAATCCAAAAATGAGCTTTGAAAAATCAAGAGAATGTAACTGTGACAAGGTAAACCACGACAAAACACTACTGAAATATTCCAACTCTTGCATTTTACGAAAGAAATTCAAAATGAACTTTGAAAAATCAAGAGAATGTAACTGTGACATGGTAAACCACGACAAAACATTACTGAAATATTCCAACTCTTGCATTTCAATGAAAGAAATTCAAAATTAACTTTGAAAAATCAAGAGAATGTAACTATGGCAAGGTAAACCATGACAAAACACTACTGAAATATTCCAACTCTTGCATTTCAACGAAAAAAATTCAAAATGAACTTTGAAAAATCAAGAGAATGTAACTGTGACAAGGTAAACCATAACAAAACATTACTGAAATATTCCAACTCTTGCATTTCAACGATAGAAATCCAAAAATCAGCTTTGAAAAATCAAGAGAATGTAACTGTGACAAGGTAAACCACGACAAAACACTACTGAAATATTCCAACTATTGCATTTCACGACAGAAATTCAAAATGAACTTTGAAAAATCAAGAGAATGTAACTGTGACAAGGTAAAGCACAACAAAACACTACTGAAATATTCCAACTCTTGCATTTCAACGAAAGAAATCCAAAATGAACTTTGAAAAATCAAGAGAATGTAATAGTGACAAGGTAAAGCACAACAAAACACTACTGAAATATTCCAACTCTTGCATTTCACGAAAGAAATTCAAAATGAACTTTGAAAAATCAAGAGAATGTAACTTTGACAAGGTAAAGCACAACAAAACACTAATGAAATATTCCAACTCTTGCATTTCAACGAAAGAAATCCAAAATGAACTTTGAAAAATCAAGGAATGTAACAGTGAGAAGGTAAAGCACAACAAGACACTACTGAAATATTCCAACTCTTGCATTTCAACGAAAAAAATTCAAAATGAACTTTGAAAAATCAAGAATGTAAAAATCCAAAATGAACTTTGAAAAATCAAGAGAATGTAACTGTGACAAGGTGAACCACGACAAAACACTACTGAAATATTCCAACTCTTACATTTCAAGGAAAGAAATCCAAAATGAACTTTGAAAAATCAAGAGAATGTAACTATGACATGGTAAAGCACAACAATAGTGAACCACGACAAAACACTACTGAAATATTCCAACTCTTGCATTTCACGAAAGAAAATCAAAATGAACTTTGAAAAATCAAGAGAATGTAACTGTGACAAGGTAAAGCACAACAAAACACTACTGAAATATTCCAACTCTTGCATTTCAACGAAAGAAATCCAAAATGAACTTTGAAAAATCAAGAAAATGTAACTGTGACAAGGTAAAGCGTAACAAGACACTACTGAAATATTCCAACTCTTGTATTTCAACGAAAGAAATTCAAAATGAACTTTGAAAAATTAAGAGAATGTAACTGTGACAAGGTAAACCACGACAAAAAACTACTGAAATAATCCAACTCTTGCATTTCAATGAAAGAAATCCAAAATGAACTTTGAAAAATCAAGAGAATGTAACTGTGACAAGGTAAACCACGACAAAACACTGCTGAAATATTCCAACTCTTGCATTTCAATGAAAGAAATCCAAAATGAACTTTGAAAAATCATGAAAATGTAACTGTGACAAGGTAAACCACGACAAAACACTACTGAATTTAAGTATGGTTCATCTCATTCGAAGACATGTACAAAAAAAGTTGAAAAAAATATATCATGTTAAAAAAAAATCCCCCCCCAAAAATAGGGAGGGGGGGCCAAAAAGTTTGAGGGGGGAGCACCCATCGAGTTTGGGGGTAGGGGACCTTTGGGGGGTTGATGTCTCTGCTGGTTAGGGTCGTTGGTGCTTAGGATCCTTTATGGTTCGTACTCAAATACACCTTACTACTTGATTTGCAAGGATTTCTAAGTTTTGTTCTGAATTTCATTATTAAAATTCGTTTCTCGCCATCTACATCTCTCTTAGTATCAACTTTTAGTATACTATAACGTTAGACTCTATTTTAAACTGACAACACTGTTCAAACACCACTTGTGTATTATACAGAACATATCGGAGAGGTAGAGCTAGGTCAACTCGCAATGCCATTCTATCATCATTAACCATTTTCATAGATTTATGTTGTCTCAAATTTATAATAAATAAGGTATGAATTAACATGCTCTTCAGGGTTACCTTAACTGCTAATCACTTTAACCCTTTTTCTCCACCTTCGTACAATCCAATTCGCAAATACTATCTAGCTCTGTTTTTTTTCTCTATTATTCAATTAATATCGTTTTTATAGTCCAATTCGTGAATCCCTTACCCCTTTTTTGCAAATGTCAATCAAACAATTCTAGACATGTTACATTCTTAATCAAACTACTCTCGAGTTAAGGCAATTGTCCAAAAAATATATCGCTTTTTGCAAGGGGAATCCCCGCTCACGGCACATTCATTGTGCAATTCATATCAATAACAAAAATCACTCACCTTGCCATAGCACAGGAAAGTAGACTAGCTCGTAGCGATTTGCCAACGCCCCCGTACCAAACAGGTTTTCTGGTAGGTAAACAGGTCATTACACTCGGTCATTACACTCTTTGTCAAGAAGATTTACGCAATTTCAAAGTTCAGTGTCTTTTTTTAGTGGTAAACCAAAAAACCGATGTTCCCTTTTTACTCGCCAATTATTTTTGTATATATTCAGGTTTCATATTTGATTCTCCATCAGTTTTGAATAGTTTATATTCGAGATAGCATTACAGGCATTATTTGTAAAAAGCATTTACATAGAAAAAATGGATAATTCTAAGCAATTTCTGGTGAGTAAAAATATTCTCATTATTATATTAAAAAGAATCGATCGGTAATTTGGGGCTAGAATAAAATGTTGATTTTTTTTTTTAATGTATTAATTGTTACAAAAGCTTCCTTTTTTTGAGTTTCGGTTTTTTCCTTACTTATAGCTCGTTATCATGTACTGCTGGAAAATGTATTTCAGTGATATTTTAGATCATAGTAGGCTAATGATGCTTTTCGTCTTTAGAAGAAGAATCAAAAAAACAATTTAGAATCTATGCTGCTTACGGGGATTGACTGAGCCATGTTAATTAACTTTTCCACTTCCTAAATTTCTATTTATGTCTACATTTGATTGAAATCTGATAGTTTAAAGAGAAAAAAGGCTGTTATACCAAAGAGTTTAATAATTTCCGACTAAATTGACTTTGAGTTTCACAAAATGTTCATAACTGCATGATTAGTAACAATTTTACGCTTGAGTGTACAAAGAGGAAGCTCGCTGAAGGAAGTGTCAGAGACCGGATAATCTTGAATAAGAAAAACAAATCTGTTCTTATTCTAAAAAATCTAAATTTGTAACAATGAGTATTTTATTTTGATAATAAAGGAAAATAAAACTATTTTCAGTTTTTCTCAGTAGGTAGCTTGCAAGCTTAAAGAGCTAAATATATATATATATATATATATATATATATATATATATATATATATATATATATATATATATATATATATATATATATATATATATAATGCATTCAAAACCCTCACCCCCCTCCCCATTTTTTTTTTAATGTATTAATTGTTACAAAAGCTTCCTTTTTTATCAAGATCAGTGGCTTTTTTTTTTAGGAATGTTTTTGAAAATACTTCCAGGCCAGTCTGCATTTACGGTGTGAGTTTTTATCAAGATCAGGGCCTTTTTAGGGAATGTTTTTGAAAAAGTGCTTAGCTTTCGATCAGTAATTTGAGATTAGAATAAAATGATGATTCTTTTAATGTATTAATTGTTACAAAAGCTTCCTTTTTATTACAGTGTGATTTTTTTTATCAAGATCAGTGTTTTTTTTTTAGGAATGTTTTTTGAAAATATTTCCAGGCCAGTCTGCGTTGAAGAATCTCTTCCTGAAATTTAATGCGTTCATAACCCTCACCCCCCCCCATTTCCTCAAAAATAAAATTTGTTACCTTATAACCCTATTTAATAAATAACATTGTTAGCTTAGCTATCCTTTTTATTTAACGGACCTTATTATCTCATAGGGGGGGGGGGATTGACTGAGCCATGCTAATTAACTTTTCCACTTCTTAAATTTCTATTTATGTCTACATTTGATTGAAATCTGATAGTTTTACTTGACTGTCACATGCAATTCTTCTCCATATTGTTTAATAAGGAACGCAAATACTGCTTTTTAAGTTTGAATTTACAAATACAGTCACGGAAGCATGGACGTAGGAGGGGGGGGGGAGGGGCGGAGGGAGGGAGGAGCAGTTTATAAAAGGTCCTCCATCTCACTATCAAAACCCCTGATTTTGAAATCAAGATGTTTTTTACACTACTTTAGATGTCTAACATAAACTGAATTATTTTCCAAAAACCCAAAATGCATTTTTGCTACATGCTAAATTTTTGTCTTTTTTTTAAAGGAAGAAGAGACGTGCAATAATCCCCCTTCTGAGAAGAAAGCGAGATATGGCGAACCTTCATTAATACAGACCGCAAGGGCGTCTGTTATCAAATTCGCACCGTAAACTCTAGTTTTTTGTAAGACAATTATGGAAAATACAATTCGTTGGTTCATAGGTGAAACTTAAGTCCAGGTATGGATCGAAAAATAAACTATTTCTGTAGAATCTGAGCTAATAAGGGTTTTTGACCATAAACTCTAGTTTCCTGTAAGAAAATTATGCAAAATACAATTCTCTCGTTCAAATGTGAAACTTAGGTCCATTCTCTGGTTCAAATGTGGAAAATCCCGTGTGAATGAGTTAAAATAGAAATTT
The DNA here is from genome assembly GCA_027921565.1 of Artemia sinica. Taxonomy (NCBI): domain Eukaryota; kingdom Metazoa; phylum Arthropoda; class Branchiopoda; order Anostraca; family Artemiidae; genus Artemia; species Artemia sinica. Next base: position 48,824,696 of record CM051264.1, read on the forward strand.
TTTAACAAGAAATGACTGAAAAGTGTTTTGGAGGAGATGGGTTAATTGGCAGAAGGATGTATTAGCGTAGTTATAGTGGAGGCCGAGTTGCTAGCGAAAAACCCGTGTGGATGAGTTGAAATAAAAAATTTTAACAAGAAATGTCTGAAAAGTGTTTTGGGGGAGACGGGTTGATTGGCAGAAGGATGTATTAGCGAATTTAAAGTGGAGGGCGAGTTGCTAGCGAAAAAAAATCTAAGCTAATAGGGGTTTTTGACCGTAAACTCTAGTTTTTTGTAAGACAATTATGGAAAATACAATTCGTTGGTTCATAGGTGAAACTTAAGTCCAGGTAAGGATCGAAAAATAAACTATTTCTGTAAAAAATCTAAGCTAATAGGGGTTTTTGACCGTAAACTCTAGTTTTTTGTAAGACAATTATGGAAAATACAATTCGTTGGTTCATAGGTGAAACTTAAGTCCAGGTATGGATCGAAAAATAAACTATTTCTGTAGAATCTGAGCTAATAAGAGTTTTTGACCATAAACTCTAGTTTCCTGTAAGAAAATTATGCAAAATACAATTCTCTCGTTCAAATGTGAAACTTAGGTCCATTCTCTGGTTCAAATGTGGAAAAACCCGTGTGAATGAGTTAAAATAGAAATTTTTTAACAAGAAATGACTGAAAAGTGTTTTGGAGGAGATGGGTTAATTGGCAGAAGGATGTATTAGAGTAGTTATAGTGGAGGCCGAGTTGCTAGCGAAAAACCCGTGTGGATGAGTTGAAATAAAAAATTTTAACAAGAAATGTCTGAAAAGTGTTTTGGGGGAGATGGGTTGATTGGCAGAAGGATGTATTAGCGAATTTAAAGTGGAGGGCGAGTTGCTAGCGAAAAAAATCTAAGCTAATAGGGGTTTTTGACCGGAAACTCTAGTTTTTTGTAAGACAATTATGGAAAATACAATTCGTTGGTTCATAGGTGAAACTTAAGTCCAGGTATGGATCGAAAAATAAACTATTTCTGTAGAATCTGAGCTAATAGGGGTTTTTGACCGTAAACTCTAGTTTTTTGTAAGACAATTATGGAAAATACAGTTCGTTGGTTCATAGGTGAAACTTAAGTCCAGGTATGGATCGAAAAATAAACTATTTCTGTAGAATCTGAGCTAATAAGGGTTTTTGACCATAAACTCTAGTTTCCTGTAAGAAAATTATGCAAAATACAATTCTCTCGTTCAAATGTGAAACTTAGGTCCATTCTCTGGTTCAAATGTGGAAAAACCCGTGTGAATGAGTTAAAATAGAAATTTTTTAACAAGAAATGACTGAAAAGTGTTTTGGAGGAGATGGGTTAATTGGCAGAAGGATGTATTAGCGTAGTTATAGTGGAGGCCGAGTTGCTAGCGAAAAACTCGTGTGGATGAGTTGAAATAAAAAATTTTAACAAGAAATGTCTGAAAAGTGTTTTGGGGGAGATGGGTTGATTGGCAGAAGGATGTATTAGCGAATTTAAAGTGGAGGGCGAGTTGCTAGCGAAAAAAATCTAAGCTAATAGGGGTTTTTGACCGTAAACTCTAGTTTTTTGTAAGACAATTATGGAAAATACAATTCGTTGGTTCATAGGTGAAACTTAAGTCCAGGTATGGATCGAAAAATAAACTATTTCTGTAGAATCTGAGCTAATAGGGGTTTTTGACCGTAAACTCTAGTTTTTTGTAAGACAATTATGGAAAATACAATTTGTTGGTTCATAGGTGAAACTTAAGTCCAGGTATGGATTGAAAAATAAACTATTTCTGTAGAATCTGAGCTAATAAGGGTTTTTGACCATAAACTCTAGTTTCCTGTAAGAAAATTATGCAAAATACAATTCTCTCGTTCAAATGTGAAACTTAGGTCCATTCTCTGGTTCAAATGTGGAAAAACCCGTGTGAATGAGTTAAAATAGAAATTTTTTAACAAGAAATGACTGAAAAGTGTTTTGGAGGAGATGGGTTAATTGGCAGAAGGATGTATTAGCGTAGTTATAGTGGAGGCCGAGTTGCTAGCGAAAAACCCGTGTGGATGAGTTGAAATAAAAAATTTTAACAAGAAATGTCTGAAAATTGTTTTGGGGGAGATGGGTTGATTGGCAGAAGGATGTATTAGCGAAGTTATAGTGGAGAGCAAGTTGCTAGTGAAAAATCTAAGCTAATAAGGGTTTTTGACCGTAAACTCTAGTTTTTTTGTAAGAAAATTATGGAAAATACTATTTGTTGATTCATAGGTGAAACTTAAGTCCAGGTATGGATTGAAAAATAAACTATTTCTGTAGAATCTGAGCTAATAAGGGTTTTTGACCATAAACTCTAGTTTCCTGTAAGAAAATTATGGAAAATACAATTCTCTCGTTCAAATGTGAAACTTAGGTCAATTCTCTGGTTCAAATGTGAAACTTAAGTCCAGTTTCGGATACTCATAATAATGAGGACTGATGGTTCTAATTCAATATTTTTTTCATAAAAACAAACTATTTTTTTTAAACTTCGAAATTATTCAACTTTTTTTTTGTACATATCTTAAAATGACAAAATATGCTTACGGCTCTAACAATTGTACTCTGTGATTCTCTCGTTCAAATGTGAAACTTAGGTCAATTCTCTGGTTCAAATGTGAAACTTAAGTCCAGTTTCGGATACTCATAATAATGAGGACTGATGGTTCTAATTCAATATTTTTTTTTTCATAAAAACAAACTATTTTTTTTTAAACTTCGAACTTATTCAACTTTTTTTTTTTGTACATATCTTAAAATGACAAAATATGCTTACGGCTCTAACAATTGTACTCTGTGATTGGTCAGAGACACAATGTGGCTTTGCCACTGGCATTCTATGTCCGGATATCGACACTACCTAGTCTATTGCATGTATTAAATCAGTATTTTTTACGCAGTAGTACGATAAACACATAAGTCATATCTTTTAAAAAAGTGAAGATGGAGCATTTTAATAAAGTGTGTTCACATGTCAATGTTATTGTAGCATTGAATGCTGACAAGGAGAAGTATTTAAACTATGAAACAAGCAAAAATGGTAGCACTATTGGAAATGTATGTGTGCATTGTCATGACAGTAAGGAATTTAATTTCTTTGGAGTACCAAAAAAATTCAACTCTTTTTATGGTGGATATGCAAGAGTGAGATATCCAGAGATGATAGCACTCAAAGAAAATGCCAACATAAAAATAATAGTTGATGAAGAAGGACATCTTCTTGCCAGTGCTTGTGGTAACATGCTACCTATTGTTACACCCCATCGTCAACTTTCGGGTATTAGCATTCAACGGAAGATCAAAAGAAGACATGCATACTCTTCTACTAATATCATAAATCATATCTTGTCGACGTGCCGAAACTGTTACCTTTGTAAAAATAATGTTGTAATAGACAGTGAAATTGCCGGAAAAATAAAAAGGGCATTGGCAGAAAATATCACTAAGGAATATAAAGATGAATCGATGAAAAACAAAGTGCCAGCAAACTTCACTACCATTAATCAAACAATTAATGAACCAAATAATAGCAAAGATGAAGTGCATATTGAACATGTGGATGACCCCCCATTAGAAATGTGTTCACATGCTAGTGTTATTGTAGCATTGAATGCTGACAAGGAGAAGTATTTGAACTATGAAACAAGTACAAGTGGTAGCACTATCGGAAACGTATGTGTGCGTTGTCATGACACTATGGAATTAAATTTCTTTGGAGTACCAAAAAATTCAATTATACAAATGGTGGATATGGGAAAGTATCATTTCCAGAGATGTTAGTACTCAAAGAGAATGCCAACATAAAAATAATAGTTGATGAAGAGGGGTATCTTCATGCTAGTGCTATAGGTAACACGCTACCTATTGATAGAACCTTTCGTCGGCTTTAGGTATTAGCATTCAAATGAAAGCAAAGAGGAAAAGAAAGGCCTACTCTGCTACTAATATCATAAACCATATCTTGTCTACGTGCCTAAACTGTTACCTGTGTAAAAATAATGTGATAATAGACAGTGAAATTGCCAGAAAAATAAAAAGGGTATTGTCAGAAAATATCACTATGGAATATAAAGATGAAACGATGAAAAACAAAGCACTAGCAAACGTTACTGGCTTTGATCAAACAGTCAATGAATCAAATAATACCAAAGACGAAAAGCATATTGAGCCTGTTCATGAGACACCAGTAAAAATTGTGTATGATTCAAAATGGAATAATGATTATTCTACTGATTACAAACTAAGAGAAGACAATAACTACAATATCAAGAGAGAACATGGTGAACCATTTTATTGGAACAAATTCAAAATGTCCAAAGTTAATCATTGATATTAATAATGTATCATAATATATTTTTGTATTAATATTCTACATAACACTATTTCATTAAAAACATTACATTGTTATGTGCTCATTATTTTTTAGAGTAAGCTAGCACATCAAGCGCTTAGAATGTCTATTAAAACATCGACGATGTAAGAAAAGGAATTTGCGTACATCTATTGTCAAACACATGGGATAACATTGTCAAAATCTAGGTATCAGAATGAAAAATTGTAGGTAAGTAAGTAAGCAAGTAAGTAAACAAAAAAAAAAGTCATTTCATTCAAGAAATTACGAAAAAATTGTAAACAAGTAACAAACTCATTCTTGAATACACCTCGTGGATACACAATGCAGAAATTTCATTTAAGAAATTATCAAAAATTGTAAGTAAGTAGCAAATTCTTTCTTGAATTCACCTCCTGGATAAATAAAAAGACATTTCATTCAAGAAATTATGACAAAATTCTAAGTAAGTAACAAACTGTTTCTTGAATCCTCCTCCTGAATGCACAATACAGATATTTCATTTAAGAAATTACGAAAAAATTGTAAACAAGTAACAAAACTCATTCTTGAATACACCTCGTGGATACACAATGCAGAAATTTCATTTAAGAAATTATCAAAAATTGTAAGTAAGTAGCAATCCTTCTGCCAATCAACCCATCTCCCCCAAAACACTTTTCAACCATTTCTTGTCAAGAAATTATGACAAAATTCTAAGTAAGTAAAAAATTCATTCTTGAATTCGCCGTTTACATGCAAAATACAGAAATTTCATACTATGGGACCTCTACACGTGATTAAACACGTTTTGAAACTACATGCTATTTGCTTGCCTTTCCTTGGCACCTTTCCAAACGAGCGGGGATCCCCCACTGGTTCCTACACATTGCAAAAAGTGACGTGTCTGTGTCGTCTCTGTGATGACACACACATAGAGACGAGACACGCACAGACATGACACACAAACAGAGTCGTAGTGAGAGAGATATCCGAAAAGTTGGGTTGATCTAGGTTCACTTAGAGTGGCGCGCCACTCTAAGTGAACCTAGATCAACCCAACTTTTCGGATATCTCTCTCACTACGACTCTGTTTGTGTGTCATGTCTGTGCGTGTCTCGTCTCTATGTGTGTGTCATCACAGAGACGACACAGACACGTCACTTTTTGCAATGTGTAGGAACCAGTGGGGGATCCCCGCTCGTTTGGAAAGGTGCCAAGGAAAGGCAAGCAAATAGCATGTAGTTTCAAAACGTGTTTAATCACGTGTAGAGGTCCCATAGTATGAAATTTCTGTATTGTGCATGTAAACGGCGAATTCAAGAATGAGTTTTTTACTTACTTAGAATTTTGTCATAATTTCTTGACAAGAAATGGTTGAAAAGTGTTTTGGGGGAGATGGGTTGATTGGCAGAAGGATTGCTACTTACTTACAATTTTTGATAATTTCTTAAATGAAATTTCTGCATTGTGTATCCACGAGGTGTATTCAAGAATGAGTTTGTTACTTGTTTACAATTTTTTCGTAATTTCTTAAATGAAATATCTGTATTGTGCATTCAGGAGGAGGATTCAAGAAACAGTTTGTTACTTACTTAGAATTTTGTCATAATTTCTTGAATGAAATGTCTTTTTTATTTATCCAGGAGGTGAATTCAAGAAAGAATTTGCTACTTACTTACAATTTTTGATAATTTCTTAAATGAAATTTCTGCGTTGTGTATCCATGAGGTAACTTCAAGAAAGGATTTGTTACTTATTTAGAATTTTTTCATAATTTCTTGAATGAAATGACTTTTTTTTGTTTACTTACTTGCTTACTTACTTACCTACAATTTTTCATTCTGATACCTAGATTTTGACAATGTTATCCCATGTGTTTGACAATAGATGTACGCAAATTCCTTTTCTTACATCGTCGATGTTTTTAATAGACATTCTAAACGCTTGATGTGCTAGCTTACTCTAAAAAATAATGAACACATAACAATGTAATGTTTTTAATGAAATAGTGTTATGTAGAATATTAATACAAAAATATATTATGATACATTATTAATATCAATGATTAACTTTGGACATTTTGAATTTGTTCCAATAAAATGGTTCACCATGTTCTCTCTTGATATTGTAGTTATTGTCTTCTCTTAGTTCGTAATCAGTAGAATAATCATTATTCCATTTTGAATCATACACAATTTTTACTGGTGTCTCATGAACAGGCTCAATATGCTTTTCGTCTTTGGTATTATTTGATTCATTGACTGTTTGATCAAAGCCAGTGACGTTTGCTAGTGCTTTGTTTTTCATCGTTTCATCTTTATATTCCATAGTGATATTTTCTGACAATACCCTTTTTATTTTTCTGGCAATTTCACTGTCTATTATCACATTATTTTTACACAGGTAACAGTTTAGGCACGTAGACAAGATATGGTTTATGATATTAGTAGCAGAGTAGGCCTTTCTTTTCCTCTTTGCTTTCATTTGAATGCTAATACCTAAAAGCCGACGAAAGGTTCTATCAATAGGTAGCGTGTTACCTATAGCACTAGCATGAAGATACCCCTCATCATCAACTATTATTTTTATGTTGGCATTCTCTTTGAGTACTAACATCTCTGGAAATGATACTTTCCCATATCCACCATTTGTATAATTGAATTTTTTTGGTACTCCAAAGAAATTTAATTCCATAGTGTCATGACAACGCACGCATACGTTTCCGATAGTGCTACCACTTGTACTTGTTTCATAGTTCAAATACTTCTCCTTGTCAGCATTCAATGCTACAATAACACTAGCATGTGAACACATTTCTAATGGGGGGTCATCCACATGTTCAATATGCACTTCATCTTTGCTATTATTTGGTTCATTAATTGTTTGATTAATGGTAGTGAAGTTTGCTGGCACTTTGTTTTTCATCGATTCATCTTTATATTCCTTAGTGATATTTTCTGCCAATGCCCTTTTTATTTTTCCGGCAATTTCACTGTCTATTACAACATTATTTTTACAAAGGTAACAGTTTCGGCACGTCGACAAGATATGGTTTATGATATTAGTAGAAGAGTATGCATGTCTTCTTTTGATCTTCCGTTGAATGCTAATACCCGAAAGTTGACGATGGGGTGTAACAATAGGTAGCATGTTACCACAAGCACTGGCAAGAAGATGTCCTTCTTCATCAACTATTATTTTATGTTGGCATTTTCTTTGAGTGCTATCATCTCTGGATATCTCACTCTTGCATATCCACCATAAAAAGAGTTGAATTTTTTTGGTACTCCAAAGAAATTAAATTCCTTACTGTCATGACAATGCACACATACATTTCCAATAGTACTACCATTTTTACTTGTTTCATAGTTTAAATACTTCTCCTTGTCAGCATTCAATGCTACAATAACATTGACATGTGAACACACTTTATTAAAATGCTCCATCTTCACTTTTTTAAAAGATATGACTTATGTGTTTATCGTACTACTGCGTAAAAAATACTGATTTAATACATGCAATAGACTAGGTAGTGTCGATATCCGGACATAGAATGCCAGTGGCAAAGCCACATTGTGTCTCTGACCAATCACAGAGTACAATTGTTAGAGCCGTAAGCATATTTTGTCATTTTAAGATATGTACAAAAAAAAAAAGTTGAATAATTTTGAAGTTTAAAAAAAATAGTTTGTTTTTTATGAAAAAAAAAATATTGAATTAGAACCATCAGTCCTCATTATTATGAGTATCCGAAACTGGACTTAAGTTTCACATTTGAACCAGAGAATTGACCTAAGTTTCACATTTGAACGAGAGAATCACAGAGTACAATTGTTAGAGCCGTAAGCATATTTTGTCATTTTAAGATATGTACAAAAAAAAAAAAGTTGAATAATTTCAAAGTTTAAAAAAAATAGTTTGTTTTTATGAAAAAAAATATTGAATTAGAACCATCAGTCCTCATTATTATGAGTATCCGAAACTGGACTTAAGTTTCACATTTGAACCAGAGAATTGACCTAAGTTTCACATTTGAACGAGAGAATTGTATTTTCCATAATTTTCTTACAGGAAACTAGAGTTTATGGTCAAAAACCCTTATTAGCTCAGATTCTACAGAAATAGTTTATTTTCAATCCATACCTGGACTTAAGTTTCACCTATGAATCAACAAATAGTATTTTCCATAATTTTCTTACAAAAAACTAGAGTTTACGGTCAAAAACCCTTATTAGCTTAGATTTTTCACTAGCAACTTGCTCTCCACTATAACTTCGCTAATACATCCTTCTGCCAATCAACCCATCTCCCCCAAAACAATTTTCAGACATTTCTTGTTAAAATTTTTTATTTCAACTCATCCACACGGGTTTTTCGCTAGCAACTCGGCCTACACTATAACTACGCTAATACATCCTTCTGCCAATTAACCCATCTCCTCCAAAACACTTTTCAGTCATTTCTTGTTAAAAAATTTCTATTTTAACTTATTCACACGGGTTTTTCCACATTTGAACCAGAGAATGGACCTAAGTTTCACATTTGAACGAGAGAATTGTATTTTGCATAATTTTCTTACAGGAAACTAGAGTTTATGGTCAAAAACCCTTATTAGCTCAGATTCTACAGAAATAGTTTATTTTTCGATCCATACCTGGACTTAAGTTTCACCTATGAACCAACGAATTGTATTTTCCATAATTGTCTTACAAAAAACTAGAGTTTACGGTCAAAAACCCCTATTAGCTCAGATTCTACAGAAATAGTTTATTTTTCGATCCATACCTTGACTTAAGTTTCACCTATGAACCAACGAATTGTATTTTCCATAATTGTCTTACAAAAAACTAGAGTTTACGGTCAAAAACCCCTATTAGCTTAGATTTTTTTCGCTAGCAACTCGCCCTCCACTTTAAGTTCGCTAATACATCCTTCTGCCAATCAACCCATCTCCCCCAAAACACTTTTCAGACATTTCTTGTTAAATTTTTTTATTTCAACTCATCCACACGAGTTTTTCGCTAGCAACTCGGCCTCCACTATAACTACGCTAATACATCCTTCTGCCAATTAACCCATCTCCTCCAAAACACTTTTCAGTCATTTCTTGTTAAAAAATTTCTATTTTAACTCATTCACACGGGTTTTTCCACATTTGAACCAGAGAATGGACCTAAGTTTCACATTTGAACGAGAGAATTGTATTTTGCATAATTTTCTTACAGGAAACTAGATCTTATGGTCAAAAACCCTTATTAGCTCAGATTCTACAGAAATAGTTTATTTTTCGATCCATACCTGGACTCAAGTTTCACCTATGAACCAACGAACTGTATTTTCCATAATTGTCTTACAAAAACTAGAGTTTACGGTCAAAAACCCCTATTAGCTCAGATTCTACAGAAATAGTTTATTTTTCGATCCATACCTGGACTTAAGTTTCACCTATGAACCAACGAATTGTATTTTCCATAATTGTCTTACAAAAAACTAGAGTTTACGGTCAAAAACCCCTATTAGCTTAGATTTTTTTCGCTAGCAACTCGCCCTCCACTTTAAATTCGCTAATACATCCTTCTGCCAATCAACCCATCTCCCCCAAAACACTTTTCAGACATTTCTTGTTAAAATTTTTTATTTCAACTCATCCACACGGGTTTTTCGCTAGCAACTCGGCCTCCACTATAACTACTCTAATACATCCTTCTGCCAATTAACCCATCTCCTCCAAAACACTTTTCAGTCATTTCTTGTTAAAAAATTTCTATTTTAACTCATTCACACGGGTTTTTCCACATTTGAACCAGAGAATGGACCTAAGTTTCACATTTGAACGAGAGAATTGTATTTTGCATAATTTTCTTACAGGAAACTAGAGTTTATGGTCAAAAACTCTTATTAGCTCAGATTCTACAGAAATAGTTTATTTTTCGATCCATACCTGGACTTAAGTTTCACCTATGAACCAACGAATTGTATTTTCCATAATTGTCTTACAAAAAACTAGAGTTTACGGTCAAAAACCCCTATTAGCTAAGATTTTACAGAAATAGTTTATTTTTCGATCCATACCTGGACTTAAGTTTCACCTATGAACCAACGAATTGTATTTTCCATAATTGTCTTACAAAAAACTAGAGTTTACGGTCAAAAACCCCTATTAGCTTAGATTTTTTTCGCTAGCAACTCGCCCTCCACTTTAAATTCGCTAATACATCCTTCTGCCAATCAACCCGTCTCCCCCAAAACACTTTTCAGACATTTCTTGTTAAAATTTTTTATTTCAACTCATCCACACGGGTTTTTCGCTAGCAACTCGGCCTCCACTATAACTACGCTAATACATCCTTCTGCCAATTAACCCATCTCCTCCAAAACACTTTTCAGTCATTTCTTGTTAAAAAATTTCTATTTTAACTCATTCACACGGGTTTTTCCACATTTGAACCAGAGAATGGACCTAAGTTTCACATTTGAACGAGAGAATTGTATTTTGCATAATTTTCTTACAGGAAACTAGAGTTTATGGTCAAAAAACCCTTATTAGCTCAGATTCTACAGAAATAGTTTATTTTTCGATCCATACCTGGACTTAAGTTTCACCTATGAACCAACGAATTGTATTTTCCATAATTGTCTTACAAAAAACTAGAGTTTACGGTGCGAATTTGATAACAGACGCCCTTGCGGTCTGTATTAATGAAGGTTCGCCATATCTCGCTTTCTTCTCAGAAGGGGGATTATTGCACGTCTCTTCTTCCTTTAAAAAAAAGACAAAAATTTAGCATGTAGCAAAAATGCATTTTGGGTTTTTGGAAAATAATTCAGTTTATGTTAGACATCTAAAGTAGTGTAAAAAACATCTTGATTTCAAAATCAGGGGTTTTGATAGTGAGATGGAGGACCTTTTATAAACTGCTCCTCCCTCCCTCCGCCCCTCCCCCCCCCCTCCTACGTCCATGCTTCCGTGACTGTATTTGTAAATTCAAACTTAAAAAGCAGTATTTGCGTTCCTTATTAAACAATATGGAGAAGAATTGCATGTGACAGTCAAGTAAAACTATCAGATTTCAATCAAATGTAGACATAAATAGAAATTTAAGAAGTGGAAAAGTTAATTAGCATGGCTCAGTCAATCCCCCCCCCCTATGAGATAATAAGGTCCGTTAAATAAAAAGGATAGCTAAGCTAACAATGTTATTTATTAAATAGGGTTATAAGGTAAAAAATTTTATTTTTGAGGAAATGGGGGGGGGGTGAGGGTTTTGAACGCATTAAATTTCAGGAAGAGATTCTTCAACGCAGACTGGCCTGGAAATATTTTCAAAAAACATTCCTAAAAAAAAACACTGATCTTGATAAAAAAAATCACACTGTAATAAAAAGGAAGCTTTTGTAACAATTAATACATTAAAAGAATCATCATTTTATTCTAATCTCAAATTACTGATCGAAAGCTAAGCACTTTTTCAAAAACATTCCCTAAAAAGGCCACTGATCTTGATAAAAACTCACACCGTAAATGCAGACTGGCCTGGAAGTATTTTCAAAAACATTCCTAAAAAAAAAAGCCACTGATCTTGATAAAAAAGGAAGCTTTTGTAACAATTAATACATTAAAAAAAAAATGGGGAGGGGGGTGAGGGTTTTTGAATGCATTATATATATATATATATATATATATATATATATATATATATAATATATATATATATATATATATATATATATATTTAGCTCTTTAAGCTTGCAAGCTACCTACTGAGAAAAACTGAAAATAGTTTTATTTTCCTTTATTATCAAAATAAAATACTCATTGTTACAAATTTAGATTTCTTAGAATAAGAACAGATTTGTTTTTCTTATTCAAGATTATCCGGTCTCTGACACTTCCTTCAGCGAGCTTCCTCTTGTACACTCAAGCGTAAAATTGTTACTAATCATGCAGTTATGAACATTTTGTGAAACTCAAAGTCAATTTAGTCGGAAATTATTAAACTCTTTGGTATAACAGCCTTTTTTCTCTTTAAACTATCAGATTTCAATCAAATGTAGACATAAATAGAAATTTAGGAAGTGGAAAAGTTAATTAACATGGCTCAGTCAATCCCCGTAAGCAGCATAGATTCTAAATTGTTTTTTTGATTCTTCTTCTAAAGACGAAAAGCATCATTAGCCTACTATGATCTAAAATATCACTGAAATACATTTTCCAGCAGTACATGATAACGAGCTATAAGTAAGGAAAAAACCGAAACTCAAAAAAAGGAAGCTTTTGTAACAATTAATACATTAAAAAAAAAATCAACATTTTATTCTAGCCCCAAATTACCGATCGATTCTTTTTAATATAATAATGAGAATATTTTTACTCACCAGAAATTGCTTAGAATTATCCATTTTTTCTATGTAAATGCTTTTTACAAATAATGCCTGTAATGCTATCTCGAATATAAACTATTCAAAACTGATGGAGAATCAAATATGAAACCTGAATATATACAAAAATAATTGGCGAGTAAAAAGGGAACATCGGTTTTTTGGTTTACCACTAAAAAAAGACACTGAACTTTGAAATTGCGTAAATCCTCTTGACAAAGAGTGTAATGACCGAGTGTAATGACCTGTTTACCTACCAGAAAAACCTGTTTGGTACGGGGGCGTTGGCAAATCGCTACGAGCTAGTCTACTCAGGAAGGAACATAAACCGAGAAAATCCATAAGTACATGCTCTGGAAAGGTGCCATGGGACGTAATCTCCCCAAGTAGCACAGGAAGGAACATAAACCGAGCAAATTCCATAGATACATTCTATTTTAGCCGATGGTTGCATCTCCAAGCTTGCCGTCAGCGCATTCAGTGCTGTCATGAGCTGGTTAAACTGTGCTGTATCCATTTGAATTGAATCCCTATTACCCGAGACTAGAATACTTCCTGAAACTTCTGGCAGTAATTCTGTCGCTACATTTCCTTCTGCTTCCTATGTCCTAACCTTACTATCTTCTGTTGAAGAAATAGTCTCGAGCAAAATCCTCATACTCTGTCGTCCTCCCTTCTTATTAGAACTACTGGTCCTCTCCGCCGAGCTCTTGGCTCCGCCTAAAACCGACCAATTTCAAAAGATGGCTCAATCTGACCTCACTGAACTTACTGAAGTTACTGTTCCGTTTTAAAAGTAAACTCTTTAAGAGTGTCGACTTTAGTTCTCCTCTCAGGAATTGCCGATGCTCCGTCGTCTAGAGTATCCGATACATTTTACGTGAACTCGACCCATTGTCGCTGGTTATTTGGTTTGGGTCGGGTCAATGTTGTGACTGTAAGCTCAGCCGGAGTCGACCCAGCTCTGAATGTGTACCTGGAGAAATCTGAAGGGCAAACACGGGAAGCGTAGGATGGTTAGCCCCAAACAACGCATTGCACTCCCGGCCAAAGGAATCGAACCAGGAGATCGGTACCTGCGGAACGCAGACCATTGGTCAGCATGCGAAAAAGTTTTTTTTGCCGACCCAGTGAAATAGACCAAGTCCGTCTCACAGACTCGGTAGGATTCTCGGCCACACGACTTCATCCACTTTAAGTTACCAAAAGGATTTTCTTCTGCTCAAAAGCTTTACTGATTCATCTGAAAAAAATTCATACCAAAGATTCACACAAAACAAAAATAGCTCGTGTCTCGGCTTGCCCTTAAAACAGATTTCAAACCTTTTCAGACCAAACTCTAACGAACTACAAGCCAAGAAAACATCACAAATTGAAAATAATACAAAAGGAAAAGCGACAAAAAATACTGCCTGCTTATAGAGATATCCCTATTGACCGCGTTTTAGGAAACCAGTCCATTAAGTCAACAGGGTCTTTTTCTTTTTATTAATTTCACAGGGGTAATTGTATTTCACTGATGGCCATAATACATCAATGCCTTACTTACTTTCTTTTTTTTCTCTTGTTTTCCCCAGGAGTAACCGTATGACAGTGTTGGTCATAAAAAGCATGAAGATCCAGATGAAGATCCAGATTTAGATCCAGTTACCCTCTTTTAGGTAAAAATTGATCAGACGTTGCAAGCAATAATCTATCATGCTCTTGAAATCTCGCCACATATTCTACGCGTCTACGGCTCTGTGATTCCAGGATCATGGATATATAGCATGGCTCGAGGTGTGAAAGGGCTCAATTGCATTAGCCTTGTATTGTGGTGCTTTGTGCTATTTTGTGTGAAAAAAAAATTCACCCAAGATGACAAAAATGACGTCTGATGAAAAACTCTGAAATTACCAAAAAGTATTGACAGCTTTTGAGCTGTATCGTAATTTCAGCAAAATGCTGGAATGTTGTGGTTTATTTTGTCCTTAGGTATTTAGTTAGAGTCCATTAAAATGAAGGGCTTAAAATTTGAATGCCTTACTTCAGCTTCTTGGAACTGGTGTAGAATACTTATATAGCCATACTTTTAGAATAACAGGAATGGGAAGACCCTCCCCCCTTTTCAGAACAAAAACTGTTATCCAAGAAAATTTGGATATTCTGGGCCCACAATGTGCTTTTTAGATATCGCTGTTCTAATTTTTTTTTTTTTGATTCCCTTCCCCCTGGAAATCAAACCATAGTATCGATTGAAATCAGTTTTTCGTAATAATTTATTAGAACTTTAGAGGCCTACACATCTTCTACAACCCTTCAAGACTGCACGAGTCTTCAATTTCAAATTTAACGCCCCTTGGTAAAAAAAAAAGTAAAAAGGGGAAAAGAGATTTCACCAAGTGTTTTCCTTTGAAATAGTTATCGTTGATTGTAAGACTCCAAGAATTGATCACCATAACGATGTAGCCCTTACTAGAGGAAAGAGACGTCGCTATGCGTATGGAAGCATTAAGAACCTTTACTGTTTTTATGTAATTCGAAACGATGAATCTATTTTGAAGGAACTAATTTCTTCCTTCCCCATATATGTTTCTTCTTTATTAAAGGATTCGTGCTTTTCATCGGCTTATAGAATTTATGTATCCGCTTCATACGTTGCAGCAGGAATCATTAAGACACGAGACACACTGCTTTCTTTACCAAGCGTTTCTTAATAGGATAGTATTACGACGTACACATTGGGCGGTAAAAAAAAAAAAAAAAAAAAAAAAAAAAAAAAAAAAAAAAAAAAAAAAAAAAAAAAAAAAAAAAATGCTTGGTAAAACAAGCGTCGACGGCAGCAATGCAGCCGTCTGTTGTCACTACAATATACGAACGTCAAAATAAACGATCATCTATTTTAATGTTAATGCCGAGATTTTTTTTTTTTTTTTTTTTTTTTTTTTTTTTTTTTTTTTTACCGCTGACGACTGCTGATCAGTGTTTCTAGAGAGTATATCATAAAAAAAAGACTAAATTGGAAGTCATAAACGAATGTCTTTTCCTGGGAATGGAGAGGCCAATTTTAAAAAAAGCTGGGTAATTTGATTAGGAAGTGCCCAGAAATTCAAGGAAGTTTGAAGTGTCAGGGGGTTGGGTCCAAATTAGCCCCTGCCTTCGACCCTAAATAAATCAAACCCTATTTATCAC
This sequence comes from Artemia sinica, assembly GCA_027921565.1. Classification (NCBI taxonomy): domain Eukaryota; kingdom Metazoa; phylum Arthropoda; class Branchiopoda; order Anostraca; family Artemiidae; genus Artemia; species Artemia sinica. The sequence goes on from CM051264.1 coordinate 48,840,594, forward strand.
AAATAAAAAAGAGTGTTAATCCAATTTATGAGCCCTAAACTAAATACTATTTTAACAAAGTTTGAATTCACTTACATTAAGAAAATTTCTACCTATTGGTTTTCAGAATAGCTTCTAGTTTAACTGCCCCCCCCCCCCAAATGCCTCTAAGCATAATAAACTCATACCAATATAGAGGACTACATAATATATTTTTCAGTGTGTGTGTGTGGGGGGGGGGGGCAAACTTGTCGTTTTCAATTAAATTTAATGAAAATACAAGAAAGCTTTGTTCAATGAATATTTGTTCAATAACTGTAGAAGGCTCCAACTTCCTCTCTTCTTTTAATAAATGAATGCACACTAATTAGTTTATTTCTGCGCTTTCTCTTCAGCCGATGGCGAAATAACAATAATGTAAGAAGTTCTCCTCTATTCATGTTATACACAACACTATAAATGAAATATATTCTTGTTGCACCGTTTCAGACCTATTTATGATCTTCAGATCTATCATGACCGACTGATGCTGCGACAGTAGAACCTCTGCAGCCCAGTGTGTAAGCGCTAGAGAAGCAACGGCCAAAAACGCCAAGTGTGTCTCGGGTCTAAGGCACCGTAAAGTCGTTTCTTCAGTTTCAAGGCCAGGTATTTATTTTTCCAAATAGAGCGCAGTGACTTGATCCATGCGGAAACAAGAGCCAGGCGTCGTTTGATGTCTTTTGAGGAGTCTAAAGGAACTAAGTTCTTCTTCCACCACCCATATTTCTCTCCGTTAAGGGATTGGTGCAAATCAAGGCCGTATCCAGGGGGATTAGGGGGTTTGACTCCCCACCGAAATGTTTTCCCGACTCGTAAAAACGTAAGAGTATGAATACTAACAGATTTTTCATGTGCTTTTAAAGTTTTTTTTGGACTTATGTATTATAGCCACCCCACTCAAGAAGTGAAGTTAGGTTAATCCTAATAAAATGTACAAAAATATTATGAAAATATAAGACTTTAGTAACAAGATTATGGAAACTACAACAGAGGATTATGGAAATCAGACCACCCAAAACGCATTATATTAAATACCTAGCCCAACCTAACCTAAATACCAACTCATACATCAAATATTTAATTAAGATATACCAACATTGTAGTTTATCTTACTGAGAAAAAGCTAATTATCTCCGATTGTAGCGGAGAAACCGATAAAAACTTTGGTGGGGTGGTTATAATACATAATTACCCTTTTTTTAGACCCCCCCCCCGAAAAACAAATCCTAGATACGACCCTGATGCAAACATTAAAGGATTTTGGCAAATTTTGTCCAATTATGGGCTAAAGTCCCTTTATTGATTGCAAGACAATGTGCACATCATTACGCAAGACCTACAGGGGAAACGAAAGATAACACCTTCCTGCCTAGTGGGAATAGAGACAGTAATGACCTCATTTGCTCTCTTCAATCCGCTGCTTTTGCTCTAGATCCATGCGAAATGCAAAAAAAGAGTGTCTCCTTTATCTATTCCGTATTTGCGAAGTGATTGATTCACAGGTTAAATGAATCTAGCCAATGGCGCTTAGGCTGCGAAATGTGCAACCAACAATCTTAAGTGGTCATCATTTAGTTGATATTGAAATTGATAGTAAATTCTTCTTATTCATCCGACAAGGATCAATTACTGATCCACAAAACCGTGAAAAACCGTCTATAGTAAGCATACAGTTACGGAACATCAACTTCTTGGTTTTTTTTTACAGCTAACAGCTTTCAAGCTAATGTGTTTTTTTTTTATGTCAAGTGCAATAAATAATCAAGCTTATTAGCTAGTCCTCCCAACTATTGTTTCTCATGCCACAATTCATCCGTAACATATCTTCGCTTTAGTTAGCCGCTTAATTTCATGGGCCGAAAGCTATCAGCATAATAAACATAATTTGTTATTTTCCCATATACACCATTCCAACACCTGTCGTAATGTTGAACAATAGATCTTAATCAATATTAAGTTTAAAAAAAGAAGTTTTTTTTTAACTGAAAGTAAGGAGCGACATTAAAACTTAAAACGAACAGAAATTATTCAATATATGAAAGGGGCTGTCCCCTCCTCAACGCCTCGCTCTTTATGCTAAAGTTTTTATTGTTTTAAAAAAAAGTTGTGTGACAGAGTCAAACTTTAGCGTAAAGAGCGAGGCGTTGAGGAGGGGACAGCCCCTTTCATAAACGGAATAATTTCTGTTTGTTTTAAGTTTTAATGTCACCCCTTACTTTCAGTTAAAAAAACTTCTTTTTTATAATTTAATTTCTGAACGTTTTTGAATTAATGCAGCTTTGATTTTGGCTCACCGTACATGAATAATTAAAACGAAATTTGCATATTAATTTTACTTTTTTTTGGCTAAATGGCTTTCTCGAAATTTTGTTCTGACGTAACTTACGAATAAACTTACGTAACGAACTTCTATATTCGCATGTTTTTGTTAAGCATATTAGGGAATTTGCCCCATAGTCAATACCTTGCTCTTTACCCTAAAGTTCGAATTTTGTTCAAATCACAAACCCGTGAATCACAAAGGCCGGTTAATTAGAATAGATAGCTCTTTTGAAAGTACTAAAAAAAAACTTTAGCGTGAAGGTCGAGGTATTGACTAGGGGGCGAACCCCCTCATAGACGTAATAATTTCTGTTCTTTTAAGTTTTAATGTTGCTCCTTACTTTCAGTTGAAAGAACTTGTTTTTAAAATTTAATTTCAGATCGTTTTTTAAATAATGCTGGGAAATCCGACGCCCCTTCATAGAAATGTCCATTCCCCCAAGAAAACATGCTCCATGGAAAAATCCTCCCCCGTAATCCTGTCCTCCAGCCCCCCCCCCACCAGAAAAAATCCCTCCTGAAACGTTTGTATACTTCCCATTAACCAATGCTATATGTAAATAATGGGCAAAGTTCATAACTTGCAGCCCTTCCCCCGGGAACTGTCGGGGATTAAGTCATCCTCAAAGACATATTTATTAAATTTTCGACTATGCTGAACAAAATGACTATCTCAAAATTTTGATTGGGTGACTTCGGGAAAAAAATGAGCTTCGGAGGGGGCCAAGTTCCACTCCAATTTTTTGGTCACTTATAAAGGGCACTAGAGCTTTTAATTTCCATTCGAATGAGCCCTCTCACGATATTCTAGGACTACTGGATCGATACGATTACCCCTGAGAGAAAAAAAAAACAAATAAACACGCATCCGTGATCTTTCATCTGGCAAAAAACACAAAATTCCACATTTTTGCAGATAGGAGCTTGAAACTCCTATAGTAGGGTTCTCTGATGCGCTGAATCTGATGGTGTGATTTTCATTAAAATTCTATGACTTTTAGGGGTTATATCATCTTTTTTTCGAAAATAAGGCAAATTTTCCCAGGCGCGTAACTTTTGATGGGTAATACTAAATTTAATTACGGTTACTATTGAGCCGGGTCGCTCCTTACTTACAGTTCGTTACCATGAACTGTTTCAAAATATCATTAGCCTGGTTTCTGCCAACCAAAATAATAAAACTAAATACTAGGGGTGAGCATGCGGCTGAAAAATGAAAGTTTTCAATCGAAATTTATGTCATACTAACGAAGAAATTTTTTTTTATATCAATTAAATAGGCAAAAGCAAATGGTGCAAGAACAGGCAGAGGAATTTAGTTACTAGGGTAAAATGTAAAAGGGATAAACCTATATATACACGATTTCTGAACATCTTCAAAGACAAAACACTGATAAATGACTTCCTTCAATAATAATAGTGTGCATAGCACCAGAATAAAACATTTATAATATTTTAGTTATGTTATATCTCCACGAATAATGGTGACAAGCAGCTGGTAGCACGATACATCTTTGAAAGGAGTTTTTTTTTCCAATAGTACGAAAAATGTCAAAAGTATGAAAAAATGGCATAAAATACTGAGCCACGCTTAAGGAATTAGATACATTTAGATACATACATTATACAAAAAAACAACATATTTCTTTAACTGTAAGTAAGGAGCAACATTAAAACTTAAAACAAACAGAGATTATTCACTATATGAGGGGGACTACTCCTTCTTCAGCCCTCACTCTTTACGCTTTAGTCTTAAAAATCTTTAAAAATGCTTCTCATTCAAATTCAATGGCCCTTTTGTTTGAGCAGTCTTCTTAAGAATTATGAAAAAAAGTCAAACTCTAAGTAGGGTAAGAGGTACCATTTCTACGAGACATATAGCAATTTCAATGTTATTCTATAGAAGCTCTTCACCTTTTCAAAGAGATTCAGAGCTCCCTCACATGACCTTCTGGATTTGCTCGGAGGTATAGCAATTTCAATGTTATTCTACAGGGCATTACACCTTTTCAAAGAGAGTGAGTATAACTTGATTGGTGATTGGGATTTGAATAAAAGGAATAGTTTTCTTTACAATTCATATTAGTAAGAGAATTGAATTCAAAGAGAATAGTTTATTTGCGAGGATATTAGTAGAGGAAAAAATGAGTGGTGAATTTACATTATTGGAGATTAATGATGGAGCCGACAACAGCAGCAGTGATGCACGAGTACCTAATGTAGCTGTGGAAATAACCGCTGGTTGTAGACTATGTCTTGAATGGGACACTATGTATGCTAGATACGTGATATCATTAAGCAAATTTAAGCAGGAGGAGCAGCTATGTTTTGCTGGAAAAGTGAATATTCTCCATATAAATAAACTTCGGTCAGCATTAGATGTCCTATCGAAATATATTGATGAGAACAAAATGCATCAGTGAATATTATTATTGTAATTATGTTCAATAAAATTGTTTCTAAATCAATGGTATTTTTTTCTTTCTATAGTAGACTAGCGTATATTTTTTTAGAGTAGAAAAAATTCTGGTTAGTCTGAAATTGGCTGTGAGAGAGTTAGGACTCTAAAAAATGGATAGATTCGAGAAAGAGCGAATCATGAGGAATCTAGTTCTTATGGAAAAACATTTGATTCTAGATGACAATTTTCTAGAGTTGTCTATTCAAAGGAAGATATTTTCTCGGGGAATGCTTGTCGATATAATGAAAACTGATTCTCCATCATTAGACTATTGTATGAAGCTTCTACGTTGTGGTCCAAGTGCATTTACACAATTTATTGATATATTGATCACGACACGGCAAAATGATATTTTGGATATGCTTTTAAACATTAGTTTAGAAATTTAGGACTTTTTTTCATGAGAAAGATGGTGCTCAAGGATGATTTACTCCTCTCTCTCTCTCTATCTCAGAAAATTTTTGTTGTTGCTAGCTCAGTTTCATTGTGGCAGTGAGAGTGTCAACACATGACAAAATGTTCCATACATATCTGTTATGTATGTACTCACTGGGCAGCTGGTCATCATGTGAGAATTGCACAATGATTGATGAGTATGATGAAAAGTGTAGATTATGCAACCCATGTAAATTGCATAGAGGATATGCTGTACAAATTAAAGGTTGTAATTCCTGTCTTGAAGAGGTGTGTGACTCTCATCCTAAAGGTTACCTATGCTCCAATTGTCATTATGATAAATGTAAGCAGTGGGAGAGTACATATCCCGGTATGATTGGAAAGAATCCTAACCGTGATTTTAGTTTATTGCTACGAGATTGGTATCGTCGTGGTTTTAGATTGTTCTGGGAGGAGGAACCAGGTCAACGATTCAACTGTTGGAAAAACAAGAGAATATGGTTTCTACGTCATTGTTGTGAAGACAATGGGTGTTATGATTATAAACCCACTGATTTTTATTTGGCTGTGACGGAATGTGATTCGACACTTGAGGACACAGTTTATGAAATTGCTTCTAATACGCAAATTGAAACATATGAATTCTATAGAATGAATGAGAATAGTATCATTGACTATACAAAGAGATATGACAAGAGTGAAGTCACGCTCTACTGTAGAAAATGTGACCCTGACATTGCAGTACATCAGGATCAGTACACTGTGAATTCAGATAACCTACCTGCACTAGTTGTTGTCGACAAATACCTAGTAGTGGATGAAATCTAAAGAGTAGAAAAGTCGTTTTATCATGTATATAATTTTTTTTATTAATAAACAATTTCACATACATCTTTAGAACATTTTATTCTTAGGGCACTAAAATCAATATTAAATACACTTGTAAGTATATTCTCCACTAGAAAGTCATTCAATCGAGGTAAGTCAACGTAGATGTTGAGAAACTGCTTGTAGGTGTAGCCACGACATCTGGACATGAAAAAGAGTAGTGCATGAAAGCCACATGTCTTATTCGTTAAATCCTGTACTCTTCGTTGATTTTGAATAATGGTTTTCCCACTGCTTTCAATAAATTTGCTGATGTATGGAGCATAGAATTTATACGATAGGCCAAGAGGATCAAAAAAATTCAATATTCTTCGCTGTTTGAAAGATGCATAGCCAATGACCGGTCTTCAAAGTCGATGGACTGCTATTAACAATGATTAGGGTATTGTTAACACTTGGAATTTTTTCAATGAAGTCCGAAGGTATGCAATAGGACTTGTACTGGGACATGTATGGATCCATACTAAATACATTGATTATTTGGTTTGTGTTCATGGTGCAAGGTCTAGTAGAACACTGCCGTCGGGTGTGATTTCCCAATAGGTTTCAAATTGACTCAATGATATTAGCGTGATACTCTCAGTCAGAGCATTGGCAAATGTACACTCTAAACGTACATTCCCTGTTCGTACTATACTCATATCTTGTGTGCCTGACAAGTCCAAAACAATAACCCCATGATTTTTTGAAAACATTGAATCGGTTATTCCATTTTCAAATAGTTGAGAGTCATGATCTAGGGATTGCATGGTCAACTCGTACAGAGTTCTATAGAATTTTTTGTCAAATGATAGAGTGTACAGTGGAATACCATTCACTTTGCACACAAGGCTAGATAGACCGAAAATATTAAAATCATGGGGGGATTCAGTCCAGGATCCAACGGCACTGCCACTCTTCACAAAGGCCAAAGCCAATTTTGATGGGATTTCTCCATTGATAAATGATGAATCGCTATAGCTACGAGAACCGGCGGCAATGTGACGTTGATTGGTGATTGTAGGGGGACAAGAAGTTTAATGTTGTTGCCATTGGCTCTTAGCTTTTCCACTGCCAATGCAACAGAGCTCATAACCTGTTGTTTTCGAACATGAAGAATTGCCGATGTGATAATGACATTTGCATCAGAGTGCTGCAGGAAGTGTTTTTCTCAAAATGAAATTCGATGGTGCCATCTGTAACTTTATGTCAATCTTGACATTGGAGGGTAGCCATTGGGATATATTGAATATCTCATGATTTAATTTTCCAACCAGATGATACTCCTGGGTCACTGCAGTAGTCAACTCACCGTCAGTATCAACACCTGTTCGATATTCATAGCCCAACGATTGTCCTCTCATCTCCTTGTACGCCTTTGGCGTCATCATCATAAATTGTATGTAGCTTGCATAATTTGATAAATTATTGCTAGTGCTCACCAATGTTCCATTAATAAATACATTAATTTGTTTGAATAGGTTGTGTAGAATACAGTTTTCATAGGAGAGACCATCGCCGGCATTTGGAGTTGTATTATCTGACTTTTTCTTCACCACAACATTTAAATCAATAAATGTTGACGACAAATCAATGAAATAGTCTTCATTGGAAAATATTTGAAAGTGTATATTTTCCGAGAGGGGTTGTTGGGGATGAAATTGTTCATAGTAGCCATACTTGACACTGACATCAACATTTTCAGCATTGAATAGATTCAATGAGGAACTGATTAATAGATATGATTCCTTGTGGGGGAGATAAGTCATCTTAAGAGAAGAAATCCTTCTTTGATCTAACAATCTTTTTCTTTTTCTTCTTATGGGCCTTCGTTGTTTTATTCCTCAAAGTCCTTGTTGATGTCCTTTGCTTCCTGCCTGGGAGGAGACTGATGAGTGAATGACGCGAACGCATCCTTTTCAATCCCTCCCCATTTTGTTGAGATTTTAATTGTTCACCAACGGCTCTTGCGGAAGATCTAATATTTTCCTTAACACTCTCCTTGAAATTCTTGCCCGACCCCCAGTCCTGTAGTGTGGAGGCAGCGAAATTTCATGCAGCAGGTACAAGATATTTTCTGGCAAGGGGTAGTGCAGAACGAAATAGCCTAGCAAACCAGCTACCAAGACCATAGCCAGACAGTGTTGTACGACCCTTGTAGTAGTCCAATCAATTGCCTATTTGACATGGACTCAAAGCACCAACATAACAATCAATATCGGAACAGACAAATGGAATTCTTCTATTGTTCAATTTAGGTGATTGTGCCGTCGTTGACAATGGGTTGAAAATGACATGTAGTCACTGCTAAGCCTTTTGTTATTGCTAGAGGATCACCCAATTCACTTCTTAGTGTTAACTGACAGAGTTCCAAATACGAAGTGTTTACAGGAACATACTGAAGATGCTTTATATTATAGTGATGAACAAGTTCATGAGTTGTTTTTCGTTCTAGAACACGTAGGAGGGGGACATTTGAATTACCGACTCTCGACGTTTCCACAAAGGGTGCATAGAGAAATATGCAAGAGTCCGAGGCGAAACCAGGTGGATAATCAGCAAAAATAACTTGATCCATCCCGTAAACGGTGCCAGCATTTTTCCCATTGATCATATTCTGTTTAAAGCCAAGAACATCTCTCAGATTATCATTGAGAATAATTATTTCAGTGTCAACAGGTGAGGTAATGTAAATCCTATCATGTTCTAATGAATAATTAAAATGAAATTTTCCATTCCTACGATATGAGATTTTTCTATTGATTGTACGACACAAATCTCCCATATTATCATATTCAATATATTTCAATTTGGTATGTGGATATTCACTAGATTTAAGTGCTTCAACCCATTCATAGTCGACAAAGAGTGTCCAATCGAATGGTATAACTTTTATATCATACACACGATCCTTTCTCAGGATGTCGTAGGTATTTTTGAGAATACAGTCGACAAGAGCCACTTCATATGCACCGTCAAATTTGATGGCAGGAGACAGTTTTGTCCAAAAATCACTTGTCGTATTCAAGTCGTTGTAGAGAGGATCGGAAACGTTGGACATGAAAGTTACATAGAAATCATTGGGCATTGCCAATATCTTCAACACCGATCCAAGAATCAAAATCAGAGTTGTATCCTAGCCACCGAACAAGTAACTGTTTCTTACCCCTGCGAGTACGTGTCTTTAATATCTTTTCAATTTGATAGATTTCACTAGCATTTTTAACTTTTTGCAGTTCATAGTCATAAAAGCCGCCGAGAATCTCTTCATCTTTGGTATCACGCAAGCGATAAGTTATGGGTTTAGTGTCTAGGATTTTTGCCACTTTAAAAAGTTCGGTGGACCACAAGTAATTCCCCTTTTCAAAAACATTAGTTGTTCTATTAATTCGAACAGTATCACCAACATTGAATTTATTTTTCTTCTTGACATTTGATTTATTGGAATATTGTTTAAGAAAGGTGTCAATTGTATCATGATCCGAATGATGAACTTCCGTTGGTGTAGAGTTGGACAATGATCGATGAGGTCGTTGACTATAAATCAACATGAATTATCTAGATCATGAATAAAAGTCGATGTATTTTTCAATGTACAATATCTTGAAATTAAAAGTCGAATAGTTCTTATCAATCGTTCGGCCAATGCAGCCTTTATAGGACTGTGACTATGATAGAGCAGTGTACTATATTTCTCTAGTACTTTTGCAACATGAGGATTAACAAATTCACTACCACGATCCGTTTGAATTTTTTTATATGAATCCTGTTCGAGAATACTTTCAATGGCCTGAGCAACTTCAACACCTCTCTTTGATCGCAATGGAATTGCATATGCATAGCGACTAAAAAAACTGATTGCAAGTAGAATGTACTTGTACGGTGTATTGTGATGTCTTTGAAGCTCATCTAGAGTCAGGAGATCTGCTTGCATTATATGCAATGGGTAAAAGGCTTTAGTTTTTCGATATTGATTGGCACGAAGTCTATGATTTCTATGCAGAGTGTAACTTGATTCATTTTGTAGATAGTCTTGTACACTTTAGTGTGAACACCCGTGACTTTGGAAAGAGTGGCGGGGGAACTTAAAATCCCCGCCTCACCAATATTTTCATAAACACCTTTCAGAACTTCAACCATTTTGAACGTAAACACGTTGTGTAACGTCCGCTACCCTTTTGCATACTGGCTGTTGGTGGTGATGGTGGAGGTAATGGTGACGTTGACTTGATACGTCTTCGCTTTTGTCTAGCTATCAGTGGTGTGCTAGTATTTTCCAAAATTGATTTAAAATCTTCTTCTTCTTCATATTTTAATGGGGTCAATGTTGTTGATGATGATGATGATGCATGTTCATTCAATTTTTTTAGAATTTGTCTATTGCTAATAAGACTTTTGGGGAAGTTTAATGTATTTAGAAAATTGTATAGATGAGCGTCAAATGATAATAGTCCTCTACGATTTGTAACCATGTCATACATTAAATCAAGTAGATTATAGCTCTTGCCCTGAATTATAATCCTTTCCCCATTGCTCTCAACTTGAATTTGACCACTTTCCAAGAGATAGGTTAGGAGTCGTTTACTTTGTTCACGATATGAGAGGGGCATTAGATTTCCAAATTTCAATACAATTGAATCCAATTCACCCTTCTTTAATTGTGTTCCAGCAGCAGCAGTAGACTCTTGAGGAGATGATTCTTTTTTGGTATCAGCAGCAGCAGCAGTGGGCTTCGATCGATAGGACTTGTGTTCGTCCACTCGGCGAAGTGCATCTTGAAGTAAAAGCAGTTTTTTATCATCCTCAATAGTTTCATTGTCAAGCAATTTACTCAGATTGTCCTCAAAGTGTTCCACGGGTGAGAGAGCGAGTTCTATTGGAGTCAATTTATAGGGTTTTGCCATTCTCACTAGAGAAAACTGTTTACAAGTCCTGCAATTACTGGCAGTAAAAGTGTGAAAAAGCTACCGCCTGCCTGAAGAAGTCGTTTCCTTTTAAAATTCTTTCCTTTCTTTTTAGAGGCCAATGTACGTACAATGGAACGATGTTGCTTTGCCTGTTGCTTAACTACTTCTGGCAATTGAACATTAACCTCGGTCAAATTTAAACAAAGTTCAGATATTAGATTAATGAAATCATTGTCAATACCATGTTTGAGTATTGCTTTGCTAAGCTGAGGTTTTGAAGTGCTTAGAACTGAAAACAAATGCCTAATTTCATGTAGTTTCTTCAGTGTCATGATGGCGACTAATAGGTCTTTTTAGTGTTCACGGGGAGATATACTGTAATTTCATTGTCGAAAATATCTGTGACTACACGCAGATCCTCGGGTGTATTTTGATTAAGATCCAATAGGATATAACCGTGGGGTTTATTAGTTGCCTGATTGTATGCTGAAAGCAGAAATTTAGGGGCACCTGGATAGATTTGTTTATTGAGGGTTATTAGCGAGCTAGAATCACGAACAACTTTGTAGATGATATAGTAGGTGCAGTTCAAAGCAAGTGTTCGCATACATTTGCTCTGATGAAAGAGATTGTGTAGAACCAGAGTAACGGAAATCTGTTCATGATGAGAGCGAACAGTGAACAATTGCAGCATTTCCTGGGACCATTGTTCAATAGATTCAGCCAGATCGTCAATGATCAGCCAAGAGTTTGGTTCAATAATGTTGAAAACATCAAGTCCCTGTATGAACTGTACGATACTGCACCGATCCCATGGCAGCAATCGCTTTTATTTTATCGTATGACTCCTGCCAAATACTATAGCAATAGTATATTTTTTCGGCTTTTCCACAAACATTTTATCGCAATTTTTATTATTTTAGTTAAGAGTGTTGTTTTGCCCGACATTGAGGGCCCACACAGAAACAATCTGAATGATGTTTTAAATTGATACATGTTCCCTTCAACAGTTCACCTGGACAACTAACTGTAGACCCTAATTGTCTAATGACTAAATAATTTCCCCACTACTACTCTGTTCTTCAAGAAGAATAAGACGAATAAAGAATCATATTTTCTTTTATTATATACATAAAAAAGTAACAATACTTAAAAAAGCACATTAAAAATGAAAAAATACACTTTTTTTTAAATTTATTTATAATAAAAAAAATACAACATTTACATGGGCACACAGAGAGAAAAACACTTGAATACTTTTTTTGTTTATTTATAGAGAAAAAAAATACAGCATTAAATTAGAGAGCACTTGAAAAAAAATATCACTTTTTTTGAATGAAACATTTACAGAAAAAAAATCTGCTCTAAGTAAAAAAAAGATAACTTTGATAGTGGCGGTGCGCCCCCGCTGGCGGCCGGATCCCCCACCCCCCCGGGCCGCGAGGCCCCTCCCCCCTCCCACCCCCCGGCAACGAGGCCCCCCCCAAAGGTTTTAGGAAATAATTTACAGGACTTTATTTAAACCGAGACTTTCCCTATGGGTAACACATTCGGCCCGGTCTGAAGTTAATGACGTAGTGTCCAAGGGGGAGGGTGGTCACACCGTCTTGACAAACATAGACCTTGTCGGAGATGGTACTCATGGCAATTTTTTCTACATTTACAGTAAAGTTTCTGTAGTTGAGAGAACGAATTGCCAGCAATTTGGCTCGTGGAATTGTATTTTGAACAATACAATTCCTATAAATGTCCATGTCAAAATTCTTATCCACATAGCGCGTGGGTACTCCTTTGCAACGTTTCTTGATTTCCTCGTCGTGTGTTTGTATAAAGTACACCTTCGGACTTACAAACATACCACGGGAAATCATGTCGCTTCCCGTTTCAGATTTAAAAATAAAAGCTGATTTGGTGCCCGACGTTTCACTAGCTCTGGGTAAAGACCACCCCAATTGGTATAGTCCATCCGTGAGCTGATAATTTCACCGTGCGCCAAATCATCAATTAGATTTGGGGTTTTTACTTTTAACATTAGAGAATCCGTGTCCCCGTAGCAGACCTCTACTTGCCCCTTTTCCGGCCACTGTACCCTAGCCACATTGTAGTAGAATTCCAACATGAGCTTTTTAGAGATCTCCAAGATCGCACTGCCTGCAGCAATATTTTTATTCAAGACAATGCGTCTTTTTTTCCTATTCAAAAGTACCATGTCCGGGCCAATGATTGTGAAGGAAGTGTAATTTGGATCGGCAATAATTCGAGCACATTGTTCGGGATCGGTCACGACGTCACAACGATTCCTATTGCGAACACTCTCACACATTTTGCCGAAAGCTGAATTCAAAATGAGTTTATAAATTTCTTTTTCAGCCTTCGTCTGCGCTGCAGAACGTTTGTTGACTAAAGTGTCGACAAACGTTTTCAGATAGGGTTTTTGACTAAACTGGAGTGCTCTGCGAACCTTTGTGACGTTGAAACCGTTGTTGCACATCCATTTTAAAGCTACATGATGTACAACTGTGTTTTTTTTGGCAGAAGGTCAGCAATAAGTTTTTGTTTTGAAGGTGTCCAATGCAATCCGTCCACCTCGACTAAACGCCTAAGGGCTCAAAGAGTCCTTAGTCACAGGTCTATTGATGCACGGGAAAACAAAATCCTTTACTGAATCGTGAAGCTCGACTGGTATCTCTCCATCAATTTCAAAAAACCATCCAACCGGGCCATTCTCCTCAACACTGTCAATGTTGGGGAAATGGGGAGCTTGAGGGTCATTGAGCCATTTATAGTCGCCGCAAGGTAGCGCATAATGGGACATGGCCGAGGGGTAGAGAGAATTCATATCAAGGAAAACTGCATCCGATTTTGTCCCCGTCTTCTCTCCTGTTGGATCAGTTTCCGAGATACGATCCCCGTGAAAAACAAAACCCCCCTCATTGATCTTTCGATGAACAGATGCTGATCAATGTCTGTGATTAGCCCAATTTTTTCCCCACTAATTTTTAGGATGAGGTCCATCACTAGATGAGGAGATGAAAAATAATAGCCCAAATCAAGATTAAACTCCTCATAGATTTTGTCCGTATTTTTACACATAATGTCTAACAGAGTTAACACGTCACTCGACAAATACAGCTTGCAGTAGTCAAACCCATTTTTACACCCTCCCTCTGCCCAAACTTTTTTAGCAAAACTGTATTCCTCGGGGGTGCACCTACGATCGTGTAGACTGTCGTAAAACGATTCAATACAAGGAATAGTTTCCTCGGCGAATCTCGACATGGAACAATAATAGTCATAAGGATATATACCCTTGACCGTCAACAAATCATATAAATCATTTGGAAATTGTTGCTTGGGAAGGGGGAAAGCTTTGCAACCGTCATCGTTTTTCTGCACTTGAATTAATTCGCTCAATGATTTAGGGAAAAACTGTATGAATCTAAAAAGCGAATTTTATTCGTATACTCAATGTCGGCTTCAACAAATTTCCACATAAATTCCAAAACAAACAACTTTTCCGCTGATTTAGGTATGATTTTGTAGGTAAAGCTGTCTATCACCCATGCATCATCTACTGTTCCATTTCTTTGAAGATGCGCCAATGCTGGTAGCACATACTTTAGATCGTAGTTAGCATTATGTATAAAAACAGGAAGAAAAAGTTGCTGCTTAATTTTTAAATTACATGAATTGTGTGCCCACCCCCGAAAGTTACTTTTTCCCGTTGAATTGGGGTCAATAAGGTGATTATGATCCTGAACCGCGTCTTTTGGGGCAAGAGCATCCCCACATACCCAGCAAATTGTCCCCTTTTCCAACGCCAGTTGCTCTTTATCTGACAATGTCATTGGGTAATTGGTGTGACGTAATCGTGAAATTGCCCCGTTCGCTGTTTTTATTAAAGAAACCAATATTTTTTCCATGCTGCCCTCCTCATCCATAGTAAAAAAAAACTCTTTCAATTGCATTTTATTGTTGGAATCACGACGAGCGTGTGCGTAGGAACATGCAAGTAGTTTGTGTTCCTTGACTATATTTGGCCTTGATGGATCTGATACCTCAATCAGTCTTGTTTCACAATCCAAAGACAAATTATCAACTTGTAGCAGGGAATTTTGGAAATTTTTAAATTGTAAAGGGTCTTTGCCTTCTGCCGGCATTTCTATTCTTTGATTCCCATGAATTTTGCAATGGTTCATGTGATCTGAAAATGTTCGCTCAGATCTAAATGGGAAAAGACACATGGGGCAATAGAAACGTTCCCCTTTCTGAACGCCTTGGGATAGGAGTCGACTTATTGCTGTAACGGGAAAAAAATGACCATAGGAATTTACATCTTGGGAGGCTCGTAAATAATCCATACCGAATTTTTAACATTTTCCACCATCGGTGTCCTCACTGAATACAAAACCCCTTTTTTATTTGTTTTTTTTTCCCCATCTACAAATTCAGTGTCATACTGGAGAACGACCACCACCACCCCAAGATTTTCATTTGCTTTTTCAAATATGCTTATTTCTTTCAAGGACACCGGATACTTTCCCTTTAAACGGTCAAAATTTACTTTAGGGAAATTTTTTCCACCGTTGCGAGCAAGTTCGTCGAGATTTTTCATTGTTGACTCATTATATAATGTTTTATGGGCTGCTGCTAAAAATGCATACTGAAAACATTGCAGCTCTGTGTCAAATCTGAAACCCTGAACCCCTTTGGTAGCCGACAAATCTGGGTGGCATTTTATTTTGTTACCTCGCCCTCCCCTTAAAATAAATTTTTTTAAATCTACTGAGATTCAGATCCATGCGTTCAATGTATAAAATTTTGGACCCACTTCCTCTCTCATTAAATGTGTCCAAAGTTGAAATTAGTTTATTCACCCAGTTGGAAAAGTTGTCTTCAAATTCGTTTAGACCAGGGTAAAAAGTCTGGTTGCCAGTTGAAAAATGAAAATAAAAAATATCCCCGGATGTTCCCTTTTGTAAATAAACTTTTTGATTCACCGATACTTTAACTCCCCCTTGGCCCCCCCATTTCTGAATCTGAATCTCAATTTGCGCTCGCATTCTGTCGATGTAGCTATGGAGAACTTTCACAGGGTCAGTTAAAATAATGCCCGCGTTTTCCTCGGGAGGGTTAAAATCTACCCTATAGAACACAGGGTCAGTTTGTAAATGACTAAGAGCAGACTCTAACAAATAAAATTCACGCAATTCCGGGGACATAGCACTATTTTCATGACCTGCACCTGTTTGTACAGGACTCAATTCACTAATAGTAAAGTTGTCGTTAAAAATATCCACGGAAAAATTAGGCCCAACAATTTGCATAAGACTGTCCATTTCTTCAGCTGTAAATTGAAAATCCAGGGGGATATCAAATAACGTACCTTCACTAACATCATCATCCGGTGAGAGGGGACAATTACCCATGATACTTTGAAGTCCCGGACCAGGGAAGGCAGAAGTTTTCACAGCTTCCCCCTGAAACTAGAAAATGAATGGATTAAGTTTTTTTTTTGATGAAGTTTTATCACAATTATAAGACGCTTTTCTTTCTTTTTTTTTATCAAACAATGTATAATAAATTACAAATTTTGTTAATAACACACTGACACACACACTGACACACACACACTGACACACACACACACAAACACACGCACACACACACACACACACGCACACACACACACACATACACACTGACACACACGCTGAAATATTCTTACAGGTTAAAATTGCGTTTCTAACCCCTTAGCCTATATTCAATTAGTCTATAACGTGCTGCAGAAACAGCGTCAGATAGAAATGCGCTGTGGAACCAATTTATGCGATTTTTCCTGTGTTAATATCTCTCTTCGTCTAAGATAAAAAAACATCCGGTTATTTGAAACTCCACTTTGTAGCGAGCAAGCGATTGAGGTTCAAGTTTTATACGTATAGGATTAAAATTCAACCTTCTCGATGGGACATTTGATAAGAGCCGGATACACACAAAGCTTAATGCAAAAGATTAACCTAGTTCAAGAGCGGTTGTTCAACTGTCAACAATGAAATAGTAATTTGTTTATATATATATAGAAGTTGTTTAATGAAATAATCGGATTTTTTGCATTAGAAAACATCTTGCTTAAAAGAGAAATTACAGGTAAAGTTTTATAAATCTATGATGAGCTATTTGCTACTTCTGTGTTACAACCATTCTTTTATATATTGCTAATTTGGTTAATGAAAGAAAATGAAATAGGATTATTATTATAGAATAGTTTAGAAACAAATTTAAGTTTTACTCATCAAAAGTTATGCGGTTGAGAAAATTTGTCTTATTTTTGAAAAATACGGAAAAGAAAAAAAATATATACATTTACAAGTTCTGGCTGCACTTGTACATCAGAAGTCCCTGGCAAGGCGTGAAGAGGAGTATTCCCTCCATCTTGATCAGATGAGAATGACTTGAATTTCTTGCTAGGTTGCATAGAGACTCCTGGCTGGTCCAACGAACGTGTATTGGAACTAGCAAATCTGATGACTGATGGTCTTGCAGCTTGCATTGATGTGATATCATCCCATCTTGGTCTCTTTTCGGAGGGAGGGCAATTGCATGAATCCACCTCAACATTCTTATAAAAAGAAGAAAAAATTTAGTAATAAAACCTCTTTCACAGATAAATTTCCCTCTAAGGTTTATTCCGCTGTTTGTAGTACTCTATGTCTTAATACTTTAGAAATATTTAAAATGAAATTTTTTTTTAGCATTTTCAAAAGAGACAGAATATTAATGGAGGGCATTAGGTCTTCAATTCCATAGTATCAAACATGAAAAGTTGACAATTATATATTTTTTTTATATATGCAAAGTTTTTTTTTAAAAAACTTATATACCTAAATTACGAATATCATGGTACTAAACCCTCAAAATTTGAAAAAAAATGACAAAATTTAATTAGCTAGCTCAATTCTTACTTATTCAAAATATTAACAAAGGGCATTGGACCTTCAATTCCATAGTATCGAAACACAAAAAAAAGTTGACAATTATATGCAAAGCTTTTAAAAGTTATATACCTAAATTACGAAATACTTAAAATCACGGAAAAACAGGAAGAAAAAGATTTCTGGACATAGCCTAAACTAAAAATTATTAAGTATATAAGGAATTCACCCTCTAGCCTATATCTCACCCTATACGCTTTTTTTTAGCATTTTTCAAAAGAGATATCTTAACCAACCTTTGGGATTCGAACGAAATTCAAACTTTAGTGTAAAGAGCAAGATATTGAGGAGGGAGGCGACCTTTCATATCTGCCGAAACTAATATGCAAATTCTATTTTAATTTTTCATATACAACGAGCCAAAATCAAAGTGAACATGCCTCTCTTTTTTTTTGAATATTTACTAAAATTGAAATACATGGACCGTTTAATATTTAAAAGAAGGAAGCTTTTTAAAAGAGGTAACAACACAGTGAAAAAAAACATAAGGAAGGTAATTCTTCCTTAACTTAATGACGAGACAATTTCTTTTTATTATAATAATGAGAAAATTTTACTCACCAGAAGCTGCTTAGAATATTCCATATCTATGTAAATGATTGCAAAAATATCGATACTGATAGATTGAATGAACTATTCAAACTGTTGAAAATCCTAATCTGAAAGCTGAATATATACAAAAAATAATTGAATATATTAACAGCTAAACAAGACGCGCTGGTTTTCTAACACGGGTTTATCCCTAAAAAGACATGTATACCATGAATTAGAAATCTAGTCCATTTAAATTGCGTCAGAAAAACTTGTCCTTCATAACACGTTATGCAAAGCCCTAACTAGTACAAGATGGAACATAGTATAACGCAATGTGAGGGAGCTCTTAATCTCTTTGAAAAGGTGAAGAGCTTCTATAGAATAACATTGAAATTGCTATATGTCTCGTAGAAATGGTACCTCTTACCCTACTACTCTAGCGTAAAGATCGCAGGTTGAGGAAAGGGTAGCTCCCCTCATCTACATAATAATTTCTGTTCATTTTAAGGTTTGATCGTTGCTCCTTACTTTAAGTTGAAAATAACGGTTTTTTTTAATTCTGACCGTTTTTCAAATCAGGGCAAGAAATCTCCTTCCCCCGTTCAAAATTACCCCTTGAAAATTCTCCTCAGTAACTCTCCTCTCTATGTACAATTCTCCCTGTGGAAAATCCCCGCTCACAGAAAATTCTTCCTCAATTTTTTTTCAATTACAAATATTATATGTGAATAATGGGCAAACTGCGTAACTTATAGTCCTATGGGCATTCTCAAAAGTATAGTTATTGGGGTTTTCAACAAAGCTGAATAAAATAGCTTTCTCAAAATTTTGATCGGATGTCTTCGGGGAAACAGGGGCGTAGGGGGGGCCTAGTTAACTTCCAATCTTTCTCGTCACTAAAGAAGGACAATAGAGCTTTTGTTTTCCGTCTGAATGAGCCCTCTCCCAATCTCTCCCAAGAAAAAAAACAAAGAAAAAATAAACAAAGAAAAAAAAACTTAACACGCATCCGTGATCATTCTTCTGGCAAAAATTACAAATTTCCACATTTTTGTAGGTTAATTAAAAAAAACTGTCCGAAAAATAAGTTTTTCAAAGAAAAGTAAAGGCCATTTTAAACTTAAGCTCAGGAGAGACAAATACCTATTAAAATTCAAACTCAAAACGACCAGAAATTACTATTAAAGAATAAATGAAACCCAAAACGAACAAAAATTAAATAAACAATCATAGCAAAAAACAAAGTAATAATATAAATGAATAAATAGATCTTAAAGCGATTAATGCTTAGATTGAATATGAAAATCAAGCTTAAAATGAAAACAAATATTTTGCTATTAAAGTATAAAGGAAACTTAAAACGAACAGAAATTAAATAACAATCAATGCGAGCAAACATACAATATATATTAATGTAAAAGAATAAATAAATCTTAAAACGAGTGAAACTCAAATTGAATATGCAAATCAAGTTTGAATCGAATAAAATAACTACAAACAAGAGTTTGGGTATCGCCTCACTGCAGAAGCCTAAAACCTACTGCGTCACTGGCGCTTTAATGAAAACAATTCTTTCATTAATTAAGATTTTAGGGAATAAATATCAGCATATGTATATTAAATTGACAATGCACATTTTTTTTTCAGTAAACTCATTTGAATTTTTTTCAGTAAAGTACAAATTATATTCTGGCTTTTAGAAAGCATAGGGGTTTTGAACCCTACTCATATTAATTTATGCTCGTTTTGAGTTTGACTCTAATATTTGTTTTAATATTTGTTCGTCTTGGGTTTCATTTGTTTATTGATACTGATTTGGGATAGTTGTATGCTTGGTAGATTATATGATAGTCCGGATGCCAGGTGTTGAAAGTCTGAATCATACCATGACGGAATTGGGCTGCTACGAGAATTAGCCTACCCTCCACCCCCTAAATTGACCATACGGATTCAAAAATTCCAATGGCACTTGCTTGCGAGTAGTAGAACACTCCAAAACGTGATATTTTATTATATTTTGGTGTTTCATGCAAGAAAATGCATGTTCCACAAAGTTTGAGGTGCAGTTGAATGTTTTCATAACAAACCAACACGATTAGTTAGAAAAAATGGCATATTTAAAAAAAATGGCAAAACTATATGAGTCTTGAACAGTCTTGGAAAGTATAAATAAAATCAAATGGAATATTAGATATATAATGATAGTAATCAAAGTCTGTCAATGACCTTTTTTTTCAAGGTCGATTTGTTTGTTCTTTCTAGGTGTAATAACTCCGGGACGAAGGTTGCACATGCGCATTGAATTCTAACTGGAACAATGCTATTGATCTAGGACTCGAGGGGGAAGTGAATTTCCGAGAACTTGATTGCGTAATCGATCGTGAATTTCAAGGTGTCCAGAAATAGGAAACAGTATTTGATGTTGTTGTTGTTGTAAGTGCATGCTCGAGGCGAATGTTATGAGTTTCCAGGAATAGGAAACAGTTAGATCACGTGTTTCCTTCTCAGCCAATCAGCGAGTCGGATATATCCCCCTTCTCAGCCAATCAGAGGCTTGCTTACGTATGATTTTCCCCGTTACATAACAATTCACCCTTGAGATTTCGTATATAACGGGCATGCAATGTGATTCAATTATCAGAAAGTATTGTGACACAATGGATATAACACTAAATATTATTGATGAGGTTGAAGCCTTGACAACCACAATTAGAAATGTGAGTACATTTGTTATTTTCAAATAAAATTATTTTCCTTGGTTACCCTCCAGTATATTCAGGTAAATCCCCTCCCCCCTCCCACTCTAATACAAACATCACTGTGCAATCTTTTATATTCGCTAGAAAACGCAAAATATGTTCCTTTTACCCTCAAAACCTAACCCATCCCCCATTGTTTTTAAAATCAAAATTCTCGCAAAAAGAAATAATTATCTTTTCGATAAATTTAGTTTTTCTCTATTGTGATTTAAAGTGTCCACTGACTTCTGCCAATTCTTAATGCAATATGCCGCTCTGGTTTGACATAATGAGTTTTGTCCCCCTTTTCCTATGTGTTTATGAACGCGGTGCCAAGTCAAAGGAACTTTTTCTCCGTTAAATTAAAAACACATTTTTCAGACAATTGCAATAATTGAGTGTAGTCCTATGCAATGCTCTATTTTGGAGAAGTGAAACGGATTATTTTCAAAGAGATTGGAGACCAATCTGGTGCATGGGATGATATCTTTCGGGGGGGAGGGGGTATTTTTCCATGTCTTTTCTCAGGGATATTTTCCGTGGGGATTATTTTCCTCGGGCTGTTTTTTTCTGGGGGTGGGGGGTAAATACCAGTTACCGAAAATAGATAAGGAAAGATAAAAAATACCGCTAATACTTTAAATGCATCAAAAGAGGCATGCTCAATGCAGATTAAAACCAGAAAAGAACAGAAACGCCTAAAAATAAGAAATTCTTCAAACAGCTTAGAAACAAACTAGGCCGACTTTTATAGGCTGAATTTTGAACGGCTCACTGAGCCGTAATTCATCTTTCTCAGATTCAAAAGGATGCGATATCTTTCGGGGGGGGGGGGAGGGGGTATTTTTCCATGTCTTTTCTCAGGGATATTTTCCGTGGGGATTATTTTCCTCGGGCTGTTTTTTCTGGGGGTGGGGTAAATACCAGCTACCGAAAAAGGATAAGGAAAGATAAAAAAATACCGCTAATACTTTAAAAGCATCAAACGAGGCATGCTCAATGCTGATTAAAACCAGAAAAGAACAGAAACGCCTAAAAATAAGAAATTCTTCAAACAGCTTAGAAACAAACTAGGCCGACTTTTATAGGCTGAATTTTGAACGGCTCAGTGAGCCGTAATTCATCTTTCTCAGATTCAAAAGGATGCGACTAGTATATTTCACGAATTTTTTTTACGTTTTGCTTTCTTAGTGATAAATGCTTTTCTAGACAAAATTATGGTTAGGAGCGGGGAGTACTAATTTTCCTTCTGTAAAAAAGGGGGAAATTATTTTCGATACTAACTTTTTTCTCTTCTTTAAGGCCAATTGTGAAGAATGTGTGCCCCCTCCATCTAAGAGAGCAAGAGAGGGTGAGGCAGCCCCAATACAGCCTGGCAGAAAGTTAAAGAGAGAGTGGGCGGATAACTACAATGCCGAAGCCCCACCTACGCAAGATCATGAAATAGCCGGCCCGTCACCCCCTTATCATACATTGTCGAGGGTCTTAGGAGCTTCCCCGCCTATACAAGATCATGAGGTTGCCCTCCAACACGCGCTACCCGGACCATCTGGTACCCAAGTGCCGCCAGGATTTGCAAATGTGAGCATTTTTTTTCCTACCTATCTTATAGAAATATATATCTATTTCTTCCAATGTTTTTTAGTCTTTTCCTTTCACTATTTTTCAACACTGTGTAAAAGTGTATCTCAGAGATATTAAAATATTAACCCCTCGCCCCCAACCATTGTTTTAAATTTCTCTGCTCCCCCCTCCCTCGGAGATATCTAAATATAATGTATTTTTTTTGCAAAAAACCGCTCTTTTTTCTAATCTTTGCTATTTTCTCTGTTGCTATCGTTTCGATATCTCATAATAATATTTTTAGGTAATTTTCTAGTTTACTGCTATCTCTCCACTATGAAACTCAAAATGCTATTTTTCACAATTGAATATTATTGTTTTAATTTTTGGTGTAAAGCTCCGCTCAAGCATATAAATAGATCTGTTTCACCCCTTTTCCTGTTTTGTTCTATCATTAGCGGTTAGTAGTTAGGCCAAGTCTAGGATTTCAATGCTTTTACGTAATTCTGTGTTTATTTCTGAAAATAGCGGAATTGTTTGCAAAATTAGCAATAGATATTTAGGAAATTGGAATTCTATGTAAGAGCGAAACAAGTTATATTCCCAAAAATAATAATTGTTATTTATGACATTGCTGAAAAGGAGGGGGGGGGGTGTTTTTCTCCCGTCAAATAACAACGGTTTCATGCAGACAATTGCAATTTATTAAGCGTAGGCCTATACAATCTCTATTTGCTGGAGAACCGGTGAAATCTCGTTATTTTCAAATTAAGGTCTAACAATATATTTAGGACATTGGTGAAAGGGGGGGGGGAGGGGAACATGACACAATTCTATCACCGCCTCATTGTAAAGTGAAAAAAAAACTGTTTCTTCACGCGTTGGTGAACGGGTATGGGGCCGGGAATTCACTGAGAAAAAGATAGCTTTTTGCACCGTAGCGGCTGGGAAGCGCCGGTGGGCCCGAGAAGCACCGGGGCAAGCGCCGGGGGAAGCGCTGCGGGAAGCGCTGCGGGAAAGCGCCGCGATGACCGGCTCGGAGGGGGGGATTAAATAGTGGAAATTGGGAAAGGGGATTGTTTGAACAAAATCAAATTGTCAATTTTATGTAAAGCGGCGTTTTAGATTGTAAATATCTTATATTAAGTTTGATATTTTGGTACTTTCAGTTGAATTAACCAAATGCTACTATGTGCATACTGGTACTACTACTAAGCGCGTTTTAAATAATAATCCAAATTTTAAAAACAGTAGGGATGATTTGAACATTTTGAAAATAAACTATTTTTTTTCATTTACAGATTGGAGCATTGGTCCCTTATTCATCATCATCATCGTCCTCATCAGCTGGTGAAGGAGAGGAAGAACTCGCGTCTAGGGAATTTCATGTCATTCAGGACAATTCACATATCAATGAATGGGATGGTATTGTTAATTTCGATGAAATACCTTTTAATATTAATAATTTTCTAAGTAATTATTTCAATGTAGAACCTAGCACAGTTGAGCAAGGTAATGTTCCTAGTTCAGAGGGGGACTTGCCATTGCTAAGTCCAAATACCATGTTAATTTTAGACGATTTAACAGGGAATCCTCCTCTAGCCCCCACTGATTACCTACTTCCACTTCAAACAACTGAAGTGGAACATTCGCATACCCCAAATATTGTTGAACAACTTGGGGAGGGAGTGTTGATGATATAAAAGAGGGGGAGGGGGGTAATGACCAATTCACGACTTTTCCCGATTTTCAATTGTCAAATTCGATTTTAAATGCAATAGTTGTTTACACTGCGACTTTTGGGGACCCATTTAATTCACTTATGGGGGGAAAATTTGTGTTTGATCCCATAGAAATTGTGCATGACTATGTAGATAAAATTCGTGCACTGCTGGAGAACCAAATTCAGTTGTGGGGGGGGGGTAGGGATTCAATTAAGGTTTCTATTGTTTTAAAGGTATTCTATTTAAATGAGGGAAAAAAGAAGTCTACCATCACTATATACATTCCGAGATGTGTTTGATCTATCCGAATTTAGAAAATTTTGAGGGTGTTTTTTCGGAGTGGATAGGTCAAATTATAGCACATCTTGAGAACTTTAACGAAAACGGTAGTGGGTCTGTAGTTTTATTTATTGAAAATTTAAGTGTGAATATCTGTAAATTTAAGAAAGATTTTATTTCAAGAGGGGGGCCTGGGGAAGGGAGGGCAATTGAATTAAAATATAATCCAGATTTAGTAGGTTGTCGTGGTGTCCAGAAGATCTGTTTTGAAAAAGGTCAAAAATGTTTCAGGTATGCTTTCCTCATATCAGCATTCGAGCCTCTAGCACGTGACGCTACCAAGACGAATTTAGACGATTGGGCTGTACATGGGAAGGAAGGGTCCAATTTCCCCATTGTAGATTTCTCTTATTTAGAAGGAAAATACACAGTAACGCTACGATCTATTGATATTTTTGAAAGGGCTAATGCCCATTTAAATATCGGCGTTACTGTGGGTCAGTATGAAACTGAATTTGAAGATGGGGTTCGTTTAAAAAAGAAGGGGGTGGTCTTCCCTGTAAGGGGCCCGTCAATTGATTTGGTCAGACACTGGGTTTGGTTGTTGTACACACCACCTAGTGAACCGAATGCAATTGGCCATTTTAACCCGATCACAGACATCAGTAGAGTTCTGGGGGAGGGTAAGAATAGGGGGACACGTTTCTACTGTCCGACATGCCTCTCTCGATTTTGGACTGAATTAAAGTTGCAAAATCACATGAGGCATTGTAGTGGGACATGGCTACCAGACAGTGGAAACGGTTTCTGGGGATAGATCCATTTTACGCTTTAAAAATTTCCAAAACACCCTCCTCCAGTGCAACAAAATATCTTTGGACTGTGAAGCTAAGCTGGTGGAATTGAACGATCCTAGATTTCCGAACCGAGTCAAAGAACACCAGGCTATTGCACTGTCCTATGCTCATGCGCAAAGAGACAGTTCTAACACCATGCAGTTGTTAGAAATAGTAGAAACATTGGATGAGGAGAACGAGTGCATGGTCAAGGCACTGACTAAACTAATTGGCACAGCTAATGGTGCTATTTCTCGTTTGAGAAATACCCATTACCCAATGGTTTTGTCTGCAGAGGATCATCTCGGGATTAAAAATCAAAAAATATGTTGGGTTTGTAAGGGGGAGTTTGTAGAGGAGGATAAGGGGACTAAAGGGAAAAGAGGTGGTGGTGGGAGGGAGAAAGTCAGAGACCATGATCATTTGTGGCAGGAAATATCCTCTGGGGGTAGTAATTTTAGAGGGGTTGCGCTTCAATCGTGTAACTTAAATATTAGCCAGCAGTTTTTTATCCCTGTTTTTATCCACAACTCAAATTACGATTTAAAATTTATTTTACCGGCACTGGCACGTATGCACAGGGAGGGAGGGGAGTAGATAGTCCATGGGTAAACAATTCATTTACCTATAACATTATTCCCAAATCGGCCGAGAAGTTGTTGCTTCTCGAGCTGAAATGGCAGGCAGTGGATAATGGGCATACGTGTTGGAATAAAATCAGGTTTTTAGATTCCTTTAGTTTTTTTCCCAAGGCATTGAGTCAATTGATTCAAGTGCAGAAAAGCGACAATTTTGATAGCTTTCCCTTGCTTAAACAGCACTTTCCAGAGAGTGAAATGTATGACCTGTTGACCTGCAAAGGTGTATACGCATACGACTATTACTGTTCTGGCGCTCGCTTAAGCGAGGTGAAACTACCTCCAATTGAAGCTTTTTACAATTCACTGACCAGCAGTGAATGCACAGCCGAGGAATATGAGTTTGCCAAGAAGCTGTGGTCTAAGGGGGATTGTAAAAATGGGTGGGATTATTGTAGACTGTACTTGGCC
Source organism: Artemia sinica (assembly GCA_027921565.1). Lineage (NCBI taxonomy): Eukaryota > Metazoa > Arthropoda > Branchiopoda > Anostraca > Artemiidae > Artemia > Artemia sinica. The sequence goes on from CM051264.1 coordinate 48,867,283, forward strand.
AGTGACGTTTTAACTCTGTTGGATATAGTCTATAAGAACACAGACCAAATCTATTCAGAGTTCGGGTTAGATATAGGCTATTATTTTTCAACACCCCATTTGGTGATGGATTTGATTTTAAAAATTAGTAGGGAGGAAATAGGCCTAATCACAGATGTAGATCAGCACCTTTTTGTAGAGCGTTCAATGAGGGGAGGGTATGTTTTTCATGGGGACCGCGTCTTGTCAACCGATCCGAGCGGACAAAACAGCAGCAGCGGTGCAAAGTCAAATGCAGTGTTCTTGGACATGAACTCATTGTACCCCTCGGCAATGTCTCACTACTCTTTGCCGTGTGGGGACTATCAATGGTTTGAGAATCCTTGTGAGTTCCCCGACATTACCACCGTCGAGGACAATGGGCCACAAGGATGGTTCTTTGAAATTGACGGTCACATTCCTCTGGCGCTTCACGACTCCGTCAAAGATTTTGTTTTTCCCTGTATCAATCGACCCGTGAGCAGGGACTCATTGAGCCCCTACAATCGATCATTGGTTGAGGATATGGGGATGCACTGGACTCCCTCTAAGCAAAAACTGATTGCTGATTTGGACCCTAAGGAGAATGTCGTTGTTCACCATGTGCTTTTGCACTGGATGGTGAACAATGGTTTCAAAATCACCAAAATACACAGGGTCCTGCAGTTTAATCAGTGACCATATTTAAAAACGTTTATCGATACTTTTGTTGATAAACGCTCTAGGGCAAACTCAAAGGTGGAGAAGGAAATGTACAAACTCATCCTAAATTCAGCGTTTGGCAAAATGTGTGAAAGCGTACGTAACAGATCTCGCTGCGACGTCGTGACTGACCCTCTAGAGTGTGCACGAATTATTGCCGATCCCAATTTTACATCGTTCACGAGCATAGAGACTGGCATGCTTCTTCTACACAGGCGAAAGCGAAATGTGGTACTGAACAAGAATATAGCGGGCGGCAGTTCAGTACTGGAAATTTCCAAAAAGCTCATGTTGTCGTTTTTTTACAATGTGTGCAAGGTGCAATGGCCACGGGAGGGGGAGGTTCAAGTTTACTATGGGGATACAGATTCTCTGCTGTTAAAGGTAAATGGGACCGAAGATTTATTGGGTGATCTAGAAAAGGGGGAACACATCAGCTTGCGGATGGATTTCACCAACTGGAATCCATCACTCTACCCCGAGTTGGTGAAACGTCAAGCCCCCAACCAACTATTAATGTTAAAATCAGAGACGGGGAGTGATTTGATATCCAGGGGGGTGTTCCCGGGTCCTAAAGTTTATTGCGTTAAAACTCATAGTGGGGATGAAAAGAAGGCGTGTAAAGGGGTGCCTACACATTTTGTAAAGAGCAATTTCAACATGAGCGTGTACAGAGACTGTGTAGAAAGTAGCCTAGTGCCGAGAGCACAAGTGCTTGCAATTCGCTCTCTACAGTATAGAAATTATGCTGTGAGAGTGGAAAAGAATGCAATGTCATGTATATCTGACAAAGTCTATGTGCTCGAGAATGGTGTGAGTGTCCTGCCTCATGGCCACTACCGTATTTCAGACCGAGTTGAATGCATAGACTATCGCAATCAACTTGGTCTGGATAAATTAACCTAACCTGACTAATCAACTAACCACCACCAACCCATTCATAAATTAACCAGCCACCACCACCACCAACCCCTTCATAAATTAACTAATCTAACCTCAACTAACCCAATCTCAACTAACCTGTAGCAGCAGCAGTGACGACAACTATTGTACTGTTTTTCCACCGCGGTTCCCGGAGGGTGGGGGGTCCCGCCCGCGGCCGGCCGGCCTTTGGCCCTGCGATCCCCGGGGGGTGTGGGGAGGGGGACCCCACTTTTAAATTCATAATGTTCAACTGTGCTAGTTCATGTTCCAAGTGCCTTTTCTGTTGTTTTCAAGTGTTGTTTTCAAGTGCTCATGTTGTTGTATAGAAAAGTGTTTAAAGACAATAAGTGTTGTACAGAAAAGTGTTGATGGACAAAAAGTGTTTTTAAAGACAATAAGTGTTGCTCTTCATGGACAAAAAAAAGTGTTTATTTTTATGTTGTACATAAAGTGTCATTTTTATCGTTGTCAATTGCAGTTCATGTTGATCAAATAGAGTTTTCATGTTGCCGAAATAAATGCTGCCATGAAATATTGTTGTCAACTGTTCTTGTTGAACAAGTGTTATTCTTATCGTTGTCAATTGCAGTTCATGTTGAACAAATATTTGTTTTCATGCTACCAAAATAAATGCTGCCATGAAATATTGTTTTTTGGTTGTTACTCTTGTTAACGTACTAGATAGATCTATGGGAAAATTATTGCTACTACTTATTCATTGGACACGTATGATTTACAGTTAGTTGTAGTCCAACTGTTGTCAACAGCAGCAGCAGCATGTATCAATTTAAAACACCCTTCAGATCGTTTCTGTGTGGGCCCTCAATGTCGGGGAAAACAGCACTCCTAACTAGAATAATTAAAAATTGCGATAAAATGTTTTTGGAAAAACCGAAAAAAATCTACTATTGCTACAGTATTTGGCAGGAGTCCTATGATCAAATAAAAGCAATTGCCACAACCATACCAATACAATTCATACGGGGACTTGATGTTTTCAATAGTATTGAATCGAACTCTTGGTTGATTATTGATGATTTGGCTGAATCCATTGAACAGTTCTCACAGGAAATGCTTCAACTGTTCACTGTTCGCTCCCACCATGAACACATTTCCATAACCATAGTTCTACACAATCTGTTTCATCAGAGCAAATGTATGCGAACCCTTGCTTTGAATTGCACTATCTATATTATCCATCGAGTTGTTCGTGATTCTAGCTCGCTCATAACTCTCAATAAACAGATATACCCCGGCGCCCCTAAATTTCTGTTGTCAGCGTACACTCAGGCGACTAACAAGCCCTACGGTTACATTTTGTTGGATCTTAATCAGAGCACACCCGAGGATCTACGCGTAGTCACCGACATTTTCAACAATGAAATTACAGTATATCTTCCGGTGAACAGTAGAAAAGGCTATTAGTTGCCATTATGACACTGAAGAAACTACACGAACAACGGCATTTATTTTCCGTTTTAAGCACTTCAAAATCCTGGCTTAGGAAGGTCATATTCAAACATGGTGTTGACAATGATTTCATTAATCTAATATCTGAACTTTGTTTAAATTTAACTGAGGGCAATGTTCAACTGCCAGAAGGTGTTAGACAACAGACAAAGCAACATTGTTCCACTGTACGCGCCTTGGCTTGTAAAAACAAGGGAAAATTTTTAAAAAGAAAACGGCTCCTTCAAGCGGGCGGTAGCTTTTTCACACTTTTACTGCCAATAATTGCAGGACTTGTAAACAGTTTTCTCTAGAGAGAGAATGGCTAAACCCTATAAATTGACACCATTTGAACTTGTCCTCTCGCCCGTTGAACATTTTGAAGACAATCTAAGCAAATTCATTAATGATGAGAATATTGCCGATGACAAAAAACTGCTTTTACTTCAAGATGCATTGCGACGTGTGGACAAACATAAACCATATCGTGAGAGACCCAGAGCCGCCGCCACTGATCCCTCTAAACAGGAAACATCTCCTCAAGATTCAGCAGTGCATTCAAAGGAGAACGAATTGAATTCAATTGTATCGAAAATTGGAAACCTATTGCCAGTGACCTATCGAGAACAGAGTAAAAGAGTATTATCTTATCTCATGTTGGAAACTGGTTATGAACATCAAGTCGACAGCACAGGGAAACAAATAATAATTCAGGGAAAAAGTTATAATCTAGTTGATTTAATTTGTGATATAGTGACGAATCGTAAAGGACTTTTATCCTTTGACAATAATCTATACACCTTTCTAAGTGTATCAAACTTTCCCAAAAGTCTTATTGGCAATAAGCAAATTCTAAAGAAATTAAAGGAATATAGTCCTCTAACAACACCAACACCAACACCATTTAAAAAAGAAGAAGAAGATTCAATATTTGAAAATACTATCAGTAGCAATGATTTTACAACACCTGTGGCTGCTAGTCAAAAGCGAAGACGAATTGATTCACCTTCCAGTGTGCAAAAGGGGAGTGGACATTACACTACGTGTTTGCGATCAAAATTGATGAAGTTCTGAAAGGTGTCTATGAAAATATTGGTGAAGCGGGAAGTTTAAGTTCTCCCAAAACGCTTTCTAAAGTTGTCTCCGGCACCACATTGAAAAAAGCAAAAGAGTATCTAGAGAATGAATCGAGTTACACACTGCATCGCAATCACAGGCTTCGCAGCAAACAATATCGACAAACTAAAGCCTTTTTCCCTCTGCATATAATGCAAACGGATCTTTTAACTTTAGACGCAGTTCAACGGCGTCACAATGCACCCTACAAATATATTCTGGTAGCAATCAGTGTTTTTAGTCGCTATGCCTATGCCATTCCACTGCGATCAAAGAGAGGTGTTGAAGTTGCTCGGGCCATTGAAAGTATTCTTGAACAGGATTCGTATAGAAAAATTCAATCGGATCGTGGCAGTGAATTTGTTAATCCCCATGTGCAAAAGGTTCTATTGAAATATAATACAACACTTTATCATAGTCACAGCCCGATAAAGGCTGCATTGGATGAACGATTAATAAGAACGATTCGTCAATTAATTTCAAGATATTGTAGCCTGAAAAATACACCGGCTTTTATTCATGATTTAGATAAAATCATGCAGATATACAACCATCGACCTCATCGATCTCTGTCCAACTCAAGCCCTCGGGATGCTCACTACAATGAAAATACATTTGATGCTTTTCTAAAGCAATACTCCAATGATGAAAAAGAAAAAAAATGTGAAGAAGAAATTCAATGTTGGTGATACTGTTCGAATTAATAGAACCACCAATATTTTTGAAAAAGGGAATTATTTATGGAGCACCGAACTTTTCAAAGTGTCCAAAGTCCTGGACACCGAGCCCACGACATATCGACTGCGAGATACCAAAGATGATGAGATTCACGGTGGTTTTTATGAATATGAACTGCAAAAAGTCAAAAACACTAGTGAAATGTATCACATTGAAAAGATATTAAAGAGTCGTACTCGTAGGGGCAAGAGACAGTTGCTTGTTCGCTGGCTAGGATACAACTCAGATTTTGATTCTTGGGTCAGTGCTGAAGACATTTACAATGCCCAATGATTTCTATGTGACTTTCATGTCCAATGTTTCCGATCCTCTCTACAATGACTTGAATAGAACAAGTGATTTTTGGACAAAACTCTCCCACACCATCAAATTCGACGACGGAAAGTATGAAGTGGCTCTTGTCGACTGTATTCTCAAAAATACCTACGACATCCTGAGAAAAGATCGTAAATATGGTATAAAAATTAGACCCTATGATTGGCCGCCACCACCACCATCCTCAAGTGATCAAGAACAAATTCAAAAAATTAATTGGATGGATTATCCATATATTGAATTACCCTACGAGGAACTCACCTGTATGAATGATTTATGTCGTTCTATTAATAAAAGAATTTCCGCTCGTAAAAAGGGAGCTTTTCATTTCAACTATTCAAAGGAGGAGGGTAAGATCTACATTAGTTCACCTATTGCCAACGAAAAGGTTATTCTCAATGATAACCTAAAGGATGTTCTTGGCTTTAAGCTCAATATAATCAATGGTAAAAGTGCCGGAAACACTAATTTCATTTTTGCTGACTACCCGCCTGCCTTCTCCAAAGACACTTGTATATTTCTCTATGCTTCATTTGTGGAAACATCTCGGGTTGGTATTTCAAATGTTCCCCTCCTACGAGTTCTTGAACGAAAAACCAATCAAGAACATATTCACCACTACAATATAAAGCATCTTCAGTATATTCCCGTAAACACTTCCTATTTGGAACTCTGTCAGCTAACACTAAGAACCGAATAGGGTGATCCCATAGCAATTTCAAAAGGTTTGGCTGTGATTACATGCCATTTTCGTCCCATCGTTCAACAAGATGTCTAATAAAAAAGTGGTATTCACTTGTCCTGATATTGACTGCTATGTTAATACTCTTGGCCCAAGACAACAGGGCAATGGAATGGACTATTACAAGGGTCGCTCGTCAATGTCTGGCTACGGTCTTGGCAGTTGGTTTGCTAAGCTCTTTCGCTCTTCACTACCACTGGCTAGAAAATATCTTGTACCGGCTGCGACAGATTTTGTATTCTCTACACTATACGATTGGGGCTCTGGCAAGGATTTTAAAAAAAGTGCTTCGGACAATCTTAGGTCCAGTGCGCGAACCCTTGGTGAGAGATTAAAACAAAATAGTAAAGGCTTAAAAAGGTCAAGAAACAATGCATCACTCATCAGTCTCCACTCAGGTCGGAAACGAAAGACATCATCTCTCTTGTCAAAGAAAAGAAGGAAAAAGCCGACACGTAGTGTAAACAGAAGAAGAAGCCCCAGGAAGAAAATTGTTAGATCAAAACTAGATTTCTTCTCCTAAGATGTCCTACCTGCCACATAAGGATTCTCTACCTTCAATCACCGCCTCATTGAATCTATTCAATGCTGAAAATGTTGATGTGAGCGTCAAGCATGGATACTATGAACAATTTTATCCACAACAAACCCTCTCCGATAATATCCACTTTCAAATTTATTCCCATGAAGACTACTTTATGGACATGTCTTCAATATTTATAGATTTACAAATGAAAGTCCGGAAATCCGATAATACAATGCCAATTCGGGCCGATGGAATATTCTATGAAAATTGTATATTACATAATCTATTTCGTCAAGTTAGTGTCTACATCAATGGCAAGCTGGTGAGCACAAGCAACAATCTCTCAAATTATACAAGCTATATGCAATTCATGCTGATGACACCCAAGTCATACAAGGAATTGCGAGGCACCTCAAATGGATATGAATATATTACTAATACTGATAGTACAGATGCACTTAAAAATGCTACAACTAGTGAATTACATCTAGTTGGAAAAATATATCATAAAATATTTAATATACCCCAATGGCTGCCGCCCAATGTTAAAGTGGATATAAAACTGACGCTTGCACCCTCAAATTTCATATTGAGAAAAGAACTTGCTGCCAATCCTGATGTAAGTCTCTCCCTCACCTCGGCAATACTTCATGTACGCAAAGAACAGGTCATGAGTTCTGTTGCTTTGGCAGTGGAAAAACTGAGAGCCAATGGAAATAATATTAAACTACTTGTTCCTCATACAATCACAAATCAACGTCATATTGCCATGGGCTCACGCACCTTCACCGATTCATCCTTTATCAATGGCGAAATTCCATCAAAACTCGCTTTGGCATTTGTAAAAAGCGCCAGTGCAATAGGATCGTGGACTGAATGCCCACATAAAATCGAGATGTTTGGACTTTCATCTCTTGTGTGCAAAGTAAACGGTATCCCACTCTACAATCTATCTTTTGATAAATCCTATAGAATATTGTATGAGTTGACCATGCAAACCCTAGATCATGACTCTCAACTATTTGAAAATGGTATAACCGAAGATATGTTTGCTAAAACACATGGTATCATTGTACTGGATTAGTCTGGCACACAGGATATGAGTATAGTGCGTACGGGGAGTGTGCGTTTAGAGTGTACATTTGCCGACCCTTTGGCTGAGAGTATTGCACTAATCTCACTAAATCAATATGAAACCTATTGGGAAATCACTCCCGAAGGCAGTGTTCTACTAGACTTGGCGCCATGAATACCAGTCAAATAATCAATGTATTTAATATGGACCCCTACATGTCCCAGTACAAATCCTATTGTCTACCCTCTGAATTTCTTGGAAAAATTCAAAGTGTTAACAATACCTTGATTATTGTTAATAGCAGTCCGTCGACTGTGCTGACGGGTCATTGGCTGTGCATCTTTCAAACAATGAAGACGATTGAATTTTTTGATCCTCTTGGTCTACCCTATACATTCTACACACCTCACATCAGCAACTATATTGAGAGCAGTGGGAAAACTATTATTCAAAATCGGAATAGGGTGCAGGATCTAACGACTAAAAGCTGTGGCTTCCATGCACTACTATATTTTGTGTTGCGATGTCGCGGCTATACTTACCAGCAGTTTCTCCACATTTATAGTGACAATCCACGTCTGAACGACTTTATAGTGGAAAATATCCTCTCAGACCTATACAGTATTGATTTCAGCCCTAAGAGTAAAGTGCTTAAAAAATGTTTGTGAATTTGTTTATTAATAAAATGCATATATATATATATATATATATACAACAATGTCTTTAAATCTTCACTTTAGATTTCTTCTTCTTCGATGTATAGGCAACTGTCGTGAACCACTAATGCCGGTAAATCATTTGGATTCACTGTATATTGATCTTGATTGACTGCAAAGTCAGGGTCACATTTTCTACAGTACAATGTAACTTCACTCTTGTCATATCTCTTTGTATAGTCAATGATACTATTTGCATTCATATTATGAAATTCACGAGTTTCAATCTGTCTATTTGAAGCAATATCACATACAGTGTTTTCAAATGGTGAATCACATTCGGTAACTGCCAAATAAAAATCACTTGGTTTATAGTCATAGTAGGCAGTGTCGTCACAACGATGACGTAGAAACCAAATTGTCTTGTTACCCCAACAGTTGAATCGTAGCCCAGATTCCTCTTCCCAGAATAATCTAAATCCACGACGATACCAATCTCGTAGAAATAAACTAAAACCACGTTTGGGATTCTTTCCAATCATAGCGGGGTAAGTATTCTCCCACTGATCACATTTATCATAGTGACAATTGGAGCACAGGTGTCCTCTAGGGTGAGAGTCACACACTTCATCAAGACATGAATTACATCCTTTCATTTGTACTGCATAGCCTCTATGTAATTTACAAGGATTACATAATTTGCACTTTTCACTATAGTCATCAATAATTGTACAATTCTCACATTGAGTCCAACTGCCAAGAGTGTACATGCACAATGGACATGTATAGAACATTTTTTTTTCGGTTTCCAATGTCACTTGACTCACTCACAGCTAAAACGAAACTGATCGTTCCTGCCGATGGATAAATTCAGTGCGGGGAATGGGGAGAGGAGTAGCTCTGTGACGTTACCTCTTTCGAAGGAGGAGACATCTACATTGAATCCATTGGCAATGTTTTCAAAAGTATATCCACGATATGATTCTGCTTTGTTCCAATTAATATATCAATAAATTGACTATAAGCATTTGAATCACATTTTAAAAGTTTCATACAATAGTCCAATGGGGGAGAATCACTCCTCATTATATTGTCAAGTGTTTCCTGACGAGAGAATATCCTGCGTTGAAGAGATAACTCGAGAAAATCATCATCTAAAATCAAATGTTTTTCCATAAACACTAGATTTGATCTAATTCTCTCTTTCTCAAATTTATTCAATTTTCAGTCCTTTCACTCTGACTGCTGACTCTAGACTGACCCTGATTCGTTAGCCCTAACCAGAAAAGAAAGGGAACATTTTCGATTTCGAAACAATTTTATTGAATAATTACAACAACAACAATAATACTATGCATGTACAATTAGCGATAGAGTTTATTGTCTTCAATATGTTTGACTAATGCACTTAAAGCACATTGAAGTCTATTCACATGTGCTATATCAACTTTTGCAGCGAAACATAATTGATCCTCCATTTTAAGTTTGCTCAAGGATATCACATATCTTGCATATACTTCATCCCATTCCAGACAAAGTCCTGATCCTCTCGTGATTTCCACCGCAATGTTTGGTGCTCTTGTATTATTACCATCAACTCCACTATCAACTTCTAGTAGGGTCAACATTCCACTCGTCATCATCAACACACAAATATATATCCAAATGAGTAAAGTCAAACTGTTCTTCTTCTCACTCCTTTGAATTCTATTCACAGACTAATAAAACTATAGCAAAAATCCTTTCCTCATAATCCCTCCGCCGCTAATATGTAAGCAGCCCTCTGATTGGCTGAGAAGGAGACACGTGATCCTGTTTCCCGTTATCGGATTAATAAAATTCCCCCACCGATTATGTAATCAATTCTCAGAAATTTAGTTCCCCTTCGATTACGCAATCAAGTTCTCGGAAATTCACTTCCCCCTCGAGTCCTAGATCAATAACATTGTTCCCGTCAGAATTCAATGCGCATGTGCAACCTTCGTCCCGGAGTTATTACACCTAGAAACAACAAACAAATCGACCTTGAAAAAAGAGGTCATTGACACACTTTGATTACGCAATCATTCTCCCTGGGGATTCCATGCCCTTATTTGGTGTGGGTACGGGACCTTTAGGGTCATTTCTACTAATGATATTAATTGGTGAAAGATCCATCAGTTCAAGATTTTTTTTCACTGTAATTTAATTTTCATTTTCAATGCTGTAAGAACTGAAAATAATAAATTTGTAATATACGAGTAATTCGTTTTCAGTGAAGCACCAATGACAAAGAAGGCTTTAGGTTTTTACAGTTAAAGAAGGGGGCAGTATCCAAATTTTGTTTGTAGTGAAACTATATTTGTCTTGACTAATCTTGAAAAGAACTAATAAGTTAAACTGAATATTTGAGGCATACTGATATTAATTTCTAAAAGCTCATCAGTTCAAAATTTTACTGTAATTTCAATGTTTATTTTCAATATTAACTACAAAAGAAAACATTTGTAATATAATTTGTTTTCAGTAAAGCGCCAATGACGCAGTAGGTTTTAGGCTTCTGCAGTGAGGCGATACCCAAACTCTTGTTTGTAGTTATTTTTATTTGATTCAAACTTGAATTGCATATTCAATTTAAGTTTCACTCGTTTTAAGATTTATTTATTCATTTACATTAATATATATTTTATGTTTGTTCGCATTGATTGTTATTTAATTTCTGTTCGTTTTAAGTTTCATTTATACTTTAATAGCAAAATATTTGTTTTCGTTTTAAGCTTGATTTTCATATTCAATCTAAGCATTACTTGCTTTAAGATCTATTTATTCATTTATATTATTACTTGTTGTATGTTTTTTGCTATGATTGTTTATTTAATTTCTCTTCGTTTTGGGTTTCATTTATTCTTTAATAGTAATTTCCGGTCGTTTTGAGTTTGAATTTTATATTATTACTTGTTGTATGTTTTTTGCTATGATTGTTTATTTAATTTCTCTTCGTTTTGGGTTTCATTTATTCTTTAATAGTAATTTCCGGTCGTTTTGAGTTTGAGTTTTAACAGGTATTTGTATCTCCTGAGCTTAAGTTTAAAATGGCCTTTACTTTTCTTTGAAAAACTTATTTTTCGGACAGTTTTTTTTAATTAATTTTTGTTCGTTTTGATCGCAAAAAGTCTCAAGTTTTTATGGCATGGGGGGGGGTGCTTACTGTCCTATTATTCTTGAATTTAAGAAACGGATCTAGAACTTTCAATTTAAATCGAATGAGGCTTTTTTCAAAGTCTATACGATTACCTCTTTGATAAAAACCTTATATATGAACAATAGACAGCATGCATAACTTGTGGACAGCGATTGACAACAATGAATGGATTGAAAAAATAGCTCCAAAAAGGGCGTTTAGACCATTTTACTTGCTGACACAAAGGGATCACGACTGTTTGGAATTGACCTTAATAGGATTTTGTGTGCCAAAGCAATTTTACATCTATCTCAGAGCATGTATTTTAACCTTATAATTGGATAATTATAATAGATTTCCTATGTGTTCTTCCCATACAAAACCCTTCCCATAAGTTAAAAACCCCCTTTAATAAAGGGCACTAGTTCTTTAATTTCCAATCGAATGAGCCTGTTTTGAAGTTTCGACGAGTTCCTAACGTTCGACTATTAAAAAGGGTACTATCCCTTTGAATTTCAAATCGAATGAGCCCTTTTCAAGTTTCTATGGCAAAGATTTCAATAAAAACCTTATATGCCCCCAGGGCATAACTTATAATCCTTGCCCTGAGGGTTGTGGGAGAGTGTCCTCCTCAAAAATATATTTTCTATCTGGAAATCAACTATGCTGAACGAAATGGCTATCTCAAAATTTTGATTGGATGTGTTTGGGGGAATGATGGGCTTAGGGGGAGGGGGCTAGTTGCCCTTCAATCACTTTCGACTATTAAAAAGGGCACTAGTCCCTTAAACTTGCAATCGAATGAGCTGTTTTTGTAGTTTCTACGACAATGACTTCAAAAACCTTATATGCCCCCAGGGCATAACTTAAAACCCTTGCCCTGAGGGCTGTGGGGGAGTGTTCTCCTCAAAAACATATTTTCTATCTGGAAATCAACTACGCTGAACAAAATGGCTATCTAAAAATTTTGATTGGATGTGTTTGGGGAAATGATGGGCGTGGGAGGGGAGCTAGTTATAGCTCCCCTAACTATATTATTAGTTAAGAGTTTAGAGTTTTACGTTAGAGTCTTAGCTTAGAGTTTTTGTTAGAGTTCTAGTTTAGTTTAATTTTAGTTAAGAATTTGATGTTTTACCTTTGAGTTTCAGCTAGAGTTCTAGTTTAGTTTACTTTTAGTTAAGAGTTTAGTGTTTTACCTTAGAGTCTTAGCTTAGAGTTTTAGTTAGAGTTCTAGTTTAGTTTAGTTATAGTTAAGAGTTTAGAATTTTAGCTTAGAGTCTTAGCTTAGAGTTTTTGTTAGAGTTCTAGTTTATTTTAGTTTTAGTTAAGAGTTTAGAGTTTTTAGCTTAGAGTCTTAGCTTAGAGTTTTTGTTGAAGTTCTAGTTTAGTTTAGTTTTATTTAATAGTTTAGAGTTTTAGCTTAGAGTCTTAGCTTAGAGTTTTTGTTAGAGTTGAAGTTTAGTTTAGTTATAGTTAAGAATTTAGTTTTATAGCTTAGAGTCGTAGTTTAGAGTTTTTGTTAGAGTTCTAGTTTAGTTTAGTTAAGAGTTTTATCATAGAGTCATAGCTTAGAGTTTTTGTTGAAGTTGAAGTTTAGTTTAGTCATAGTTAAGAATTTAGAGTTTTTAGCTGAGAGTCTTAGCTTAGAGTTTTACTTAGAGTTCTAGTTTAGTCTAGTTTTAGTTAAGAGTTTAGAGTTTTATCTTAGAGTCTTAGCTTAGAGTTTTTGTTGAAGTTCTAGTTTAGTTTAGTTAAGAGTTTTGAGTTCTACCTTAGAGTCTTAGCTTAGAGCTTTACTTAGAGTTGAAGTTTAGTTTAGTTATAGTTAAGGGTTTAGAGTTTTAGCTTGGAGTCTTAGCTTAGAGTTTTAGTTAGAGTTCTAGCTTAGTTTAGTTTTAGTTAAGAGTTTAGAGTTTTACCTTAAAGTCTTAGATTAGAGTTTTAGTTATGGTTGAGGTTTCGTTTAGTTTAGTTATAGTTAAGAGTTTATAGTTTTAGCTTAGAGTCTTAGCTTAGAGTTTTAGTTAGAGTTATTGTTTAGTTTTAGTTAAGAGTTATAGCTTAGAGGTTTAGCCTAGAATCTTAGCTTAGAGATTTAGTTAGAGTTGAAGTTAAGTCTAAACTAGCATAACCACAAAATTACACAATATTGCATAGAAATATCAAAACCATAGGTTAGATTAGGTTTGGTTAGGTTAGAGGTTAGGTTTCTCCACGTTTAAGTTAGGTTAGATTAGGTTAGCTTATCATGAGCGCTCATGATAAGCTAACCTAACCTAACTGGTACAAAGTCGACATGGGGGGATTTTCCGGCGAGTATGGTTAAGTTAGGTTAGCTAAGTTAGGCTAGGTTAGCTATTAAACATCTCTTCATGTTTAATTTAGGTTAGGTTAGGCTAGATTAAGTTATGTTAGGTTAAGTTAGGTTAGGTTAGCCTACGTACGCGCGCGTACGTAGGTTAGGTTACCCTACCCCGACCCCTTTGGGTCGGGGTAGGGGGATCGGGGCCCTTTGGGGTTGGGGTATGGGACCTCACGACACTGTTCAAATGGAACTTGTGTATTATAACGACCACACTCAAAACCTCTTCTAAAACATCTTCTAAAATCATCTTTTAAAATGTCTCTAACTGTTTCGCCGAAATAATTCCCTAAAATGTCTAAAACGGTTTCGCCCAAATAACCCCTCAACGTAATTTCAGCATGTTCCTTTTGTTTTTGGCATCCCTGCGCTGTCACATTTGAAATTACTGGGAAACCCTTTCCCGCGCATCTCTTCATCTCTAAGATCAAAACATTCACCGGAGTTTCTTGGAGAATTGTTTTCAGAGCGAAGTTTATTAATATCTTTGGATTTCGACCAGAATTGTTTCCAGGGCAAAGTTTTTAATGTCTGACAGATGATGTCATGGTTGATTGATTTGTCAAGAAAGGGGAATTAATTTGTTGTTTCTAAGGGGAATTATTGATTCTCGAGAAGGAAACACGTGATCCTGTTTCCTATTTCTGGATCATAACATTCACCCCGAGCATGCACTTGGCCAAAACAACAACAAATAAATCGACCTTGGAAAAAGAGGTCATTGACCGATTACGCAATCATTCTCCCTAGGGACTCTATGCCCATATATGGACTCCCGGTTGGAGTATAAGATAGCATTCTACTTGATGGGTGTGGGGGGGGGGGAGGGGCTAGTTGCCCTCCTATCACTTTCGACTATTAAAAAGGGCACTAGCCCTTTGAATTTCCAATCGAATGAGCCTTTTTTGAAGTTTCTAGGACAACGCCTTCTATAAAATCCTTATATGCCCCAGGGCATAACTTAAAACCCTTGCCCTGAGGGTTGTGGGGGAGTGTCCTCCTCAAAACATATTTTCTATCTGGATATCAACTACGCTGAACAAAATGGCTATCTCAAAGTTTTGATTGGATATGTTTTGGGGAATGATGGGCGTGGGGGGGGGGGCTAGTTGCCCTCCTATCACGTTCAACTATTAAAAAGGACACTGTCCCTTTGAATTTCCAATCGAATTAGCTTTTTTTGAAGTTTCTACGACAACGCCTTCTATATAAACCTTATATGCCCCCAGGGCATGACTTAAATTATTGCCCTGATGGTTGCGGGGGAGTGTCCTCCTCAAAAACATATTTTCTATCTGGAAATCAACTACGCTGAACAAAATGGCTATCTCAAAATTTTGATTGGATGTGTTTGGGGAAATGATGGGCGTCAGGGGGGGGGAGGGCTAGTTGCATTCCAATCATTTTCGACTATTAAAAAGGGCACTAGCCCTTTAATTTCCAATCAAATGAGCCTGTTTTGAAGTTTCTACGACAACACCTTCTATAAAACCTTATATGCCCCCAGGGCATAACTTAAAACCCTTGCACTTAGGGTTGTGGGGGAGTGTCCTCCTCAAAAATATATTTTCTGTTTGGAAATAAACTACGCTGAACAAAATGGCTATCTGAAAATTTTGATTGGATGTGTTTGGGGAAATGATGGGCGTGGGGGAGTGGGGCTAGTTACACTCCAATCACTTTCGACTATTAAAAAGGGCACTAGCTCTTTAATTTCCAATCGAATGACCTGTTTTGAAGTTTCTACGACAACGTCTTCTATAAAAACCTTATATGCCCCCAGGGCATAACTTAAAACCCTTGCCCTGAGGGTTGTGGGGGAGTATCCTCCTCAAAAATATATTTTCTATCTGGAAATCAATTACGCTGAACAAAATGGCTATCTCAAAATTTTGATTGGATGTGTTTGGGGGAATGATGGGCGTGGGGGGGGGGGCTAGTAGCCCTCCAATCATTTTCGACTATTAAAAAGGGCACTAGCCCTTTAATTTCCAATCGAATAAACCTGCTTTGAAGTTTCTACGACAACCCCTTCTATAGAAACCTTATATGCCCCCAGGGCATAACTTAAAACCCTTGCCCTGACGGAAATGGGGGAATGTCCTCCTCAAAAATATATTTTCTATCTGGAAGTCAACTACGCTGAACAAAATGGCTATCTGAAAATTTTGATTGGATGTGTTTGGGGAAATGATGGGCGTGGGGGGGGGCTAGTTACACTCCAATCACTTTCGACTATTAAAAAGGGCACTACCCCTTTAATTTCCAATCGAATGAGGCTGTTTTGAAGTTTCTACGACAACGCCTTCTATAAAAACCTTATATGCCCCCAGGGCATAACTTAAAACCCTTGCCCTAATGGTTGTGGGGGAGTGTCCTCCTCAAAAATATATTTTCTGTTTGGAAGTCAACTACGCTGAACAAAATGGCTATCTGAAAATTTTGATTGGATGTGTTTGGGGAAATGATGGGCGTGGGGGGAGGGGGGCTAGTTACACTCCAATCACTTTCGACTATTAAAAAGGGCACTAGCTCTTTAATTTCCAATCGAATGAGCCTGTTTTGAAGTTTCTACGACAACGTCCTCTATGAAAACCTTATATGCCCCCAGGGCATAACTTAAAACCCTTGCCCTGAGGGGTATGGGGGAGTGTCCTCCTCAAAAATATATTTTCTATCTGGAAGTCAACTACGCTGAACAAAATGGATATCTGAAAATTTTGATTGGATGTCTTTGGGGGAAGGATGGGCGTGAGGGGGGGGGGGCTAGTTGCCCTCCAATCATTTTCGACTATTAAAAAGGGCACTAGCCCTTTAGTTTCCAATCGAATGAGCCTGTTTTGAAGTTTCTACGACAACACCTTCTATTAAAACCTTATATGCCCCCAGGGCATAACTTAGAGGGTTGTGGGGGAGTGTCCTCCTCAAAAATATATTTTGTATCTGGAAATCAACTACGCTGAACAAAATGGCTATCTGAAAATTTTGATTGGATGTGTTTGAGGAAATGATGGGCGTGGGGGGGGGGGAGGGGGCTAGTTACACTCCAATCACTTTCGACTATTAAAAAGGGCACTAGCCCTTTAATTTCCAATCGGATGAGCCTGTTTTGAAGTCTCTACGACTACGCTTTCTATAAAAACCTTATATGCCCCCAGGGAAAGCTTAAAACCATTGCCCTGAGGGTTGTGGGGGAGTATCCTCCTCAAATAATTTATTTTCTATCTGGAAATCAATTACGCTGAACAAAATGGCTATCTCAAAATTTTGATTGGATGTGTTTTGGGGAATGATTGGCGTGGGGGGGGGGGCTAGTTGCCCTCCAATCATTTTCGACTATTAAAAAGGGCACTAGCCCTTTAATTTCCAATCGAATGAACCTGTTTTGAAGTTTCTACGACAACCCCTTCTATAAAAACCTTATATGCCCCCAGGGCATAACTTAAAACCCTTGCCCTGAGGGTTATGGGGGAGTGTCCTCCTCAAAAATATATTTTCTATCTGGAAGTCAACTACGCTGAACAAAATGGATATCTGAAAATTTTGATTGGATGTCTTTGGGGGAAGGATGGGCGTGAGGGGGGGGGGGCTAGTTGCCCTCCAATCATTTTCGACTATTAAAAAGGGCACTAGCCCTTTAATTTCCAATCGAATGAGCCTGTTTTGAAGTTTCTACGACAACACCTTCTATTAAAACCTTATATGCCCCCAGGGCATAGACTTAGAGGGTTGTGGGGGAGTGTCCTCCTCAAAAATATATTTTGTATCTGGAAATCAACTACGCTGAACAAAATGGCTATCTGAAAATTTTGATTGGATGTGTTTGAGGAAATGATGGGCGTGGGGGGGGGGGAGGGGGGCTAGTTACACTCCAATCACTTTCGACTATTAAAAAGGGCACTAGCCCTTTAATTTCCAATCGGATGAGCCTGTTTTGAAGTCTCTACGACAATGCTTTCTATAAAAACCTTATATGCCCCCAGGGCACAGCTTAAAACCATTGCCCTGAGGGTTGTGGGGGAGTATCCTCCTCAAAAATTTATTTTCTATCTGGAAATCAATTACGCTGAACAAAATGGCTATCTCAAAATTTTGATTGGATGTGTTTGGGGGAATGATGGGCGTGGGGGGGGGCTAGTTAGCCCTCCAATCATTTTCGACTATTAAAAAGGGCACTAGCCCTTTAATTTCCAATCGAATGAGCCTGTTTTGAAGTTTCTACGACAACGCCTTCTATAAAAACCTTATATGCCCCCAGGGCATAACTTAAAACCCTTGCCCTGAGGGTTGTGGGGGAGTATCCTCCTCAAAAATATATTTTCTATCTGGAAATCAACTACGCTGAACAAAATGGCTATCTGAAAATTTTGATTGGATGTGTTTGGGGAAATGATGGGCGTGGGGGGGGGGGCTAGTTACACTCCAATCACTTTCGACTATTAAAAAGGGCACTAGCCCTTTAATTTCCAATCGAATGAGCCTGTTTTGAAGTTTCTACGACAACGCCTTCTATAAAAACCTTATATGCCCCCAGGGCATAACTTAAAACCCTTGCCCTGAGGTTGTGGGGAGTGTCCTCCTCAAAAATATATTTTCTATCTGGAAGTCAACTACGCTGAACAAAATGGCTATCTGAAAATTTTGATTGGATGTGTTTGGGGAAATGATGGGCGTGGGGGGGGGCTAGTTACACTCCAATCACTTTCGACTATTAAAAAGGGCACTAGCTCTTTAATTTCCAATCGAATGAGCCTGTTTTGAAGTTTCTACGACAACGTCCTCTATGAAAACCTTATATGCCCCCAGGGCATAACTTAAAACCCTTGCCCTGAGGGGTATGGGGGAGTGTCCTCCTCAAAAATATATTTTCTATCTGGAAGTCAACTACGCTGAACAAAATGGATATCTGAAAATTTTGATTGGATGTCTTTGGGGGAAGGATGGGCGTGAGGGGGGGGGGCTAGTTGCCCTCCAATCATTTTCGACTATTAAAAAGGGCACTAGCCCTTTAGTTTCCAATCGAATGAGCCTGTTTTGAAGTTTCTACGACAACACCTTCTATTAAAACCTTATATGCCCCCAGGGCATAACTTAGAGGGTTGTGGGGGAGTGTCCTCCTCAAAAATATATTTTGTATCTGGAAATCAACTACGCTGAACAAAATGGCTATCTGAAAATTTTGATTGGATGTGTTTGAGGAAATGATGGGCGTGGGGGGGGGGGAGGGGGCTAGTTACACTCCAATCACTTTCGACTATTAAAAAGGGCACTAGCCCTTTAATTTCCAATCGGATGAGCCTGTTTTGAAGTCTCTACGACTACGCTTTCTATAAAAACCTTATATGCCCCCAGGGAAAGCTTAAAACCATTGCCCTGAGGGTTGTGGGGGAGTATCCTCCTCAAATAATTTATTTTCTATCTGGAAATCAATTACGCTGAACAAAATGGCTATCTCAAAATTTTGATTGGATGTGTTTTGGGGAATGACTGGCGTGGGGGGGGGGGCTAGTTGCCCTCCAATCATTTTCGACTATTAAAAAGGGCACTAGCCCTTTAATTTCCAATCGAATGAACCTGTTTTGAAGTTTCTACGACAACCCCTTCTATAAAAACATTATATGCCCCCAGGGCATAACTTAAAACCCTTGCCCTGAGGGTTGTGGGGGAGTATCCTCCTCAAATAATTTATTTTCTATCTGGAAATCAATTACGCTGAACAAAACGGATATCTGAAAATTTTGATTGGATGTCTTTGGGGGAAGGATGGGCGTGAGGGGGGGGGGGCTAGTTGCCCTCCAATCATTTTCGACTATTAAAAAGGGCACTAGCCCTTTAATTTCCAATCGAATGAGCCTGTTTTGAAGTTTCTACGACAACACCTTCTATTAAAACCTTATATGCCCCCAGGGCATAGCTTAGAGGGTTGTGGGGGAGTGTCCTCCTCAGAAATATATTTTGTATCTGGAAATCAACTACGCTGAACAAAATGGCTATCTGAAAATTTTGATTGGATGTGTTTGAGGAAATGATGGGCGTGGGGGGGGGGGAGGGGGGCTAGTTACACTCCAATCACTTTCGACTATTAAAAAGGGCACTAGCCCTTTAATTTCCAATCGGATGAGCCTGTTTTGAAGTCTCTACGACAATGCTTTCTATAAAAACCTTATATGCCCCCAGGGCACAGCTTAAAACCATTGCCCTGAGGGTTGTGGGGGAGTATCCTCCTCAAAAATTTATTTTCTATCTGGAAATCAATTACGCTGAACAAAATGGCTATCTCAAAATTTTGATTGGATGTGTTTGGGGGAATGATTGGCGTGGGGGGGGGCTAGTTGCCCTCCAATCATTTTCGACTATTAAAAAGGGCACTAGCCCTTTAATTTCCAATCGAATGAACCTGTTTTGAAGTTTCTACGACAACCCCTTCTATAAAAACCTTATATGCCCCCAGGGCATAACTTAAAACCCTTGCCCTGAGGGTTGTGGGGGAGTATCCTCCTCAAAAATATATTTTCTATCTGGAAATCAACTACGCTGAACAAAATGGCTATCTGAAAATTTTGATTGGATGTGTTTGAGGAAACGATGGGCGTGGGGGGAGGGGGGCTAGTTACACTCCAATCACTTTCGACTATTAAAAAGGGCACGGGCCCTTTAATTTCCAATCGAATGAGCCTGTTTTGAAGTTTCTACGACAACGCCTTCTCTAAAAACCTTATATGCCCCCAGGGCATAACTTAAAACCCTTGCCCTGAGGGTTGTGGGGGAGTATCCTCCTCAAAAATATATTTTCTATCTGGAAATCAACTACGCCGAACAAAATGGCTATCTCAAAATTTTGATTGGATGTGTTCGGGAGAATGATGGGCGTGGGGGGCTAGTTGCCCTCCAATCATTTTCGAATATTAAAAAGAGCACTAGAACTCTCGATTTCCAATCGAATGAGCCCCCCTTGCTTCTACGATGACCCCTTCCATATGAAGTGCCTCTGGGGAAAAAAAATAATAATAAAACATTGGAGCCATATGGCCTTTACTATACCAACTGTCAACGCTACAGCGTTGCCTCTGATAGGAGCTCGAAACTTCTACAGCGGGGTTCTCTGATGTGGTGAATCTGATAGTGTGATTTTCGTTAAGGTCAGTTGAGTTTTAGTGGGTGTTTCCTTCTTTTTTCGAAAATTAGGGAAATATTCTCAGCGTCATAGCTTTTTATGGGTAACACTAAACTTAATGAATTTTATATATTTGGAATCAGCATAAAAACCCAACACTTTTGATATACCAACTGTCAACGCTACAGCGTTGCCTCTGATAGGAGCTCGAAACTTCTACAGCGGGGTTCTCTGATGTGGTGAATCTGATAGTGTGATTTTCGTTAAGGTCAGTTGAGTTTTAGTGGGTGTTCCTTCTTTTTTCGAAAATTAGGGAAATATTCTCAGCGTCATAGCAAAAATTCTGTCTTAAAGTTTTGATTACTATAGGGCCTTGTCGCTCCTTAATTCTAGTTTATTACCACGAACTGTTTGATTTGTTTATACAATAAGTAAACAATATTAAACAATAAAAACATATGTATCATCTTATACCCCCTGCAAGGCTCTATGGCTAGGAATATAATTAAGCTATATTTCTTGAAGATAAGGGGAGGGGGGTACTGAATATTTTAGGAAGTGTGTGCAGAAATACACGTTTAATAAAATGCTTGCTATGTACAAAACTTTTCCTAAGCTGGGCCCCTGCCGCAGGCTTGTAACCAAAAGGTCTTACAGAGTTGTTCCTCCCAAGAATAATAAAATCTAATAATTTGTTTTCGACCCTGAAACGGATCTTAACAAATAAATCGAAAGAAAACAAGTTACACCATACAGAGTCGAGTTCTGTAAAGCTTATTTGTGTGTAGTGAATTATATGGAAACAAAGAGCTGCTCTTCACTTCAATATTTTATTTTGTTTCAAACCACAATTTCCGTAAGATAATTTTGGATTATTCAATTACAATTTAATTGGAATGAGACAAAATAAATTCTTACAGAAATTTGCAGAAAGTTAAGACTGATGAATTTTTCATTCGAACTGTCTTATACGCAAAAAAGTCATTTGCTCGGAATAAATATTAAGTGCTTAAATAGGGTAATGTTTCAACTGGCCCTTCGCTCGTTCTTTTTAAAATTTTTTCTTATCTGTATTAATTAGAGGCAAATATTCTGAAGTAACCATGTTTACAGAGGACCGATGAATGTCGGTATTACAGCCATTTAGAGTGATGAAGAGACCATGTTTGTAGCGATAGCTTATTGAACCAAGGCTCATAGTAATGAAAAGTTTAAAAGCGAGTTTTGAAAATACAAACTGTCCAGTAAAAAAAAAAAAAACATTTGACGGTGATTCAGAAGCGGAATTGGTTCAAATAAACTGACTCGTGACAACTCACTACATTTTTAGAAATCTGAATAACCAGAGCTTTACTGAAATCACAATAACGACGCAGCAAAACAGAATTAAGAGCAGAAAAAACCCTTAAGTAGCCTGCAGAAAATAAAAGACTAATTTTTAAGGCTCTCGATAGTATTTCACTGGCTATGAAATCAATAAAATTTCGAATATAATTTCAATTCTCTGAAAACCTCAAACAAGCTCAGTTTCTAATTCAATTCAATTGAAATTTTTACACTAAATGACTCTATGGTTGTGTTGCATCACCCAACGCAACAATAGACCAGGATTGCCACCTTTGAGGATTTCGAGCAAGTGAAAATTGAAGCCCAAAAGAGCGGTTTTTACTCGAAAGGAGTGAAGTTGAAAAATCTGCGTCGGCACGGCTGACTTTTAAAGAATTACTGTAAGTTATCATACAGCCATTAAGCGTAAGTTACTATAAGAAAAGGCTATTTGCTGTAATCAAGACATCTTGTTGTCATTAATTAAAAAAAGATCTAAAAATGAAGTTTTTCAAAGAAAACTAAAAACCATAAAAAAAGCTAAAACGAGCAGAAAAAAAGGTCTGTATTAATAAAAACTGAAATCAAACAGAAATTACTAGTAGTGTAGCTATAACAGTTCCGACGGGGCAGTCCTCCCGCCATGCAACAAGACAAGTACTGTGTTAATCTAAGGTATCAGACAGATAGAAATCACCATGCCTTAAAAAGTCATGTCTTTGCTTGGTTTTTTATGTTGTAATTAGAACCAGAATACCATAAAAATTCGTGTTGTTCACGAAACAATGATTTTGATATTAAATTCCATGTTTCTGATAGAGTCATAGCTGTTCACATAGCATGCATACATCGCTGGTTGTTTTCATGGTATGGTTGAATGAAGTTAATGGCTATGAAATTCTGTCTGTTATGCAATATTTTAGGCGTGTTTTTTTTATGTTTGACCTTGAACAGGGGTGTAAAAACTCTGACGATGAGTTATTCGAACTGTTATGGATGTTTTAATGTTAGACATGATTCTTCATTATGGTATGATTATAGGCGTTGACAGAAACGAAAATGGTAAACCATCTGAGGGATTGCTAACTCCTATTCAGAGATATATATTTTTTTATTTGGGCGATTCTCATACGTGTTCGGTATAATATACAACTACCATTTGAACAGTGTTTGAGGGTCCCCTACCCCAACCCCAAGGACCCCCCCCCAACTTTTTGTTCTTAACCCCCAGCTCCCCAACCCCCTTCTAACCCCCCACCCTCCAAACCCCCTCCATCCGACCGTCTCCCCTCCCCTCACTTTTTTTTAACATAATATAACATGATTTTTTTTCGTTTAAATGTAAGAGTTGGAATTGTCACTGTTACATTCTCTTGATATTTTAAAGTTCATTTTGGATTTTTTTCATTGACATGTAAGAGTTGGAATATTTCAGTAGTGTTTTTTCGTGATTTACCTTGTAACTGTTACATTCTCTTGATGTTTCAAATGATTTACCTTGTCACTTTTACATTCTGAAGATGTTTCAAAGTTCATTTTTGATTTTTTTTTTGTTGAACTGTAAGAGTTGGAATATTTTAGTAGTGTTTTCTCGTGGTTTATCTTGTCACTGTTAAATTCTACTGATGGTTCAAAGTTCATTTTGGATTTTTTCATTGAAATGTAAGAGTTGGATTATTTCAGTAGTGTTTTGTCGTGGTTTACCTTGTCACTGTTACATTCTCTTGATGTTTCAAAGTTCATTTTGGATTTTTTTTTCGTTGAAATGTAAGAGTTGGGATATTTCAGTAGTGTTTTGTCATGATTTACCTTCTCACTATTACATTCTCTTGATGTTTCAAAGTTCATTTTAGATTTCATTCGTTAGAATGTAAGAGTTGGAATATTTCAGTAGTGATTTGTCGTGGTTTACCTATTCACTGTTACATTCTCTTGATGTTTCAAAGTTCATTTTAGATTTTTTTTTTCCCTTGATATGTAAGAGTTGGCATATTTCAGTAGTGTTTTGTCGTGGTTTACCTTGTCACTGTTACATTCTCTTGATGCTTCGAAGTTCATTTTGGATTTTTTTTTCGTTGAAAAGCAAGAGTTGGAATATTTCAGTAGTGTTTTGTCGCAGTTTACCTTGTCACTGCTACATTCTCTTGATGTTTCAAATTCATTTTGGATTTTTTTTTCATTGAAATGTAAGAGTTGTAATATTTCAGTAGTGTTGTGTCGTGGTTTACCTTGTCACTGTTACATTCTCTTGATGCTTCGAAGTTCATTTTGGATTTTTTTTTCGTTGAAATGTAAGAGTTGGAATATTTCAGTAGTGTTTTGTCGTGATTTACCTTGTAACTGTTACATTCTCTTGATATTTCAAATGGTTTACCTTGTCACGGTTACATTCTGAAGATGTTTCAAAGTTCATTTTTGATTTTTTTTTTCGTAGAACTGTAAGAGTTGTAATATTTCAGTAGTGTTGTGTCGTGGTTTACCTTGTAACTGCTACATTTTCTTGATGCTTCAAAGTTCATTTTGGATTTTTTCATTGAAATGTAAGAGTTGGATAATTTCGGTAGTGTTTTGTTCTGCTTTACCATTTCACTGTTACATTCTGAAGATGTTTCAAAGTTCATTTTGGGTTTTTTCGTTGTAATGTAAGAGTTGGAATATTTCAGTAGTGTTTTGTCATGGTTTACCTTCTCACTATTATATTCTCTTGATGTTTCAAAGTTCATTTTAGATTTCATTCGTTGAAATGTAAGAGTTGGAATATTTCAGTAATGTTTTGTCGTGCTTTACCATGTCACTGTTACATTCTCTTGGTGCTTCAAAGTTCATTTTGGATTTTTTTTTTCGTTGAAATGCAAGAGTTGGAATATTTCAGTAGTGATTTGTCGTGGTTTACCTTGTCACTGTTACATTCCCTTGATGTTTCAAAGTTCATTTTAGATTTTTTTTTCTTGAAATGTAAGTGTTAGAATATTTCAGTAGTGTTTTGTCGTGGTTTACCTTGTAACTGTTACATTCTCTTGATGTTTCAAAGTTAATTTTGGATTTTTTTTTTTCGTTGAAATGTAAGAGTTGTAACATTTCAGTAATGTTTTGTCGTGGTTTACCATGTCACTTTTACATTCTCTTGATGTTTCAAAGTTCATTTTGGATTTTTTTTTCGTTGAAATGCAAGAGTTGGAACATTTCAGAAGTGTTTTGTCGTGGTTTACCTTGTCACTGTTACATTCTCTTGATGTTTTAAAATTCATTTTTTATTTTTTTCGTTGAAATCTAAGAGTTGGAACATTTCAGTAATGTTTTGTCGTGGTTTACCATGTCACTGTTACATTCACTTGATGCTTTAAAGTTCATTTTGGATTTTTTTTTCGTTGAAATGCAACAGTTGGAATATTTCAGTAGTGTTTTGTCCTGGTTTACCTTGTCACTGTTACATTCTCTTGATGTTTCAAAGTTCATTTTAGATTTTTTTTTCTTGAAATGTAAGAGTTAGAATATTTCAGTTGTGTTATGTCGTGGTTTACCTTGTCACTGCTACATTCTCTTGATGTTTCAAATGGTTTACCTTGTCACTGTTACATTCTGAAGATGTTTCAAAGTTCATTTTTGTTTGTTTTTTCGTTGAACTGTAAGAGTTGGAATATTTCAGTAGTGTTTTCTCGTGTTTTATCTTGTCACTGTTAAATTCTCTTGATGCTTCAAAGTTCATTTTGGATTTTTTGGTTGAAATGTAAGAGTTGGATTATTTCAGTAGCGTTTTGTCGTGCTTTACCATGTCACTGCTACATTCTGAAGATGTTTCAAAGTTCATTTTGGATTTTTTTTTGGTTGAAATGTAAGAGTTGGAATATTTCAGTAGTGTTTTGTCGTGGTTTACCTTGTCACTCTTATATTCTCTTGATTTTTCAAAGTTCATTTTGAATTTCATTTTTTCGTTGAAATATAAGAGTTGGAACTGTCACTGTTGCATTCTCTTGATGTTTCAAAGTTCATTATGGTTTTTTTTTGTTCAAATTGGAATATTTCAGTGGTGTTTTGTCGTGGTTTACCTTGTCACTGTTACATTCTCTTGATGTTTCAAATGGTTTACCTTGTCACTGTTACATTCTGAAGATGTTTCAAAGTTCATTTTTGTTTGTTTTTTCGTTGAACTGTAAGAGTTGGAATATTTCAGTAGTGTTTTCTCGTGTTTATCGTGTCACTGTCAAATTCTCTTGATGCTTCAAAGTTCATTTTGGATTTTTTCGTTGGAATGTAAGAGTTGGATTATTTCAGTAGTGTTTTGTCGTGCTTTACCATGTCACTGTTACATTCTGAAGATGTTTCAAAGTTCATTTTGAATTTTTTTCGTTGTAATGTAAGAGTTGGAATATTTCAGTAGTGTTTTGTCATGGTTTACCTTCTCACTTTTACATTCTCTTGATGTTTCAAAGTTCATTTTGGATTTTTTTCATTGAAATGTAAGATTTGGAATATTTCAGTAGGGTTTTGTCGTGCTTTACCATGTCACTGTTACATTTTCTTGAGGTTTCAAAGTTCATTTTGGATTTTTTTCGTTGTAATGTAAGAGTTGGAATATTTCAGTAGTGTTTTGTCATGGTTTACCTTCTCACTTTTACATTCTCTTGATGTTTCAAAGTTCATTTTGGATTTTTTTCATTGAAATGTAAGAGTTGGAATATTTCCATAGGGTTTTGTCGTGGTTTACCTTGTCACTGTTACATTTTCTTGATGCTTCAAAGTTTATTTTGGATTTTTTTTCATTGAAATGTAAGATTTGGAATATTTCAGTAGGGTTTTGTCGTGGTTACCTTGTAACTGTTACATTATCTTGATGTTTCAAAGTTCATTTTGTATTTTTTTTTCATTGAAATGTAAGAGTTGGAGCATTTCAGTAATGTTTTGTCGTGGTTTACAATGTCACTATTACATTCTATTGATGTTTCAAAGTTCATTTTGGATTTTTTTTTCATTGAAATTTAAGAGTTGGAATATTTCAGTAGTGTTTTGTCGTGGTTTACCTTGTCACCTACATTCTCATGATGTTTCAAAGTTCTTTTGGATTTTTTTTGTTGAAAAGTAAGATATGGATTATTTCAGTGGTGTTTTGTCGTGGTTTACATTGTCACTGTTACATTCTCTTAATGTTTCAAGGTTCATTTTGGATTTTGGGTTTTTTCCTTGAACTGCAAGAGTTGGAATATTTCACTACTGTTTTGTCGTGGTTTACCTTGTCAGTGTTACATTCTCTTGATGTTTCAAAGTTCATTTTAGATTTCATTCGTTGAAATATACGAGTTGGAATATTTCAGTAGTGTTTTGTCATGGTTTACCTTGTCACTCTTATATTCTCTTAATGTTTCAAAGTTGATTTTGGACTTTTTTCGTTGAAATGTAAGAGTTGGAATATTTCAGTAATGATTTGTCGTGGTTTACCATGTCACTATTACATTCTATTGATGCTTCAAAGTTCATTTTGGATTTTTTTTTCGTTGAAATGTAAGAATTGGAATATTTTTATTGTGGTTTACATACAAAAAAGTTAAGTTTCTCCACGGTTAAGGTAGGCTAGGTTATCATGAGTGCAAGTTCCGAATTATTGTACAGAAATACCAAAACCATAGGTTAGGTTAGGTTAGCCTACGTACCCACGCGTACGTAGGCTAACCTAACCTAACCTATGGTTTTGTTATTTCTGTGCAATAATGCGGAATTGGCGCTCATGATAACCTAACCTAACTTAAACGTGGAGAAACCTAACTTTTTTGTATTTAAACCACAATAAAAATATTCCAACTCTTACATTTCAACGAAAAAAAAAATCCAAAATGGACTTTGAAACATCAAGAGAATGTAACAGTGACGGTAAACCACGACAAAACACTACTGAAATATTCCAACTCTTAAATTTCAATGAAAAAAAAATCCAAAATGAACTTTGAAACATTAAAAGAATGTAAGAGTGACAAGGTAAAACATGACAAAACACTATTGGAATATTCCAACTGGTATATTTCAACGAATGAAATCCAAAATGAACTTTGAAGCATCAAGAGAATGTAACAGTGACAAGGTAAACCATGACCAAACAGTAGTGAAATATTCCAACTTTTATAGTTCAAGAAAAAAACCCAAAATGAACCTTGAAACATTAAGAGTATGTAACAGTGACAATGTAAAGCACGACAAAACACCACTGAAATATTTAATCTCTTACATTTCAACAAAAAAAAATCCAAAATGAACATTGAAACATCATGAGAATGTAACAGTGACAAGGTAAACCACGACAAAACACTACTGAAATATGCCAACTCTTACATGTCAACAAAAAAAAATCCAATATGAACATTGAAAGCATCAAGAAAATGTAACAGTGACTTGGTAAACCACGACAAAATACTACTGAAATATTCCAACTTTTACATTTCAACGAGAAAAAAATCCAAAATGAATTTTGAAACATGAAGAAAATGTAACAGTTACAAGCTAAACCACGACAAAACACTACTGAACTATTCTAACACTTTCATTTCAAGAAAAAAAAAAATCTAAAATGAGCTTTGAAACGTCAAGAGAATATAACAGTGACAAGGTAAACCACGAAAAAACACTACTGAAATATTCCAACTCTTGCATTTCAATGAAAAAAAATCCAAAATGAACTTTGAAGCATCAAGAGAATGTAACAGTGACATGGTAAACCACGACAAAACACTACTGAAATGTTCCAACTCTTACATTTCAATGAAAAAAAAATCCAAAATGAATTTGAAACATCAAGAGAATGTAACAGTGACAAGGTAAACTGCGACAAAACACTACTGAAATATTCCAACTCTTGCATTTCAACGAAAAAATATCCAAAATGAACTTTGAAGCATCAAGAGAATGTAACAGTGACAAGGTAAACCACGACAAAACACTACTGAAATATGCCAACTCTTACATGTCAAGGAAAAAAAAATATAAAATGAACTTTGAAACATCAAGAGAATGTAGTAGTGAGAAGGTAAACCATGAAAAAACACTACTGAAATATTCCAACTCTTACATTACAACGAAAAAAAAAATCCAAAATGAACTTTGAAACATCAAGAGAATGTAACAATGACAATTCCAACTCTTACATTTCAACGAAAAAAAAATCCAAAATTAACTTTGAAGCATCATGAGAATGTAACAGTGACAAGGTAAACCACGAAAAAACACTACTGAAATATTCCAACTCTTACATTACAACGAAAAAAAAAATCCAAAATGAACATTGAAGCATCAAAAGAATGTAACAGTGACATGGTAAACCACGACAAAACATTACTGAAATGTTCCAACTCTTACATTTCAACGAAAAAACAAAACAAAAATGAACTTTGAAACATCAAGAGAATGTAACAGTTACAAGGTAGTGAAATATTCCAACTCTTACATTTCAATGAAAAAAAAAATCCAAAATGAATTTGAAACATCAAGAGAATGTAACAGTGACAAGGTAAATTGCGACAAAACACTACTGAAATATTCCAACTCTTGCATTTCAACGAAAAAATATCCAAAATGAACTTTGAAGCATCAAGAGAATGTAACAGTGACAAGTTAAACCACGACAAAACACTACTGAAATATGCCAACTCTTACATGTCAAGGAAAAAAAAATATAAAATGAACTTTGAAACATCAAGAGAATGTAACAGTGAATTGGTAAACCACGACAAAACACTACTGAAATATTCCAACTCTTACATTTCAACGAATGAAATCTAAAATGAACTTTGAAACATCAAGAGAATGTAATAGTGAGAAGGTAAACCATGAAAAAACACTACTGAAATATTCCAACTCTTACATTACAACGAAAAAAAAAATCCAAAATGAACTTTGAAACATCAAGAGAATGTAACAATGACAATTCCAACTCTTACATTTCAACGAAAAAAAAAATCCAAAATTAACTTTGAAGCATCATGAGAATGTAACAGTTACAAGGTAAACCACGACAAAACACTACTGAAATATGCCAACTCTTACATTTCAACGAATGAAATCTAAAATGAACTTTGAAACATCAAGAGAATGTAATAGTGAGAAGGTAAACCATGACAAAACACTACTGAAATATTCCAACTCTTACATTACAACGAAAAAAATCCAAAATGAACTTTGAAACATCTTCAGAATGTAACAGTGACAAGGTAAACCATTTGAAACATCAAGAGAATGTAACAGTGAGAAGGTAAACCACGACAAAAATCTACTGAAATATACCAATTTGAACGAAAAAAATCCAAAATGAACTTTGAAACATCAAGAGAATGTAACAGTGGCAATTCCAACTCTTATATTTCAACGAAAAAATGAAATTCAAAATGAACTTTGAAAAATCAAGAGAATATAAGAGTGACAAGGTAAACCACGACAAAACACTACTGAAATATTCCAACTCTTACATTTCAACGAAAAAAAATCCAAAATGAACTTTGAAACATCAAGAGAATGTAACAGTGACAAGGTAAACCACGACAAAACACTACTGAAATATTCTAACTCTTACAGTTCAACGAAAAAAAAAAATCAAAAGTGAACTTTGAAACATCTTCAGAATGTAACAGTGACAAGGTAAACCATTTGAAACATCAAGAGAATGTAAGAGTTACAAGGTAAATCACGACAAAACACTACTGAAATATTCCAAATCTTACATTTCAATGAAAAATATCCAAAATGAACTTTGAAGCATCAAGAGAATGTAACAGTTACAAGGTAAACCCCAACAAAAGACTACTGAAATATTCCAACTCTTACATTTCAATGAAAAAAATCCAAAAAGAATTTGAAAAATCAAGAGAATGTAACAGTGACAAGGTAAACTGCGACAAAACACTACTGAAATATTCCAACTCTTGCATTTCAACGAAAGAAAATCCAAAATGAACTTTGAAACATCAAGAGAATGTAACAGTGACATGGTAAACCATGACAAAACATTACTGAAATGTTCCAACTCTTACATTTCAACGAAAAAAAATCCAAAATGAATTTGAAACATCAAGAGAATGTAACAGTTTCAAGGTAAACTGCGACAAAACACTACTGAAATATTCCAACTCTTGCATTTCAACGAAAAAATATCCAAAATGAACTTTGAAGCATCAAGAGAATGTAACAGTGACAAGGTAAACCACGACAAAACACTACTGAAATATTCCAACTCTTACATGTCAAAAAAAAAATATAAAATGAACTTTGAAACATCAAGAGAATGTAGTAGTGAGAAGGTAAACCATGAAAAAACACTACTGAAATATTCCAACTCTTACATTACAACGAAAAAAAAAATCCAAAATGAACTTTGAAACATCAAGAAAATGTAACAATGACAATTCCAACTCTTACATTTCAACGAAAAAAAAAATCCAAAATTAACTTTGAAGCATCATGAGAATGTAACAGTGACAAGGTAAACCACGAAAAAACACTACTGAAATATTCCAACTCTTGCATTTCAATGAAAAAAAAATCCAAAATGAACATTGAAGCATCAAAAGAATGTAACAGTGACATGGTAAACCACGACAAAACATTACTGAAATGTTCCAACTCTTACATTTCAACGAAAAAACAAAACAAAAATGAACTTTGAAACATCAAGAGAACGTAACAGTTACAAGGTAGTGAAATATTCCCACTCTTACATTTCAATAAAAAAAAAAAATCCAAAATGAATTTGAAACATCAAGAGAATGTAACAGTGACAAGGTAAATTGCGACAAAACACTACTGAAATATTCCAACTCTTGCATTTCAACGAAAAAATATCCAAAATGAACTTTGAAGCATCAAGAGAATGTAACAGTGACAAGTTAAACCACGACAAAACACTACTGAAATATGCCAACTCTTACATGTCAAGGAAAAAAAAATATAAAATGAACTTTGAAACATCAAGAGAATGTAACAGTGAATTGGTAAACCACGACAAAACACTACTGAAATATTCCAACTCTTACATTTCAACGAATGAAATCTAAAATGAACTTTGAAACATCAAGAGAATGTAGTAGTGAGAAGGTAAACCATGAAAAAACACTACTGAAATATTCCAACTCTTACATTACAACGAAAAAAAAAATCCAAAATGAACTTTGAAACATCAAGAGAATGTAACAATGACAATTCCAACTCTTACATTTCAACGAAAAAAAAAATCCAAAATTAACTTTGAAGCATCATGAGAATGTAACAGTTACAAGGTAAACCACGACAAAACACTACTGAAATATGCCAACTCTTACATTTCAACGAATGAAATCAGAAGGTAAACCATGACAAAAATCTACTGAAATATACCAATTTGAACGAAAAAAAATCCAAAATGAACTTTGAAACATCAAGAGAATGTAACAGTGACAATTCCAACTCTTATATTTCAACGAAAAAATGAAATTCAAAATGAACTTTGAAAAATCAAGAGAATATAAGAGTGACAAGGTAAACCACGACAAAACACTACTGAAATATTCCAACTCTTACATTTCAACAAAAAAAAAATCCAAAATGAACTTTGAAACATCAAGAAAATGTAACAGTGACAAGGTAAACCACGACATAACACTACTGAAATATTCTAACTCTTACAGTTCAACAAAAAAAAAAAAATCAAAAGTGAACTTTGAAACATCTTCAGAATGTAAGAGTTACAAGGTAAATCACGACAAAACACTACTGAAATATTCCAAATCTTACATTTCAATGAAAAATATCCAAAATGAACTTTGAAGCATCAAGAGAATGTAACAGTTACAAGGTAAACCACAACAAAAGACTACTGAAATATTCCAACTCTTACATTTCAATGAAAAAAATCCAAAAAGAATTTAAAAAATCAAGAGAATGTAACATTGACAAGGTAAACTGCGACAAAACACTACTGAAATATTCCAACTCTTGCATTTCAACGAAAGAAAATCCAAAATGAACTTTGAAGCATCAAGAGAATGTAACAGTGACAAGGTAAACCACGACAATACACTACTGAAATATGCCAACTCTTACATATCAAGGAAAAAAAATGTAAAGTGAACTTTGAAACATCAAGAAAATGTAACAGTGAATAAGGTAAACCACGACAAAACACTACTGAAATATTCTAACTCTTACATTTCAACGAATGAAACCTAAAATGAACTTTGAAACATCAAGAGAATGTAGTAGTGAGAAGTTAAACCATGAAAAAACACTACTGAAATATTCCAACTCTTACATTACAACGAAAAAAAATCCAAAATGAACTTTGAAACATCAAGAGAATGTAACAATGACAATTCCAACTCTTACATTTCAACGAAAAAAAAAATCCAAAATTAACTTTGAAGCATCATGAGAATGTAACAGTTACAAGGTAAACCACGACAAAACACTACTGAAATATGCCAACTTTTACATATCAAGGAAAAAAAAATCTAAAATGAACTTGAAACATCAAGAGAATGTAACAGTGACAAGGTAAACCACGACAAAACACTACTAAAATATTCCAACTCTTACATTTCAACGAATGAAATCTAAAATGAACTTTGAAACATCAAGAGAATGTAATAGTGAGAAGGTAAACCATGACAAAACACTACTGAAATATTCCAACTCTTACATATCAAGGAAAAAAAAAATCTAAAATGAACTTTGAAACATCAAGAGAATGTAACAGTGAATAGGTAAACCACGACAAAACACTACTGAAATATTCCAACTCTTACATTTCAACGAATGAAATCTAAAATGAACTTTGAAACATCAAGAGAATGTAATAGTGAGAAGATAAACCATGACAAAACACTACTGAAATATTCCAACTCTTACATTACAACGAAAAAAATCCAAAATGAACTTTGAAATATCTTCAGAATGTAACAGTGACAAGGTAAACCATTTGAAACATCAAGAGAATGTAACAGTGAGAAGGTAAACCACGACAAAAATCTACTGAAATATACCAATTTGAACGAAAAAAATCCAAATGAACTTTGAAACATCAAGAGAATGTAACAGTGACAATTCCAACTCTTATATTTCAACGAAAAAATGAAATTCAAAATGAACTTTGAAAAATCAAGAGAATCTAAGAGTGACAAGGTAAACCACGACAAAACACTACTGAAATATTCCAACTCTTACATTTCAACAAAAAAAAAAATCCCAAATTGAACTTTGAAACATCAAGAGAATGTAACAGTGACAAGGTAAAACACGACATAACACTACTGAAATATTCTAACTCTTACAGTTCAACGAAAAAAAAAAATCAAAAGTGAACTTTGAAACATCTTCAGAATGTAACAGTGACAAGGTAAACCATTTGAAACATCAAGAGAATGTAAGAGTTACAAGGTAAATCACGACAAAACACTACTGAAATATTCCAAATCTTACATTTCAATGAAAAATATCCAAAATGAACTTTGAAGCATCAAGAGAATGTAACAGTTACAAGGTAAACCACAACAAAAGACTACTGAAATATTCCAACTCTTACATTTCAATGAAAAAAATCCAAAAAGAATTTGAAAAATCAAGAGAATGTAACATTGACAAGGTAAACTGCGACAAAACACTACTGAAATATTCCAACTCTTGCATTTCAACGAAAGAAAATCCAAAATGAACTTTGAAGCATCAAGAGAATGTAACAGTGACAAGGTAAACCACGACAATACACTACTGAAATATGCCAACTCTTACATATCAAGGAAAAAAAATGTAAAGTGAACTTTGAAACATCAAGAAAATGTAACAGTGAATAAGGTAAACCACAACAAAACACTACTGAAATATTCCAAATCTTACATTTCAACGAATGAAATCTAAAATGAACTTTGAAACATCAAGAGAATGTAATAGTGAGAAGGTAAACCATGACAAAACACTACTGAAATATTCCAACTCTTACATTACAACGAAAAAAAATCCAAAATGAACTTCGAAACATCAAGAGAATGTAACAGTGAATAGGTAAACCACGACAAAACACTACTGAAATATTCCAACTCTTACATTTCAACGAATGAAATCTAAAATGAACTTTGAAACATCAAGAGAATGTAACAGTGAATTGGTAAACCACATCAAAACACTACTGAAATATTCCAAATCTTACATTTCAACGAATGAAATCTAAAATGAACTTTGAAACATCAAGAGAATGTAGTAGTGAGAAGGTAAACCATGAAAAAAACACTACTGAAATATTCCAACTCTTACATTACAACGAAAAAAAATCCAAAATGAACTTTGAAACATCAAGAGAATGTAACAATGACAATTCCAACTCTTACATTTCAACGAAAAAAAAAATCCAAAATAAACTTTGAAGCATCATGAGAATGTAACAGTTACAAGGTAAACCACGACAAAACACTACTGAAATATGCCAACTCTTACATATCAAGGAAAAAAAAAAATCTAAAATGAATTTGAAACATCAAGAGAATGTAACAGTGACAAGGTAAACCACGACAAAACACCACTAAAATATTCCAACTCTTACATATCAAGGAAAAAAAAAATCACATATCAAGGAATGTAACAGTGAATAGGTAAACCACGACAAAACACTACTGAAATATTCCAACTCTTACATTTCAACGAATGAAATCTAAAATGAACTTTGAAACATCAAGAGAATGTAATAGTGAGAAGATAAACCATGACAAAACACTACTGAAATATTCCAACTCTTACATTACAACGAAAAAAATCCAAAATGAACTTTGAAACATCAAGAGAATATAAGAGTGACAAGGTAAACCACGACAAAACACTACTGAAATATTCCAAAACTGTTACATTTCAACAAAAAAAATCCCAAATTGAACTTTGAAACATCAAGAGAATGTAACAGTGACAAGGTAAAACACGACATAACACTACTGAAATATTCTAACTCTTACAGTTCAACGAAAAAAAAAAATCAAAAGTGAACTTTGAAACATCTTCAGAATGTAACAGTGACAAGGTAAACCATTTGAAACATCAAGAGAATGTAAGAGTTACAAGGTAAATCACGACAAAACACTACTGAAATATTCCAAATCTTACATTTCAATGAAAAAAATCCAAAATGAACTTTGAAGCATCAAGAGAATGTAACAGTTACAAGGTAAACCACAACAAAAGACTACTGAAATATTCCAACTCTTACATTTCAATGAAAAAAATCCAAAATGAATTTGAAAAATCAAGAGAATGTAACAGTGACAAGGTAAACTGCGACAAAACACTACTGAAATATTCCAACTCTTGCATTTCAACGAAAAAAAATCCAAAATGAACTTTGAAACATCTTCAGAATGTAACAGTGACAAGGTAAACCATTTGAAACATCAAGAGAATGTAACAGTGAGAAGGTAAACCACGACAAAAATCTACTGAAATATACCAATTTGAACGAAAAAAATCCAAATGAACTTTGAAACATCAAGAGAATGTAACAGTGACAATTCCAACTCTTATATTTCAACGAAAAAATGAAATTCAAAATGAACTTTGAAAAATCAAGAGAGTCTAAGAGTGACAAGGTAAACCACGACAAAACACTACTGAAATATTCCAACTCTTACATTTCAACAAAAAAAAAATCCCAAATTGAACTTTGAAACATCAAGAGAATGTAACAGTGACAAGGTAAAACACGACATAACACTACTGAAATATTCTAACTCTTACAGTTCAACGAAAAAAAAAAAAATCAAAAGTGAACTTTGAAACATCTTCAGAATGTAACAGTGACAAGGTAAACCATTTGAAACATCAAGAGAATGTAAGAGTTACAAGGTAAATCACGACAAAACACTACTGAAATATTCCAAATCTTACATTTCAATGAAAAATATCCAAAATGAACTTTGAAGCATCAAGAGAATGTAACAGTTACAAGGTAAACCACAACAAAAGACTACTGAAATATTCCAACTCTTACATTTCAATGAAAAAAATCCAAAAAGAATTTGAAAAATCAAGAGAATGTAACATTGACAAGGTAAACTGCGACAAAACACTACTGAAATATTCCAACTCTTGCATTTCAACGAAAGAAAATCCAAAATGAACTTTGAAGCATCAAGAGAATGTAACAGTGACAAGGTAAACCACGACAATACACTACTGAAATATGCCAACTCTTACATATCAAGGAAAAAAAAAATGTAAAGTGAACTTTGAAACATCAAGAAAATGTAACAGTGAATAAGGTAAACCACGACAAAACACTACTGAAATACTCCAACTCTTACATTTCAACGAATGAAATCTAAAATGAACTTTGAAACATCAAGAGAATGTAATAGTGAGAAGGTAAACCATGACAAAACACTACTGAAATATTCCAACTCTTACATTACAACGAAAAAAAAATCCAAAATGAACTTTGAAACATCAAGAGAATGTAACAGTGAATAGGTAAACCACGACAAAACACTAGTGAAACATTCCAACTCTTAAATTTCAACGAATGAAATCTAAAATGAACTTTGAAACATCAAGAGAATGTAACAGTGAATTGGTAAACCACATCAAAACACTACTGAAATATTCCAAATCTTACATTTCAACGAATGAAATCTAAAATGAACTTTGAAACATCAAGAGAATGTAGTAGTGAGAAGGTAAACCATGAAAAAAACACTACTGAAATATTCCAACTCTTACATTACAACGAAAAAAAAATCCAAAATGAACTTTGAAACATCAAGAGAATGTAACAATGACAATTCCAACTCTTACATTTCAACGAAAAAAAAAATCCAAAATTAACTTTGAAGCATCATGAGAATGTAACAGTGACAAGGTAAACCACGACAAAACACTACTGAAATATGCCAACTCTTACATATCAAGGAAAAAAAAATCTAAAATGAACTTTGAAACATCAAGAGAATGTAACAGTGACAAGGTAAACCACGACAAAACACTACTGAAATATTCCAACTCTTACATTTCAACGAATGAAATCTAAAATGAACTTTGAAACATCAAGAGAATGTAATAGTGAGAAGGTAAACCATGACAAAACACTACTGAAATATTCCAACTCTTACATATCAAGGAAAAAAAAATCTAAAATGAACTTTGAAACATCAAGAGAATGTAACAGTGAATAGGTAAACCACGACAAAACACTACTGAAATATTCCAACTCTTACATTTCAACGAATGAAATCTAAAATGAACTTTGAAACATCAAGAGAATGTAATAGTGAGAAGATAAACCATGACAAAACACTACTGAAATATTCCAACTCTTACATTACAACGAAAAAAATCCAAAATGAACTTTGAAACATCTTCAGAATGTAACAGTGACAAGGTAAACCATTTGAAACATCAAGAGAATGTAACAGTGAGAAGGTAAACCACGACAAAAATCTACTGAAATATACCAATTTGAACGAAAAAAATCCAAATGAACTTTGAAACATCAAGAGAATGTAACAGTGACAATTCCAACTCTTATATTTCAACGAAAAAATGAAATTCAAAATGAACTTTGAAAAATCAAGAGAATATAAGAGTGACAAGGTAAACCACGACAAAACACTACTGAAATATTCCAACTCTTACATTTCAACAAAAAAAAATCCCAAATTGAACTTTGAAACATCAAGAGAATGTAACAGTGACAAGGTAAAACACGACATAACACTACTGAAATATTCTAACTCTTACAGTTCAACGAAAAAAAAAATCAAAAGTGAACTTTGAAACATCTTCAGAATGTAACAGTGACAAGGTAAACCATTTGAAACATCAAGAGAATGTAACAGTTACAAGGTAAACCACGACAAAACACTACTGAAATATTCCAAATCTTACATTTCAACGAAAAAAATCCAAAATGAACTTTGAAACATCAAGAGAATGTAACAGTTACAAGGTAAACCACAACAAAAGACTACTGAAATATTTAAACTCTTACATTTCAATGAAAAAAATCCAAAAAGAATTTGAAAAATCAAGAGAATGTAACAGTGACAAGGTAAACTGCGACAAAACACTACTGAAATATTCCAACTCTTGCATTTCAACGAAAGAAAATCCAAAATGAACTTTGAAGCATCAAGAGAATGTAACAGTGACAAGGTGAACCACGACAATACACTACTGAAATATGCCAACTCTTACATATCAAGGAAAAAAAATGTAAAGTGAACTTTGAAACATCAAGAGAATGTAACAGTGAATAAGGTAAACCACGAAAAAACACTACTGAAATATTCCAACTCTTACATTACAACGAATGAAATCTAAAATGAACTTTGAAACATCAAGAGAATGTAATAGTGAGAAAGTAAACCATGACAAAACACTACTGAAATATTCCAACTCTTAAATTACAACGAATGAAATCTAAAATGAACTTTGAAACGTCAAGAGAATGTAATAGTGAGAAGGCAAACCATGACAAAACACTACTCAAATATTCCAACTCTTCCATTACAACGAAAAAATCCAAAATGAACTTTGAAACATCTTCAGAATGTAACAGTGACATGGTAAAGCACGACAAAACACTACTGAAATAATCCAACTCTTACATTTCAATGAAAAAATTCAAAATGAACTTTGAAGCATCAATAGAGTTTAACAGTGACAAGGTAAACCACGAGAAAACACTACTGAAATATTCCAACTCTTACAGTTCAACGAAAAAAAAAATCAAAAATTAACTTTGAAATATCTTCAGAATGTAACAGTGACAAGGTAAACCATTTGAAACAACAAAAGAATGAAATAGTTAGAAGGTAAATCACGACAAAACACTACTGAAATATTCCAACTCTTACATTTCAATGAAAAAAATCCAAAATGAACTTTGAAACATCAAGAGAATGTAACAGTGACAATTCCAAGGGGGAGGGGGGTCGGAGGGGGGGGGGTTGGAGGGGGGAGGAGTTTATCAGGGGGTTGGGGAGGTGGGGGTGGGGGCAGGAGTTGGGGGGGGGGGGGAAGTTGGTGGGGAGGGGGTCCTTGGGGTTTGGGTAGGGACCCTACAACACTGTTCAAATGGTAGTTGTGTATACCGAACACAGTTGAGAATCGCCCAAATAAAAAAAAATATGTATCTCTGAATAGGAGTTAGCATTCCCTCAGATGGTTTACCATTTTCGTTTCTGTCAATGCCTATAATCATACCATAATGAAGAATCATGTCTAACATTAAAACATCCATAACAGTTCGAATAACTCATCGTCAGAGTTTTAAACCCCTGTTCAAGGTCAAACATAAAATAAAACTATTTATCTTCAGAAGAGAGAACTTTTACTTTTCTTCACCTCTCTGAGAAAACTCAAAATTAAAGTGGAACTTTTTCTATCTTCAAGCAGAATATACAGAATTCAACTGTAACTTTTTTCTATCTTCTATGGAGAAATTTAGAACAGAAATTTTAAATTTTTTTTGTATCTGAGAAAATTCAGAACTGAAGTGGAACTTTTTTCTCTTCTTTGGTGAAATTCAGAATTGAGCTAACTTTTTTTCTCTTCTTTAAGAAAATTCAGAAGAGAACTTGAACATTTTTGCACTTCTATGAGAAAACTCTGAATTAAAGTGGAACTCTTTATCTTCATGGCGAATATTCGCAAACAAAGTATAACTTTTTTCTATCTTTCACGAGAAATTTTAGAACAGAATTTTAATTTTTTTCATATCTTTGAGGAAAATCAGAACTGAAGTGGAACCTTTTTATTTTCTCTAGAAAAAATAGAATTGATCTGTGACTTATTTTTTTCTTTGTGAAAATTCAGAAGAGAACTTGGAATTTTCTTCACTTTTTTGAGAAAACTCAGAACTAAAGTGTAAACTTTTTATCTTCAGAAGAGAACCATAGCTTTTCTTCACTTCTTTGAGAACACTCAGAATTAAAGTGGAACTCGTTATCTTCATGGCGAATATTCACAATATTGTTAAAACTTTTTTCTTTTTTTTTCTTTGAGAAAATTCAGAAGAGAACTTGAACTTTTCTCCACTTCTTTGAGAAAACTCTGAATTAAAGTGAAACTCTTTATTATCATGGTGAATATTCGCAATCAAAGTGCAGACCAGTAAATTAAGGATCTATAAACCCATTTATTGATCCTATAAGGATCTATAACCCATTTGATTGCGAATATTCGCAATCAAAGTGCAGACCTGTAAATTAAGGATCTATAAACCCATTTTTGCGTACCATTTGTTTGGAATAAACTATATTTTTTGCTACAAATAAACATTTTTAGTTGTCCTGAGCCATTACGAGTTAGCCACACCTCTAATTATGTATCTATAAACACATTTGTGGGTATCATTTGTTTAGAACAAACTATATTTTTTGGTAGAAATAAATATTTCTAGCTGTCCTTAGCCATTACGAGATAGCCAGACCTCTAAACTAAGCATCTATAAACCCGATAGCCAGACCTCTAAACTAAGCATCTATAAACCCATTTGTGTGTACCATTTGTTTAGAATAAACTATATTTTTTGCTAGAAATAAACTTTTTAGCAGTCCTTAGCCATTACGAGATAGCTAGATCTGTAAATTAAGGATCTATAAACCCATTTTTGGGTACCATTTGTTCAGAACTAACTATATTATTTTGGTAGAAATAAACATTTGTAGCAGTCCTTATCCATTACGAGATGGCTAGACCTCTAAATTAAGGATCTATAAACCCATTTTTGCGTACCGTTTATTTAGAATAAACTATATTTTTTGCAAGAAATAAACGTTTTTAGCTGTCCTTATTAGAATTTATTAGAATTAATTATATTTGTTGCTAGAAATAAACATTTTTAGCTGTCCTTAACCATTACGAGATAGCCAGACCTGTAAATTAACGATCTATAAACCCATTTTTGGGTTCCATTTGTTCAGAACTAACTATATTATTTTGGTAGAAATAAACATTTGTAGCAGTCCTTATCCATTACGAGATAGCTAGACCTCTAAATTAAGGATCTATAAACCCATTTTTGCGTACCATTTATTTAGAATAAACTATATTTTTTGCTAGAAATAAACGTTTTAAGCTGTCCTTAACCATTACGAGATAGCCAGACCTGTAAATTAAGTATCTCTATACCCATTTTTGCGTACTATTTATTTAGGATAAACTATGTTTGCTGCTAGAAATAAACATTTTTACTGTCCTGAGCCATTACGAGATATACAGACCTGTAAATCAAGTATCTATAAACCCATTTTGGGTACCATTTATTTAGAATTAACTATTTTATTTTAGTAGAAATAAACATTTTAAGCAGTCCTTAGCCATTACGTGATAGCCAGACCTGTAAATTAAGGATCTATAAACCCATTTTTGGGTACTATTTATTTAGGATACACTATACTTTTTGCTATAAATAAACATTTTTAGCTGTCCTTACCCATTACGAGATATCCAGACCTGTTAATTAAGTATCTATAAACCCATTTGTGAGTATCATTTGTTCAGAATTAACTATATGTTTTGATAGAAATAAACATTTTTAGCTGTCCTTAGCCATTACGAGATAGCCAGACCTGTAAATTAAGGATCTATAAACGCATTTTTGCGTACCATTTATTTAGAATAAACAATATTTTCTGCTAAAAATAAACATTTTACTTAGTCATAACTGTCCTTAGTCATTACGAGATATCCAGACCTGTTAATTAAGTATCTATAAACTCATTTGTGGGTACCATTTGTTAAGAATTAACTATATTTTTTGCTAGAAATAAACATTTTTAGCTGTCCTTAGCCATTACGAGATAGCCAGACCTGTAAATTAAGGATCTATAAACCCATTTTTGCGTACCATTTAGTTAGAATAGACTATATTTTCTGATAGAAATAAACATTTTTAGCTGTCTTTAGCCATTACGAGATATCCAGACCTGTAAATTAAGCATCTGTAAACCCATTTTTGCGTGCCATTTATGTAGAATAAACTATATTTGCTGCTAGAAATAAGCATTTTTACTGTCCTTAGCCATTACGAGATATCCAGACCTGTTAATTAAGTATCTATAAACTC
Source organism: Artemia sinica (assembly GCA_027921565.1). Lineage (NCBI taxonomy): Eukaryota > Metazoa > Arthropoda > Branchiopoda > Anostraca > Artemiidae > Artemia > Artemia sinica. The sequence goes on from CM051264.1 coordinate 48,910,552, forward strand.
ATTTGTGGGTACCATTTGTTAAGAATTAACTATATTATTTTGGCAGAAATAAATATTTTTAGCAGTCCTTAGCCATTACGTGATAGCCATACCTGTAAATTAAGGATCTATAAACCCATTTTTACGTACCATTTATTTAGAATTAACTATATTTTTTGCTAGAAATAAATATTTTTAGCTGCCCTTACCCATTACGAGATAGCCAGACCTGTAAATTAACGATCTATAAACCCATTTGTGGGTACCATTTTTTCAGAATTAACTATATTATTTTGGTAGAAATATACATTTTTAGCAGCCCTTAGCCATTACGAGATAGTCAGACCTGTAAATTAAGGATATATAAGCCAATTTTAGCGTACCATTTATTTAGAATAAACTATATTTTTGGCTATAAATAAACATTTTTAGCTGTCCTTAATCATTACGAGATAGCAAGAGATGTAAATTAAGTATCTATAAACCTATTTGTGGGCACATTTTCTCAGAATTAACTACATTTTTTGGTAGAAATAAACATTTTTAGCTGTTCTTAGCCATGATGAGATAGCCAGACCTGTAAATTAAGTATCTATAATTCCATTTTTGCGTACCTTTTATTTAGAATAAACTATATTTGCTGCTAGAAATAAACATTTTTACTGTCCCTACCAATTACGAGATAGCCAAACCTGTAAATTAAGTGTCTTTAATCCTGTTTGTGGGTACGATTTGTTCAGAATTATCTATATTTTTTGCTAGAAATAAACATTTTTAGCTGTCCTTAACAATTACGAGATAGCCAGACCTGTAATTTAAGGAATTATAAACCCATTTTTGCATACCATTTATTTAGAATTAACTATATTTTTTGCTAGAAATAAACATTTTTACTGTCCCTACCAATTACGAGATAGCCAAACCTGTAAATTAAGTATCTTTAAACCCGTTTGTGGATACCATTCGTTCAGAAAAACTATATTTTTGCTAGAAACAAACATTTTTAGCTGTCCTTAGCCATTACGTGATAGCCAGACCTGTAATTTAAGGAATTATAAACCCATTTTTGCATACCATTTATTTAGAATTAACTATATTTTTTGCTAGAAATAAACATTTTTAGCAGTCCTTGGCCATTACGTGATAGCCAGACCTGTAATTTAAGGAATTATAAACCCATTTTTGCATACCATTTATTTAGAATTAACTATATTTTTTGCTAGAAATAAACATTTTCACTGTCCTTAGCCATTACGAGATATCCAGACCTGTAAATTAAGTATCTATAAATCCATTCGTGGGCACTATTTGTTCAGAATTAACTATATTATTTTGGTAGAAATAAACATTTTTAGCAATCCTTAGCCATTACGTGATAACCAGACCTGTAAATTAAGGAATTATAAACCCATTTTTGCATACCATTTATTTAGAATAACTATATTCTTTGCTAAAAAATAAACATTTTTAGCTGTACTTCCCCATTACGAGATAGCCAGACCTGTAAATTAAGTATCTATATACCCATTTGTGGGTACCATTTGTTCGGAATTAACTATATTATTTTGGTAGAAATATACATTTTTAGCTGTCCTTAGCCACTACAAGATAGTCAGACCTGTAAAATAAGGATCTATAAACCCATTTTTGCGTACCATTTATTTTTTTCTATTTTTTAATTTCTGTGTCTTAAGTGCGTCGCTTAGGAACAATAAACTATTCAGCGTTTTGTAAACGATTTTCAAACTGTATCTAGCCTGCAGACATTTAATTTAACAGATCAGTAAAAAAGTCTAAGAAAATAGATGTTTTCGATGTGTCTTAATTTTTAAAATGCTGGTAATTTCTTTTAATAGTGATTTTATTCCTAGATGTTTGCATGAATAGCTGAAGTACCTAAGGTTAGTAAATAGAAAAGTCATAATGAGGAAAGATTTTAGGACATGGGGGGACTTTTAAAAAAAAGGATAATATTCTAAATGACATATTTGATAATGTTAGGCAGAAAGTATCAGAATTGGATATTCAAAGCACCCGCTTTTCTAAGTCCCGAAAGATGAGATCAGAAATGACGTTCTGATAACTTTTTTCTTACACATTTTTAAATCTTAATGGAGCATCTATATTGAAAATTGGGGGATGACAAAAAAAGTTGGAAGGGAGGGGGGCTCCTTGGAGGTTGGGGAGAGGGGACCCATGGAGGTTGGGGAGAGGGGACCCTTGGAGGTTGAGGTCATGGAGGATGGGACCCATAGTAGTTTGGGGGGAGGGGACCCTTGGAGGTTGAGGTCATTGGTGCTTGCGGTCCTTGATGGTTCATAGCTATAATCATCTCACTAGTTGATTTCTAAGGATTTCTATGGATTGTTCTGAATTTCTTTATTAAAATTCCTTTCTTGGCATCTGCATCTCTATTAGTATTAACTTTTTAGTATACTATAATGTTAGAGCATATTTTATATTGACAACACTGTTCAAATGGTACTTGTGTATTATACAGAACACAGTCGAGAACCACCAAAATAAAAAATAATATGTATCTCTTAATAGAGTTAGCATTCCCTGAGATGCCTTACCTTTTTTGTTTCTACTTTCAAATACCCTAAAATGTTAGTTAATCTCTGAAGTTTCCTATGTTCTTGGAATTGTGCACAGATACATTTTAAATTCCCATGAAACCTTCAAAATTCATAAACATGTTTCATGGAGAAATTGTGTCAAACAGATATCTTGTCCCGTCAGTATTCCCGTTACGTAAATTCATTGCTCTGGTGATGTAATCTTGTACCGGTCATATTCGCTGAGCATGTTGCGTCACTCCCGTTAGTAGGTCAATGCCCATATATGGATTCCTTTAGCGCTATAAGGGCTTCTTCTACTAATGTACGGGTTGAGTTGAGTGGAATTAAGTTGCATGGGCCTGGCTTAAATAAGGGCTAAGCTATATGGGGTTGGATCCAGTGGTTTGAATGAGCGTTGAGCTGAAGCAGGTTCACTTTACAGGGGTTGAGCTAAATGGGAAGAGTTACATAGACACTGATCTTAGATATTTAATGAAAAAGGGACCACAGTACTTCTCAAGCAGTATACAAGGACCACATTTTCATTATCAAAACAAAAAATGACACGTTGAGTAGGTCCAACCCATTATTATTGTTCGGGTATAGAGTGCAGATGTCGTAAAATATCACAAAGCATAGGCTTGACAGGTTTCATTTGTTTTATTAGGCCTTAGCAATATGTCTAAAATACATCGTTCTGCTTTTAAGTATTATATCGCTGTTTTGTCATGGATCAAAAACAAACTCTGCTCTAAGCAGTGGCAGGGAAATTAATAAATGTAGCTGTATTTATGAAAATGCACAATCTTTTGGATACAACCGAGTTTCCTGTAGAAGAAACAATAATTTACTACCTTTCATTTCACTAACAGTAATGTCCGTATTACTAACGAACATAATTACGGATACCCTAACTAAAAGAGGTAACATTAGTACCTTTTGTGTATTTTTCAATTCTATAAAGTAACATTTAGCCGCCCAGAAAATAAGGTTGTAAGAAGGGAAGGAATAAACTTTGTTCCTCCTCCCACAAGAATAGCGCTAGATGCAACGCTTCAGTATTAAAGGACGCAATTTTCTTAATTATAATCAAGGATAAGTATTGGCATGGTAATTCTAGTGCGGTACTCATTATAATAGCATTGATCAATCAAGGGGGGGGGGATATTTCCCCATGGATTTGTTCCTGCCCCCCCCCCCCCCAAACCCTATATTTTAAAAACACCTTTTTTAGAGGGGTACTTTCATTGAAAATTGCATTTTTGGGTATTTTCTTTTAAAAAATTAAAAAAAAATTGCGCTCTTAGATTTTGTAAAAAGAGCCATTTGTCCCTCATCCTATATTTTCGTAGATTGACGGTACTGAATACTATTATTTTAGTTCTCAACTTTTTAATGTTGCTTATTGAAAAACTCTGCATGTACTGAACGAAAGTTTTGCAAACATTGAGAAAAATAAACCCAGTGCAGTAAACTTTAAAAGCATACCAACAAACAGATACATTACCTGCGATAAAAGTTTTGATGAGTTATAACTCAAACACAGGGAAACAGGGAGTTTACCTATAAAAACTGTCGTGAATTGGAAACCTTTCGTTCATTTTACTGGCTTAAAATTCCATACAAAAGAGCCAATCAGTTTTCGAAAAATACACATATATCGTACGAAACAAATTCATTTGATGAAAGTTACCAGCTTAAAACGGTTTTGAAATTTATCAGGTGTTAAAAAGGCGGGGCTTTTGTCTCTCCAGAAATAAGGAATAATCATGTAATGTTATGTATATTGTTATTAGCTTGTATATGTTGCTGCTAATTTTCTTAATATGTTTTACTCTAGAAAAACTTAATGTAGCATTAACGGGTAAGCTCGGAACATACGAATTATTTTATATTATATAAATTTATCAATTATAAATCATAAAAACAAGAAATTATTAGTTAAATAGACTCAAAAATTGACTTAATGACGAATAAATCAGCAAAACCGGTACTAAAAAGCAAAGTAATATGGGAAAAACAAAACTAAGGTGAATATCAGAGGCAACGCTGTAGCGTTGCCTATAGTAAAGGCCATACGGCTCCATTGTTTTATTATTATTATTTTTTTCCCAGAGGCACTTCATACGGAAGAGGTCGTCGTAGGAACTTCAAAGGGGGCTCATTCGATTGGAAATCGAGAGTTCTAGTGCCCTTTTTAATAGTCGAAAATGATTGGAAGGCAACTAGCCCTCACCCCCCCCACGCCCATCATTCCCCCAAATACATCCAATCAAAAATTTGAGATAGCCATTTTGTTCAGCGTACTTGATTTCCAGATAGAAAATATATTTTTGAGGAGGACGCTCCCCCACAACCCTCATGGCAAGGGTTTTAAGTTATACCCTGGGGGCCTATAAGGTTTTTATAGAAGGCGTTGTCGTAGAAACTTCAAAACAGGCTCAATCGATTGGAAATTAAAGGGCTAGTGCCCTTTTTAATAGTCGAAAGTGATTGGAGTGTAACTAGCCCCCCTCCCCCCCCCACGCCCATCATTTCCCCAAACACATCCAATCAAAATTTTGAGATAGCCATTTTGTTCAGCGTAGTTGATTTCCAGATAGAAAATATATTTTTGAGGAGGACACTCCCCCAAAACCCTCAGGGCAAGGGTTTTAAGTTATACCCTGGGGGCATATAAGGTTTTTATAGAAGGCGTTGTCGTAGCAACTTCAAAAAAGGCTCATTCGATTGGAAATTCAAAAAGCTAGTGCCCTTTTTAATAGTCGAAAGTGATTGGAGGGCAACTTGCCCCCCCCGCCCCTTATTCTCCCAAACAAATCCAATCAAAATTTTGAGATAGCCATTTTGTTCAGCGTCGTTGATTTCCAGATAGAAAATATATTTTTGAGGAGGACACTCCCCCACAACCGTCAGGGCAAGGGTTTTAAGTTATGCCCTGGGGGCATATAAGGTTTTTATAGAAGGCGTTGTCGTAGAAACTTCAAAAAGGTTCATTCGATTGGATATTCAAAGGGATAGTGCCCTTTTTAATAGTCGAAAGTGATTGGAGGGGAACTAGCCCCCCCCCCCCCCACGCCCATCATTCCCCCAAACACATCCAATCAAAATTTTGAGATAGCCATTTTGTTCAGCGTAGTTGATTTTCACATAGAAAAAATGTTTTTGAGGAGGACAATCCCCCACAACCCTCAGGGCAAGGGTTTTAAGTTATGCCCTGGGGGCATATAAGGTTTTTATAGAAGGCGTTGTCGTAGAAACTTCAAAAACGGCTCATTCGATTGGAAATTCAAACGGCTAGTGCCCTTTTTAATAGTCAAAAGTGATTGGAGGGCAACTAGCCCCCCCACGCCCATCATTCCCCCAAACACATCCAATCAAAATTTTGAGATAGCCATTTTGTTCAGCGTAGTTGATTTCCAGATAGAAAATATGTTTTTGAGGAGGACAATCCCCTAAAACCCCCAGGGGAAGGGTTTTAAGTTATGCCCTGGGGGCTTGTAAGGTTTTTATAGAAGGCGTTGTCGTAGAAACTTCAAAACAGGCTCATTCGATTGGAAATTAAAGGGATAGTGCCCTTTTTAATAGTCGAAAATCATTGGAGGGCAACTCCCCCCCCACGCCAATCATTCCCCCAAACACATCCAATCAAAATTTTGAGATAGCCGTTTTGTTCAGCATAGCTGATTTCCAGATAGAAAATATATTTTTGAGGAGGACAATCCCCCACAACCCTCAGGGCAAGGGTTTTAAGTTAAGCCCTGGGGGCATATAAGGTTTTTATAGAAGGCGTTGGTGAAAAAATCAGGTTTGATTTTTCAGAGGCATGTAAATTAAGCTGTCTATAGCACAGGCCATAAGGCTTCAATGTTTTATTATTATTAATTTAAAAAAAAAACCTTACATAAAAATAAGTTTTCTAAGAAGAGTAAAGAGCCATATTGAACCCAGGACCAGCAGCAATTAATTCCTATTATAGTTAAAACTCAAAAAGATCAGAAATTACTGTTAAAGAATAAACAAAACCCCGAACGAACAGAAATTAAAATTAACTATCTTACAAACGTAAAGATAACCGGTGCAAACATAAATAAATGAATAAATCTTATATAGCTTCAATATTTTTTATTACTTTCCCCCCAGAGCTGCTTTATATGCAAGGGTTAAAAAAAACCATTTTGTTAAAAATAGTTGAAAGGTTAAGTAACAAAACTCTGGCGTTGACAAAACCCCCAGGGCCCGGGGACAGGAAGGGATTCTCGTATAAACTTCAGAGAGGGCTCATTTGATTGGAAATTGGAAGTTCTAGTCCAGCTCTTAAGAGTCAAAATTGATCGAAGGGCAAATAACCCCCCACACGCCCTTTTTCCCCACCCCTTCCTTTGAACTAATTCTGTTTATACCTGAAGGTCCAATGAGAGTTAAAATGTTTTGGTATTAACACACACCTATTAGGCATCTGCTCTGCTCCCTAACAAGGAAAGAAACAGAGAGTGTAAGAAAGTGGCGGATCCAGGGGAGGGGACACTCCCCCACAACCCTCAAGGCAAGGGTTTTAAGTTGTATCCTGGGGGCAAATAAGGTTTTTATAGAGGGCGGTGTCGTAGAAACTTCAAAAAGGCTCATTCGATTGGAAGTTCAAAGGGCTAGTGCCCTTTTTAAAAGTTGAAAGTGATTTGAGGGCAACTAAGCCCCCTCTCACGCCCACCTTTTCCCCAAAGACATCCAATCAAAATTTTGAGACAGACATTTAATTAAACGTAGTTTTAAGTTCTGGAAATTAGGTCTTTGAGGATGACAACTCCCCCACAGCCTTCAGGGCAAGGGTTGTAATTTTAGGATTCTCCGAATCCTTCCATTATTTCTTATGGAAGAGATGCTCGTATAAACTTTACAAAGGGCTCATTTGACTGAAAATTGAAAGTTCTTGTTCACTTTTTAAGAGTCAAAAGAGATAGGAGGGTAACTAGCCCCCCTCCCCCCCCACGCCCATCATTTCCCCAAACACATCCAATCAAAATTTTGAGATAGCCATTTTGTTCAGCGTAGTTGATTTCCAGATAGAAAATATATTTTTGAGGAGGACACTCCCCCACAACCCTCAGGGCAAGGGTTTTAAGTTATACCCTGGGGGCATATAAGGTTTTTATAGAAGGCGTTGTCGTAGCAACTTCAAAAAAGGCTCATTCGATTGGAAATTCAAAAAGCTAGTGCCCTTTTTAATAGTCGAAAGTGATTGGAGGGCAACTTGCCCCCCCCGCCCCTTATTCTCCCAAACAAATCCAATCAAAATTTTGAGATAGCCATTTTGTTCAGCGTCGTTGATTTCCAGATAGAAAATATATTTTTGAGGAGGACACTCCCCCACAACCGTCAGGGCAAGGGTTTTAAGTTAAGCCCTGGGGGCATATAAGGTTTTTATAGAAGGCGTTGTCGTAGAAACTTCAAAACAGGCTCATTCGATTGGACATTAAAGGGCTAGTGCCCTTTTAATAGTCGAAAGTGATTGGAGCGCAACTAGCCCCCCCCCCCACGCCCATCATTTCCCCAAACACATCCAATCAAAATTTTGAGATAGCCATTTTGTTCAGCGTAGTTGATTTCCAGATAGAAAGTACGTTTTGAGGAGGACACTCCCCCACAACCTTCAGGGCAAGGGTTTAAGATATGCCCTGGGGGAATATAAGGTTTTTATAGAAGGCGTTGTCGTAGAAACTTCAAAAAGGTTCATTTGATTGGATATTCAAAGGGATAGTGCCCTTTTTAATAGTCGAAAGTGATTGGAGGGCAACTAGCCCCCCCCCCACGCCCATCATTCCCCCAAACACATCCAATCAAAATTTTGAGATAGCCATTTTGTTCAGCGTAGTTGATTTTCACATAGAAAACATGTTTTTGAGGAGGACAATCCCCCACAACCCTCACGGCAAGGGTTTTAAGTTATGCCCTGGGGGCATATAAGGTTTTTATAGAAAGCGTTGTCGTAGAAACTTCAAAAACGGCTCATTCGATTGGAAATTCAAACGGCTAGTGCCCTTTTTAATAGTCAAAAGTGATTGGAGGGCAACTAGACCCCCCCACGCCCATCATTTCCCCAAACACATCCAATCAAAATTTTGAGATAGCCATTTTGTTCAGCGTAGTTGATTTCCAGATAGAAAATATGTTTTTGAGGAGGACAATCCCCTAAAACCCCCAGGGGAAGGGTTTTAAGTTATGCCCTGGGGGCTTGTAAGGTTTTTATAGAAGGCGTTGTCGTAGAAACTTCAAAAAAGGCTCATTCGATTGGAAATTCAAAGGGATAGTGCCCTTTTTAATAGTCAAAAGTGATTGGAGGGCAACTATCCCCCCCACGCTAATCATTCCCCCAAACACATCCAATCAAAATTTTGAGATAGCCGTTTTGTTCAGCATAGCTGATTTCCAGATAGAAAATATATTTTTGAGGAGGACAATCCCCCACAACCCTCAGGGCAAGGGTTTTAAGTTAAGCCCTGGGGGCATATAAGGTTTTTATAGAAGGCATTGGTGAAAAAATCAGGTTTGATTTTTCAGAGGCATGTAAATTAAGCTGTCTATAGCACAGGCCATAAGGCTTCAATGTTTTACTATTATTAATTTAAAAAAAAACCTTACATAAAGATAAGTTTTCTAAGAAGAGTAAAGAGCCATATTGAACCCAGGACCAGCAGCAATTAATTCCTATTATAGTTAAAACTCAAAAAGATCAGAAATTACTGTTAAAGAATAAACAAAACCCCGAACGAACAGAAATTAAAATTAACTATCTTACAAACGTAAAGATAACCGGTGCAAACATAAATAAATGAATAAATCTTATATAGCTTCAATATTTTTTATTACTTTCCCCCAGAGCTGCTTTATATGCAAGGGTTAAAAAAACCATTTTGTTAAAAATAGTTGAAAGGTTAAGTAACAAAACTCTGGCGTTGACAAAACCCCCAGGGCCCGGGGACAGGAAGGGATTCTCGTATAAACTTCAGAGAGGGCTCATTTGATTGGAAATTGGAAGTTCTAGTCCCGCTCTTAAGAGTCAAAATTGATCGAAGGGCAAATACCCCCCCCACACGCCCTTTTTCCCCACCCCTTCCTTTGAACTAATTCTGTTTATACCTGAAGGTCCAATGAGAGTTAAAATGTTTTGGTATTAACACACACCTATTAGGCATCTGCTCTGCTCCCTAACAAGGAAAGAAACAGAGAGTGTAAGAAAGTGGCGGATCCAGGGGAGGGGACACTCCCCCACAACCCTCAAGGCAAGGGTTTTAAGTTATATCCTGGGGGCAAATAAGGTTTTTATAGAGGGCGGTGTCGTAGAAACTTCAAAAAAGGCCCATTCGATTGGAAATTCAAAGGGCTAGTGCCCTTTTTAAAAGTTGAAAGTGATTTGAGGGCAACTAAGCCCCCTCTCACGCCCACCTTTTCCCCAAAGACATCCAATCAAAATTTTGAGACAGACATTTAATTAAACGTAGTTTTAAGTTCTGGAAATTAGGTCTTTGAGGATGACAACTCCCCCACAGCCTTCAGGGCAAGGGTTGTAATTTAGGATTCTCCGAATCCTTTCCATTATTTCTTATGGAAGAGATGCTCGTATAAACTTTACAAAGGGCTCATTTGACTGAAAATTGAAAGTTCTTGTTCACTTTTTAAGAGTCAAAAGAGATAGGAGGGTAACTAGCCCCCCCTCATCCAAGCCCTAAATGCATCAGATAAAAATTTTGAGACAGACATTTTGTTAAAATAGTTCAAAGTTCTGATAACAAAAGACTCCGGTGTCGAAACAGCCCATCAGGCCTGGGGTAGGCATTTTAAGTTATGCCCTGGGGCATAACTTATTAAGGGGGGCTAATAACTTATGGGAAGGGGTTTTGTATGGGAAGAACACATAGGAAATCCATTATAATTATCCAATTATAAGGTTAAAATACATACTTTGTGATAGATGCAAAATTGCTTGGGCACACAAAATCCCATTAAGGTCAATTCCAAACAGTCGTGGTACCTTTGTGTCAGCAAGTGAAATGGTCTAAACCCCCTTATTGGAGCTATTTTTTCAATCCATTCATTGTTGTCAATCGCTGTCCACAAGTTATGCAAGCTGTCTATTGTTCATATATAAGGTTTTTATCAAAGAGGTAATCGTATAGTCTTTGAAAAAAGCTTCATTCGATTTAAATTGAAAGTTCTAGATCTGTTTTTTAAAGTCAAGAATAATCGGACAGTAAGTACCCCCCCCCCCATGCCATAAAAACTTGAAAGTTTTTGCAATAAAAAACGAACAAAAATTAATTAAAAAAAAACTTTTCGAAAAATAAGTTTTTCAAAGAAAAGTAAAGGCCATTTTAAACTTAAGCTCAGGAGATACAAATACCTGTTAAAATTCAAACTCAAAACGACCAGAAATTACTATTAAAGAATAAATGAAACCCAAAACGAACAGAAATTAAAATAAACAATCATAGCAAAAAACATATAACAAGTAATAATATAAATGAATAAATAGATCTTAAAGCGAGTAATGCTTAAATTGAATATGAATCAAGCTTAAAACGAAAACAAATATTTTGCTATTAGTATATATGAAACTTAAAACGAACAGAAATTAAAGAAACAATCAATGCGAACAAACATACAATATATATTAATGTAAATGAATAATAAATCTTAAAACGAGTGAAACTTAAAAAGAATATGCAAATCAAGTTTGAATCAAATAAAAATAACTACAAACAAGAGTTTGGGTATCGCCTCACTGCAGAAGCCTAAAACCTACTGCGTCATTGGCGCTTCACTGAAAACGAATTATATTACAAATGTTTTCTTTTGTACTTAATATTGAAAATAAATATTAAAATTACAGTAAAATTCTTTTACAGTAAAAGCTTTTAGAAATTACAGTAAAAGCTTTTAGCAATTAATATCATTATGCATCAAATATTCAGTTTAATTTATTAGTTCTTTTCAAGATTGGTCAAGACAAATATAGCTTCACTACAAACAAAATTTGGATACTGCCCTCTTCTTTAACTGTAAAAACCTAAAGCCTTCTGCGTCATTGCTGCTTCACTGAAAACGAATTACTCGTATATTACAAATTTATTATTTTCCAGTTCTTACAGCATTGAAAATGAAAATAAAAATAACAGTGAAAAAACAATCTTTAACTGATGGATCTTTCAATAATTAATATCATTATATATCTAATATTCAATTTGATTTTGTTTATACTTTCCAAGACTGTTCAAGACTCATATAGTTTTGCCATTTTTTTAACTCTGCCATTTTTTCTAACTAATCGTGTTAGTTTGTTGTGAAAACATTCTATGGCTTCTAGGCATTTCTATTTGAGCGGAAAACTTCACCTCAAACTTTGTGGAATATGTATTTTCTTGCATGAAACACCAAAATATAATAAAATGTAAAGTTTCGGAGTGTTCCACCACTCGCAAGCAAGTGCCATTAGTATTTTGAATCCGCATGGTCAATTTAGGGGGTGGAGGGTAGGCTAATTCTCGTAGCAGCCCCATTCCGTCGTGGTATGATTCACATTTTCAACACCTGGCTTCCGGACTATCATATAATCTACCAAGCATACAACTACCCCAAATCAGTATCAATAAATAAATGAAACCCAAAACGAACAAAAATTAAAATAAATATTAGAGTCAAACTCAAAACGAGCATAAATTAATATGAGTAGGGTTCAAAACCCCTATGCTTTCTAAAAGCCAGAATATAATTTGTACTTTACTGAAAAAAAATTCAAATGAGTTTACTGAAAAAAAATGTGAGTAGGAAGGGCATAATATCTTTCGAGGCTACACATGTGCTGCCATCTACAATTGGGTCTAACGCCAAGCTAACATAATTTATTCAAGGATTATCGATCCACGAAGGGGAGAGAATTTCTGAGAAATTAATTTACATAATCGAAGGGAATTATTGATTCACGAAAGGGGAATTTATTTCTTGTTTCTAAGGGGAACTATTGATCCATGAAAGGGGAATTTATTTTTTGTTTCTAAGGGGAATTATTGATCCATTAAGGAATTAGAAATGACGTCACTTGTTTCCTAGGAATTATACGGGACTCTAAAGAGATAGAAATTCTATATTTTTAAAAGGGATAAATGGTCTTTAGTGACAGAGATAAATTGATATTCTATTTTTAAATATGGCTTCTGTGATCTTTAGTGACAGAGATAAATTGATATTCTATCGACGCCATAATAGTGTAGCTAGGAACACCTAAGAGATGAAGAGATTAACGCGGGAAAGGGTTTCCTAGGAATTTCAAATATGACCGCGCAGGGATGCCGAAACAAAGGAACACGCAGAAATTACTTTTAGGGGATTATTTGGGCGAAACAGTTTCAGACATTTTAGGGGATTATTTGGGAGAAGAAACAGTTTGAGACATTTTAGAAGATGATTTGGGGTGAAACTCTGTGGTAGTTATAATACACAAGTTCCATTTGAACAATGTTGTGAGGTCCCCATACCCCAACCCCAAAGGTCCCCCGGGCCCCCAAATGCCCCCAGACCCTCAAATGCCCCCCGGGCCCCCAAAGGGACCCCAGGCCCTAAAGGCCTCAAAGGGCCCCCAACTTTTTTGCCTCATATTTTTTAATACTTTTTTATTTGCGCATTTGAGACACAGAAGGGCCCCATCCCCGAACTTTTTGGCTCCCCTGCCATAATTAGTGTTTTGTCGTGGTTTACCTTGTCATAGTTACATTCTCTTGATTTTTCAAAGTTTATTTGAATTTCTTTCGTTGAAATGCAAGAGTTGGAATATTTCAGTAGTGTTTTGTCGTGTTTTACCTTGTCAGTGTTACATTCTCTTGATTTTTCAAAGTTCATTTTGAATTTCTTTCATTGAAATTCAAAAGTTGCAATATTTCAGTAGTGTTTTGCTGTGGTTTACCTTGTCACAGTTACATTGCCTCGGTTTTTCAAAGTTCATTTTGGATTTCTTTCCTTGAAATGCAAGAGTTGTAATATTTCAGTAGTGTTTTGTCGTGCTTTACCGTGTCACAGTTACATTCTCTTGATTTTTCAAAGTTCATTTTGGATTTCTTTTGTGAAATGCAAGAGTTGGAATATTTCAGTAGTGTTTTGTCGTGGTTTACCTTGTCACAGTTACATTCTCTTGATTTTTCAAAGTTCATTTTTGGATTTTTTCGTTGAAATGCAAGAGTTGGAATATTTCAGTAGTGTTTTGTTATGGTTTACCTTGTCACAGTTACATTCTCTTCATTTTTCAAAGTTCATTTTGGATTTCTTTCATTGAAATGCAAGAGTTGGAATATTTCAGTAGTGTTTTGTTGTGGTTTACCTTGTCACAGTTACATTCTCTTGATTTTTCAAAGTTCATTTTGGATTTCTTTCGTTGAAATGCAAGAGTTGGAATATTTCAGTAGTGTTTTGTTGTGCTTTACCTTGTCACAGTTACATTCTCTTGATTTTTCAAAGTTCATTTTGGATTTCTTTCGTTGAAATGCAAGAGTTGTAATATTTCAGTAGTGTTTTGTCATGGTTTACCTTGTCACAGTTACATTCTCTTGCTTTTTCAATGTTCATCTTTGAATTTCTGTCGTTGAAATGCAAGAGTTGGAATATTTCAGTGGTGTTTTGTTGTGCTTTACCTTGTCACAGTTACATTCTCTTGATTTTTCAAAGTTCATTTTGGATTTCTTTCGTTGAAATTTAAGAGTTGAAATATTTCAATAGTGTTTTGTTGTCCTTTACCTAGTCACAGTTACATTCTCTTGATTTTTCAAAGTTCATTTTGGATTTCTTTCATAGAAATGCAAGAGTTGGAATATTTCAGTAGTGTTTTGTTGTGCTTTACCTTGTCACAGTTACATTCTCTTGATTTTTCAAAGTTCATTTTGGATTTCTTTCGTTGAAATGCAAGAGTTGGAATATTTCAGTAGTGTTTTGTTGTGGTTTACCTTGTCACAGTTACATTCTCTTGATTTTTCAAAGTTCATTTTGGATTTCTTTCGTTAAAATGCAAGAGTTGGAATATTTCAGTAGTGTTTTGTTGTGCTTTACCTTGTCACAGTTACATTCTCTTGATTTTTCAAAGTTCATTTTGGATTTCTTTCGTTGAAATGCAAGAGTTGGAATATTTCAGTAGTGTTTTGTTGTGGTTTACCTTGTCACAGTTACATTCTCTTGATTTTTCAAAGTTCATTTTGGATTTCTTTCGTTAAAATGCAAGAGTTGGAATATTTCAGTAGTGTTTTGTTGTGCTTTACCTTGTCACAGTTACATTCTCTTGATTTTTCAAAGTTCATTTTGGATTTCTTTTTTTGAAATTTAAGAGTTGAAATATTTCAATAGTGTTTTGTTGTCCTTTACCTAGTCACAGTTACATTCTCTTGATTTTTCAAAGTTCATTTTGGATTTCTTTCATAGAAATGCAAGAGTTGGAATATTTCAGTAGTGTTTTGTTGTGCTTTACCTTGTCACAGTTACATTCTTTTGATTTTCAAAGTTCATTTTGGATTTCTTTCGTAGAAATGCAAGTGTTGGAATATTTTAGTAGTGTTTTGTTGTGGTTTATCTTGTCAGTGTTACATTCTCTTGATTTTTCAAAGTTCATTTTGGATTTCTTTCGTTGAAATACAAGAGTTGGAATATTTCAGTAGTGTTTTGTCGTGGTTTACCTTGTCACACTTATATTCTCTTGATTTTTCAAAGTTCATTTTGGATTTCTTTCGTTGAAATGCAAGAGTTGGAATATTTCAGTAGTGTTTTGTTATGATTTACCTTGTAACAGTTACATTCTCTTGATTTTTCAAAGTTCATTTTTGATTTCTTTCGTAGAAATGCAAGAGTTGGAATATTTCAGTAGTGTTTTGTTGTGCTTTACCTTGTCACAGTTACATTCTCTTGATTTTTCAAAGTTCATTTTGGATTTCTTTCGTAGAAATGCAAGAGTTGGAATCTTTCAGTAGTGTTTTGTCGTGGTTTACTTTGCCACTGTTACATTCATTTGATTTTTCAAAGTTCATTTTGGTTTTGTTTCGTTGAAATGCAAGAGTTGGAATATTTCAGTAGTGTTTTTTTGTGCTTTACCTTGTCACTGTTACATTCTCTTGATTTTTCAAAGTTCATTTTGGATTTCTTTCGTTGAAATGCAAGAGTTGGAATATTTCAGTAGTGTTTTGTCGTGGTTTACCTTGTCGCACTTACATTCTCTTGATTTTTCAAAGTTCATTTTGGATTTCTTTCGTTGAAATGCAAGAGTTGGAATATTTCAGTAGTGTTTTGTCGTGGTTTACCTTGTCGCACTTACATTCTCTTGATTTTTCAAAGTTCATTTTGGATTTCTTTCGTTGAAATGCAAGAGTTGGAATATTTCAGTAGTGTTTTGTCATGGTTTACCTTGTCACAGTTAAATTCTCTTGATATTTCAAAGTTCTTGTTGGATTTCTTTCATTGAAATGCAAGAGTTGGAATATTTCACTAGTGTTTTGTTGTGCTTTACCTTGACACAGTTACATTCTCTTGATTTTTCAAAGTTCTTTTTGGATTTCTTTCATTGAAATGCAAGAGTTGGAATATTTCAGTAGTGTATTGTTGTGCTTTACCTTGTCACAGTTACATTCTCTTCATTTTTCAAAGTTCATTTTGGATTTCTTTCATTGAAGTGCAAGAGTCGGAATATTTCAGTAGTGTTTTGTTGTGCTTTACCTTGTCACAGTTACATTCTCTTGATTTTTCAAAGTTCATTTTGGATTTCTTTTTTTGAAATTTAAGAGTTGAAATATTTCAATAGTGTTTTGTTGTCCTTTACCTAGTCACAGTTACATTCTCTTGATTTTTCAAAGTTCATTTTGGATTTCTTTCATAGAAATGCAAGAGTTGGAATATTTCAGTAGTGTTTTGTTGTGCTTTACCTTGTCACAGTTACATTCTCTTGATTTTTCAAAGTTCATTTTGGATTTCTTTCGTTGAAATGCAAGAGTTGGAATATTTCAGTAGTGTTTTGTTGTGGTTTACCTTGTCAGAATTACATTCTTTTGATTTTTCAAAGTTCATTTTGGATTTCTTTCGTAGAAATGCAAGTGTTGGAATATTTTAGTAGTGTTTTGTTGTGGTTTATCTTGTCATAATTACATTCTCTTGATTTTTCAAAGTTCATTTGGATTTCTTTCGTTGAAATACAAGAGTTGGAATATTTCAGTAGTGTTTTGTCGTGGTTTACCTTGTCACACTTATATTCTCTTGATTTTTCAAAGTTCATTTTGGATTTCTTTCGTTGAAATGCAAGAGTTGGAATATTTCAGTAGTGTTTTGTTATGATTTACCTTGTAACAGTTACATTCTCTTGATTTTTCAAAGTTCATTTTGATTTCTTTCGTAGAAATGCAAGAGTTGGAATATTTCAGTAGTGTTTTGTTGTGCTTTACCTTGTCACAGTTACATTCTCTTGATTTTTCAAAGTTCATTTTGGATTTCTTTCGTAGAAATGCAAGAGTTGGAATCTTTCAGTAGTGTTTTGTCGTGGTTTACTTTGCCACGTTACATTCATTTGATTTTCAAAGTTCATTTTGGTTTTGTTTCGTTGAAATCAAGAGTGGAATATTTCAGTAGTGTTTTTTGTGCTTTACCTGTCACTGTTACATTCTCTTGATTTTTCAAAGTTCATTTTGGATTTCTTTCGTTGAAATGCAAGAGTTGGAATATTTCAGTAGTGTTTTGTCGTGGTTTACCTTGTCGCACTTACATTCTCTTGATTTTTCAAAGTTCATTTGGAATTTCTTTCGTTGAAATGCAAGAGTTGGAATATTTCAGTAGTGTTTTGTCGTGGTTTACCTTGTCGCACTTACATTCTCTTGATTTTTCAAAGTTCATTTTGGATTTCTTTCGTTGAAATGCAAGAGTGGAATATTTCAGTAGTGTTTTGTCATGGTTTACCTTGTCACAGTTAAATTCTCTTGATATTTCAAAGTTCTTGTTGGATTCTTTCATTGAAATGCAAGAGTTGGAATATTTCACTAGTGTTTTGTTGTGCTTTACCTTGACACAGTTACATTCTCTTGATTTTTCAAAGTTCTTTTTGGATTTCTTTCATTGAAATGCAAGAGTTGGAATATTTCAGTAGTGTATTGTTGTGCTTTACCTTGTCACAGTTACATTCTCTTCATTTTTCAAAGTTCATTTGAATTTCTTTCATTGAAGTGCAAGAGTCGGAATATTTCAATAGTGTTCTGTCGTGGTTTACCTTGTCACAGTTACATTCTCTTGATTTTTCAAAGTTCATTTTGGATTTCTTTTTTTGAAATTTAAGAGTTGAAATATTTCAATAGTGTTTTGTTGTCCTTTACCTAGTCACAGTTACATTCTCTTGATTTTTCAAAGTTCATTTTGGATTTCTTTCATAGAAATGCAAGAGTTGGAATATTTCAGTAGTGTTTTGTTGTGCTTTACCTTGTCACAGTTACATTCTCTTGATTTTTCAAAGTTCATTTTGGATTTCTTTCGTTGAAATGCAAGAGTTGGAATATTTCAGTAGTGTTTTGTTGTGGTTTACCTTGTCACAGTTACATTCTCTTGATTTTTCAAAGTTCATTTTGGATTTCTTTCGTTAAAATGCAAGAGTTGGAATATTTCAGTAGTGTTTTGTTGTGCTTTACCTTGTCACAGTTACATTCTCTTGATTTTTCAAAGTTCATTTGGATTCTTTCGTTGAAATTTAAGAGTTGAAATATTTCAATAGTGTTTGTTGTCCTTACCTAGTCACAGTTACATTCTCTTGATTTTTCAAAGTTCATTTTGGATTTCTTTCATAGAAATGCAAGAGTTGGAATATTTCAGTAGTGTTTTGTTGTGCTTTACCTTGTCACAGTTACATTCTTTTGATTTTTCAAAGTTCATTTGGATTTCTTTCGTAGAAATGCAAGAGTTGGAATATTTCAGTAGTGTTTTGTTGTGGTTTATCTTGTCAGTGTTACATTCTCTTGATTTTTCAAAGTTCATTTTGGATTTCGTTCATTGAAATGCAAGAGTTGGAATTTTCAGTAGTGTTTTGTTGTGCTTTACCTTGTCACAGTTACATTCTCTTGATTTTTCAAAGTTCATTTTGGATTTCTTTCGTTGAAATTTAAGAGTTGAAATATTTCAATAGTGTTTTGTTGTCCTTTACCTAGTCACAGTTACATTCTCTTGATTTTTCAAAGTTCATTTTGGATTTCTTTCATAGAAATGCAAGAGTTGGAATATTTCAGTAGTGTTTTGTTGTGCTTTACCTTGACACAGTTACATTCTCTTGATTTTTCAAAGTTCTTTTTGGATTTCTTTTTTGAAATGCAAGAGTTGGAATATTTCAGTAGTGTTTTGTCGTAGTTTACCTTGTCACAGTTACATTCTCTTGATTTTTCAAAGTTCATTTTGGATTTCTTTCATTGAAATGCAAGAGTTGGAATTTTCAGTAGTGTTTTGTTGTGGTTTTACCTAGTCACTGTTACATTCTCTTGATTTTTCCAAGTTCATTTTTGATTTCTTTCGTTGAAATGCAAGAGTTGGAAATATTTCAATAGTGTTTTGTCTTGGTTTACCTTGTCAGTGTTACATTCTCTTGATTTTTCAAAGTTCATTTTGAATTTCTTTCGTTGAAATGCAAGAGTTGGAATATTTCAGTAGTGTTTTGTCGTGGTTTACCTTGTCACAGTTACATTCTCTTGATTTTTCATAGTTTATTTTGGATTTCTTTAATTGAAATGCAAGAGTTGGAATATTTCAGTGTTGTTTTGTCGTGGTTTACCTTGTCACAGTTACATTCTCTTTATTTTTTAAAGTTCATTTTAAATTTCTTTCGTTGAAATGCAAGAGTTGGAATATTTCAGTAGTGTTTTGTCATGTTTTACCTTGTCACAGTTACATTCTCTTGATTTTTCGAATTTCATTTTGAATTCCTTTCGTTGAAATGCAAGAGTTGGAATATTTCACTAATGTTTCGTATCTGGGTTGGGTTTTTGCAAGTCCAAGAATTTGTCTTTGTTGGTTTGAATGTCTAAAGTGCAGGTCTTTCTCTGTTTCTATGTCTGAATCTATTTGTTTACATGTCTGGGCTAGTGTTTGGTTAGGTTAGCTAAGTTAGGTTAGGTTAACTAGTAAACATTTCTCCATGTTTAAGTTAGGTTAGGTTAGCTTATCATGAGCGCTCATGTAAACAAATAGATTCAGACATAGAAACAGAGAAAGAAATGCACCTTAGACATTCAAATCAACAAATACAAATTCTTGGACTTGCAAAAAACCAACCCAGATACAAAACATTATTTAAAAAATCTTGCATTTCAACGAGAGAAATTCAAAATGAACTTTGAAAAATCAAGAGAATGTAACTGTGACAAGGTAAACCACGACAAAACACTACTGAAGTATTCTAACTCTTGCATTTCAACGAAAGAAATCCAAAATGAACTTTGAAAAATCAAGAGAATGTAACAATGACTGGGTAAACCACAACAAAACACTACTGAAATATTCCAACTCTTGCATTTCAACGAAAAAAATTCAAAATGAACTTTGAAAAATCAAGAGAATGTAACTGTGACAAGGTAAAACACGACAAAACACCACTGAAATATTCCAACTCTTGCATTTCAATGAAAGAAATCCAAAATGAACTTTGAAAAATCAAGGGAATGTAACTGTGACAAGATAAACCACGACAAAACACTTCTGAAATATTCCAACTCTTGCATTTCAACGAAAGAAATTCAAAATGAACTTTGAAAAATCAAGAGAATTTAACACTGACAAGGTAAACCACGACAAAACACTATTGAAATATTTCAAACTCTTGCATTTAAAAGAAAGACATCCAAAATGAACTTTGAAAAATCAAGAGAATGTAAGTGTGACCATGTGAACCACGACAAAACACTGCTGAAATATTCCAACTCTTGCATTTCAATGAAAGAAATCCAAAATGAACTTTGAAAAATCAAGAGAATGTAACTGTGACAAGGTAAACCACGACAAAACACTACTGAAATATTCCAACTCTTGCATTTCAACGAATGAAATTCAAAATGAACTTTGAAAAATCAAGAGAATGTAACACTGACAAGATAAACCACGACAAAACACTATTGAAATATTTCCAACTCTTGCTTTTCAACGAAATAAATCCAAAATGAACTTTGAAAAATCAAGATAATATAACAGTGACAAGATAAACTACAACAAAACACTACTGAAATATTCCAACTCTCGCATTTCAACGAAAGAAATCCAAAATGATCTTTGAAAAATCAAGAGAATGTAACTTTGACAAGGTAAACCACGACAAAAAACTACTGAAATATTCCAACTCTTGCATTTCAACGAAAGAAATCCAAAATGAACTTTGAAAAATCAAAAGAATGTAACTGTGTCAAGGTAAAGCACAACAAAACACTACTGAAATATTCCAACTCATGCATTTCAATGAAAGAAATTCAACATGAACTTTGAAAAATCAAGAGAATGTAACTGTGACAATGCAAACCACGACAAAACACTACTGAAATATTCCGACTCTTGCATTTCACTGAAAGAAATCCAAAATGAACTTTGAAAAATCAGGAGAATGTAACTGTGACAAGGTAAAGCACAACAAAACACTACTGAAATATTCCAACTCTTGCATTTAAATGAAAGAAATCCAAAATGAACTTTGAAAAATCAAGAGAATGTAACCGTGACAAGGTAAACCACGACAAAACATTACTGAAATATTCCAACTCTTGCATTTTAACGAAAGAAATCCAAAATGAACTTTGAAAAATCAAGAGAATGTAACTGTGATAAGGTAAACCACGACAAAACACTACTGAAATATTCCATTTCTTGCATTTCAATGAAAGAAATCCAAAATGAACTTTGAAAATTCAAGAGAATGTATCTGTGACAAGGTAAACCACGACAAAACACTACTGAAATATTCCAACTCTTGCATTTCAACGAAAGAAATCCAAAATGAACTTTGAGAAGTTAGGAGAATGTAACTGTGACAAGGTAAACCACGACAAAACACTACTGAAATATTCCATTTCTTGCATTTCAACGAAAGAAATCCAAAATGAACTTTGAAAAATCAAGAGAATGTGACTGTGAAAAGGTAAACCATAACAAAACACTACTGAAATATTCCAACTCTTGCATTTCAACGACATAAATTCCAAAATGAACTTTGAAAAATCAAGAGAATGTAACTGTGACAAGGTAAACCACAATAAAACACTACTGAAATATTCCAACTCTTGCATTTAAACGAAAGAAATCCAAAAATTAACTTCGAAAAATCAAGAGAATGTAACTGTGACAAGGTAAACCACAACAAAACACTACTGAAATATTCCAACTCTTGCATTTCAACGAAAGAAATCCAAAATGAACTTTGAAAAATAAAGTGAATGTAACTGTGACAAGGTAAACCACGACAAAACACTACTGAAATATTCCAACTCTTGCATTTCACGAAAGAAATTCAAAATGAACTTTGAAAAATCAAGAGAATGTAACTGTGACAAGGTAAACCACAACAAAACACTACTGAAATATTCCAACTCTTGCATTTCAACGAAAGAAATTCAAAATGAACTTTGAAAAATCAAGAGAATGTAACTGTGACAAGGTAAACCACGACAAAACACTACTGAAATATTCCAACTCTTGCATTTCAACGAAAGGAATTCAAAATGAACTTTGAAAAATCAAGAGAATGTAACTGTGACAAGGTAAACCACAATAAAACACTACTGAAATATTCAAACTCTTGCATTTCAACGAAAGAAAGTCAAAATGAACTTTAAAAGTCAAGAGAATGTAACTATGACAGGGTAAACCACAACAAAACACTACTGAAATATTCCAAATCTTGCATTTCAACGAAAGAAATCAAAAATGAACGTTGAAAAATCGAGGCAATGTAACTGTGACAAGGAAAAACCACGACAAAACACTACTGAAATATTGCAACTCTTGCATTTTAAATCAAAGAAATTCAAAATGAACTTTGAAAAATCAAGAGAATGTAAGTGTGACAAGGTAAACCACAACAAAACACTACTGAAATATTCCAACTCTTGCATTTCGACGAAAGAAATTCAAAATGAACTTTGAAAAATCAAGAGAATGTAACTGTGACAAGGTAAACCATGACAAAACACTAATGGTGAGAGGAGGAGCCAAAAAGTTGGGGGATGGGGCCCTTCTGTGTCTCAAATCCGCAAATAAAAAAGTATTAAAAAATGGGGGCAAAAAAGTTGGGGACCCTTTAGGGGTCCAGGGGGCATTTGGGGGCCCGGGGGGCCTTTGGTGTGGGGGGCCCTTTGGGGTTGGGGTATGGGGACCCCACAACATTGTTCAAATGGAACTTGTGTATTAGAACGACCACAGATTTTCACCCCAAATCATCTTCTAAAATGTCTCTAACTGTTTTGCCTAAATCATCTTCTAAAATGTCTCAAACTGTTTCACCAAATCATCTTCTAAAATGTCTCAAACTGTTTCGCCCAAATAATCCCCTAAAATGTCTCAAACTATTTCACCCAAATAATCTCCTAAAAGTAATTTCTGCGTGTTCCTTTGTTTCGGCATCCCTGCGCTGTCACATTTGAAATTCCCGTGAAACCATTTCCCGTGTTAATCTCCTCATCTGATAGGTATTCCTAGCTACACTATTATGGCTTCGATAGAATATCAATTTATCTCTGTCACTAAAGATCAGAGAAGCCATATTTAAAAATGGAATATCAATTTATCTCTGTCACTAAAGACCATTTATCCTTTTTTAAAAATAGATTTTCTATCTGTTTAGAGTCCCGTATAATTCCTAGGAAATAAGTGATTCATTTCTAATTCCGTTAGTGGATCAATAATTCCCCTTAGAAACAACAAATAAATTCACCTTTCATGGACCAATAATTCCCCTTAGAAACAAGAAATAAATTCCCCTTTCATGGATCAATAATTCCCCTCGATTATGCAAATCAATTTCTCAGAAATCTAGTTCCCCTTCGATTATGTAAATTAATTTCTCAAAAATTCTCTCCCCTTCGTGGATCGATAATCCTTGAATAAATTATGTTAGCTTGGCGTTAGACACCATTGTAGATGGCAGCACATGTGTAGCCTCGAAAGATATTATGCCCTTCCTACTAATGTGCATTGTCAATTTAATATACATATTCTGATATTTATTCCCTAAAATCTTAATTAATTTTTTATTTCTTAAAGTTACAAAAGTGAAAACATTTCAAAGAATTGTTTTCAGTAAAGTGCCAATGACGCAGTAGGTTTTAGGCTTCTGCAGTGAGGCGATACCCAAACTCTTGTTTGTAGTTATTTTTATTTTATTCAAACTTGATTTGCATATTCTTTTTAAGTTTCACTCGTTTTAATATTTATTTCTTCATTTACATTAATATATATTGTATGTTTGTTCGCATCGATTGTTTATTTAATTTCTGTTCGTTTTAAGTTTCATTTATACTTTAATAGCAAAATATTTGTTTTCGCTTTAAGCTTGATTTTCATATTCAATCTAAGCATTACTCGCTTTAAGATCTATTTTTTTCATTTATATTATTACGTGTTGTATGTTTTTTGCTATGATTGTTTATTTAATTTCTGTTCGTTTTGGGTTTCATTTATTCTTTAATAGTAATTTCTGGTCGTTTTGAGTTTGAATTTTAACAGGTATTTGTATCTCCTGAGCTTAAGTTTAAAATGGCCTTTACTTTTCTTTGAAAAACTTATTTTTCGGAAAGTTTTTTTTATTAATTTTGGATAAATATCCACTACGTAGTCTTTTGGGCAAAGGATAACAAGAGCCTTAGACCTTAGACCAGGGATGTGCGATCTTTTATTATAGTGGGCCGTATTGTCACTCGAAATAACTCAATGGGTCGTGGAACCTCTTAAATTTCAAGAGAAATGGGTTCATAAAGAAACAATTAAAAACCATTAGTTTCATCTTCGAAAATAGGAATAAAAAACACACACATAGAAAGAAACAAAAATTTATTTCTACAATACAAAGTTAATGAGATTTTTACATTGTTTATGTATGGTGTATATGGTGTACGAAGGCTTTTTAGGTGCGGCATAAATATCAAAGAATTTATGAGATAGGTAAAATATTTTTAAATATTAGTATTTTTTAATTTTTAGCAATTTTGCTAAAAAAAAATATATACTTTTGAAGTGAAAATGACTAGCGGGCCAAAGAAAATCTCAGGCGGGCCGCAAGCTGGACATTCCTGCCTTAGAACTTAGATCCAAATGTGCCACCAGAGGCCCCCAGGGCATCAAGGAACCAATCTTTCCACAAATTTGCTGCTGTAAGCATATCCTCTCACTGAGGCTGGATTGAGGTCTTTAGGTTTCGTAAATCTATCTGGCACGTTCGGTGCATGGTGTTTCTGGGTCTGCCTCTACGGCGTGTACCGATAATAAAACAAGAGCACTAAATAAAAACAAAACATTAGATAAAATGAAGCCCAAATTCAATAGATAAGTTTTTGGAAACCAGAATGACAGCATAAATTAAAAAATAAACCTGAAAAAAATGTAATACTAGAGAACAACTACAAAACAAAAAACTGGCTTATAAATTAGTAAATGACTTCCTTGATATACTGACGATTATAGGGACACTATAGGCAGCATAGACACCCAAGGTCCTGTTGGATTGCTGCAATTTATTTTTGACATTTTCGGTCAATAAAATACTAATGAAAAATATTTTCTATGAATATAAATTTTTGGTAATCGCAAATAATACATACACTATCATTACAAGCACATGGAAACACATTCTTAAAGGGTCATATGCCGTTTGTTTGCATGTAACTTAGTTATTCGTCAGGTCTAAAAGGGGTCTTATCCCCATGACCCCTCGGTAGATCTTGTACAGATTTCTTTTCACATTGAACTGTTGAAATATTGGTCAGAATCTATAAGACTAATTCAGAATTGAGTAGTTTCTGCAAATATTAAATTCTGCTAATTGTTATATTGTTATTTAAGATAGATTTAGAATGTAGAGCAAGCCACAAGCTTGATCAACGATAACCATATGCTAAAAATTGACCGCCTAAGAATCAAGACACAAATGTTTCTAATTCAATCCTTTATTATTTTATTTCAGTTTTATAACAACCACAAAATATAACGTTTTTAAGGTAGCCACATATTTATGTCGCCTCAAAACGATTTTAAAATGCAATTTTCTTTCGCATAAAAACTATTAGGTAGTTTGTTAATTACCTCATATTGCCAAATTAGCAACCACAAATCCATATAAAAGACAACCTGGATGGCAAATATCGAGCGAGATGACAGGTTTTCCGAAGTTTATTCCTTGTAGGACTTGTACTCAGTCTGAGCTCACTTTGGAGCCAATTTCAGGGCTGTCATCCACTTTCCCCTCTTTCGATAGCCCTGACTATACTTTCAAGGATAACAGAGGGAGTAATGGCGGAAAATTTATCCCTTCCTCCCAGAAGAGATACAATATTCCTTGCCAGAGCCCTTAGGGAATTTGAAAGAGTTGCACGCAAATAAGAGATTTATTTAGAATCCAACTACATCCTTGGTCCCCTCTCCCATTATCAGACGGGTATCTACCAGCGAATCCAACTTTATCAATGAAACATGGCTCGTGATTGGTAATTACACTATAATGAGCTTTGAATAGGCAAGTACATAAATTCAAGATAGGGGCAAATTCAAGGATCACAGGGATAGAGGCAAATCATACGGATAATATAAGACATCATGCTTTGGACGGCCTTGATATTGATGCCTAAGAAATTTTACGATTTGAGTCAATCGGTTTGGCATGTAGACGGCTCATTAAATATAGAAGCAATAAGCATAAAAAAAAACTTTTAGGTCACTTTCAGCATTGAGATTATCTAACCTAAACTAACGTGATTTGATGGACTAGGAGAATTACTCAACCAGAGCCTATAGTCAGTGATTTTGTAGTGACATTGATGCATAAAAATCTTCATTTGATAGGCTTATAATCATATTGCTTTTTTTCATTGTATAAGTAAAATACACAGTGTTTATGTTGCTATTATGTTTGTTTTTGGTGCTTCAAAACAAGAACCAGGATTAGAGGTCACTGGCAGCAGGTCAGCCGATGTTTACGGCTATTATAATGATAATGGTAAAATTATATTGTTACAACGTTCAGATGTTGCAAGTGATGGGTGCAATTCAGGGAATAATGAACTGCTGCGCCTCTTAGCGTTGCTGGCACTTTCCTTATTAGCAATATATCTGCTTATTGTAGTGACAGCTGAAGACGATGCCGGCGACGGAGACAATGAAAACCAGGGTGTCGGGAATAACATTTTAGAAGAATGAAGAGAAGCTTCCATTTTCAGAAAAAGGAAATGGAACGAGGTAAAATTGAGAGTTTATTATATTTTTTCGTACTGTTTATCTCTAAAACAAGGCTTGGGTTGCTCCGAAATTTATTCTTCAGTTCCTCATTCTGTGTCCTCAGCGGACCAGCTTTGAGGTGTACGGTGCTTAAAGTTGTAAAATACCCATCCTTAAAAACACTCTATCTCTTTATGAAGAAGGACATGTTTAAATAAGTTAATATTTTTTTAGCTATTATAATAGGCTTATTGTAATAATATTGATAACTTGGTATTACTACATAATTAGTTATAATTTATAGTTATAACAAATAATTAGACATTAGAATCATTAAACTAAGCCGAGAGAAGGTCATCATGATTTCTGGAGGTAGCAAGATTTATCGTTTAGAAATCAAGTCTTTTTGCCAGTCATTGCGGGAAAATATAAAAACGTCTGGAAATGGCCAATTCACTTGTATTCTATGTGCTCTATATATTGAACAACACTCTATATACAAAGTACCCTATATATTGAACAACACAAGGATAATACTATTTGTTCAAGTTCTTGAACAATCAAAGTAACTACAAATTGCGTTCCGGACAGTTTTATTGAATGGCAAGCTAGATTAATGATACTTCAAAAGGGTTTTCTAATCTTCTTTGTGAATACAATAGCAGGGCTTAAACAGATATTATTACATGAGCATTTGAGATTGATTTTATCGCTTCTAATTAAAGCTAAATTATTGTAGGGTTACTTAATTATGTTTTCACAACTAAGGTTTGACTGGGGGAGGTGTTGTTTTAATATGAATTTATTTTGGGACTTTATTTTGGAAGATTTTAGATTATTTCTCTTAGGAGGAACTTTCTATGGGAGGGGCATTTTTCAGGTGGAACAAATTTTCCAAGGAGGAAGCGAAGGACTCTCAGGTATGATTTTAAAACTTCCGAAATTAAACTGAAAAAAGTAAGTTTTTTAAACTAAAGGTAGGGACAAAAATTTTAACTTAAAACGAACAGAAATTATTCCATATATGAGAAGGACTGGCCCATCCTCTACCTCTCACTTGTTACACTAAAGTTTTCTAATGCTATAAAACAAATTCTTATTCCAATTCATTAGTCGTTTCATTTCAACAGTCGTGTAGCAAGGGGAGGGGGCGCTAAAAACCCTATTTCTATGATATTTGACAATCAATCTAGCCAACCGTTCAAAGAATCGACAAAACAGTCAAACTTTTGCGTAAGGAGCGATGCGTTGAATTGAGATCAATCTACATTACATACAGGATAATTTCTGATCGTTTGAAGTTTTAATGTTGCCGCTTAATTTTACTTGAAAAAGTTTTAAAAAAAAAATTGCTTGTACACTAGCTGTATACAAAAAAATTTCCTTTGTTTTTATTTAAGGTGTTTTTTCCTTATCTTGTCGTACTACATCATAAGATTAAGTGAAGCAGAAAATCCTATTCCCGAGGTTTCAAGCTTCTATCTGACAAAACATATGGAATTTTGCTTTTTCCTCAGAAGAAAGATCGCGAATGTTTGTTTTTTTGTTTGATCTTTTTCAAAGGGATGACCGTATCAGTATTTGTTGTTTTATATATATTTTTTCCCAGAGGCACTTCATATGGAAGGTTTGGTCGTATAAGCTTCGAATGGTGCTCATTCGATTGGAAATCGGAAGCTCTAGTGTCCATTTAAGGATCAAAAGTGGTTGGAGGGAAACTAACCCCATAACACGCCATATTTTCCCCTAAATGCATCCGATCAACAGTTTGACAAAACGATTTTGTTGAAAATAGCCTGAAGTCTATATAACCATGCCTCCTTGGTTGACAAAAGCCCCATAGCCCCCCAGGGAAGGGCTGCAAGTGAAGCAAGTCGCCTGTTTAAAAAATATATGTTTTTTTATGGAAGGGGTGCTCTTATAAACTTCAAAGGAGGCTCATTCCTTTTAAAGAGAAAGTTCTAGTTCCTTTTTAAAGTGATCAGAGGGAAATCAGCCCCCTCCTCCACGCTCTTTTTTCCCAAAGCCTTCCGATCAAAATGTGCAGATAGCCTTATTGTTTGAAATAGTCCGAAGGTCAAATAAGTATCCATCTGGGTTCTACAACCTACGATTTTCAATCAAATGACCCCCCTCCGAAGTTTTTTACTACCACATTTTCCGTAAAAATTTAGAAGTAAACAAAGAGCAACTCTCATAAATTACAGCCCTTGTCCCAAGGGCTGGGGGCGGTAGAACCCGGAAGCATAGTTTTTTGACCTTCAGACAATTTTTAGCAATAATGCTATCTCCACATTTTGATCGGAAGCCTTTCACAAAAAAAGCAAGGAGGGCGTGGGCTGGCTGCCCTCTGATTACTTTCAAACCTTAAAAAGGGAACTAGAAATTTCAGTTTCAAATTGAATGAGGCTTTTCCGAAGCTTATAAGACCACCCCTGCCTTTCTGTTTTAAATGGAATTAGCCTCATTCGAAGTTTATACGACCACACCTTCCATAAAGACCTTATATTTTAACAACGGGCAACTTTCTTCACTGACAGCCCTTGCCCTGGGGGCTGTGAGGGGTTTTGTCAACCCTGGAGGCATGGTTATTTAATCTTCGGTCTGTTTTGAACAAAATGTTTATCTCAAAATTTTTATTGGATGCATTAAGGGGAAAAGATGGCGTGAGAGGGGGACTAGTTACCCTGCATTCACTTTTGCCCCTAAAAAGGGCACTAGAACTTCCGATTTTCAATCGAATTGGCATCTTCCAAAGCCTATAGGACCACCCCTCTCATATGAAGTGCCTCTGGGGAAAAGAATAATAAAAAAACAAAAAAAACATCGACACGGTCATTCCTTGAAAAAAGAACAAACAAAGAAACAAGTATTCGTGATCTTTCCTCTGAAACAAAAATTCCATATATTTTCAGATAGAATCGTGACACCTCTGCAATAGCATTCTGTGATCCACTTAATTTAACGACGTAATGCGCTAAGATAAGGCAAAAAACCCTTTGCCAAAAAATAAAAACGAAAGAATTTCTTTTTGTATATACTTAGCGCATAAGCTCTATAATTTTTGCTTTCTGCTTTTATAAACATTAAATTCAACACAATGAAAAATAGCCCCAAAAAACTTACTTTTTTCAATTCCCCGCTCCCTCCTTGGGAAATTTGTTCCACCTGAAAATCCCCTCCCATAGAAAATTCCTCCTAAGAGAAATAATCTAAAATCTTCTAAAACAGATTACCAAAATCAAATTTGTATTAGAAAAACACCTCCCCAATCAAACCTTAGTTGTGGAATCAATAATTTAGCTTCAATTGCGATAAAATCAATCTCAAAGGCTCAGCTAATAAGATCTATCAAAACCCTGCTACTGTGTTCACAAAGAAGATTAGAAAACCCTTTTGAATCATCATTAATCTAGCTTGCCATTCAATAAAACTGTCCCAAACAGAATCTATGGTTACTTTGACTGTTGCAGAACTTATAACAAATAGTCTTACCAACAACGCAGTTCATCGCAGCACGCAACCTCTTGAGACCATCACAGCAGCGTAAAGACATGGCAGTTTCATGGCTATATATACCTCAAGGTTTTTTTACCTTCTTATAGGAAGGGTAAGTAAAATA
This sequence comes from Artemia sinica, assembly GCA_027921565.1. NCBI lineage: Eukaryota > Metazoa > Arthropoda > Branchiopoda > Anostraca > Artemiidae > Artemia > Artemia sinica. The sequence continues at coordinate 48,941,146 of CM051264.1, forward strand.
ACTTAGACATAAAGCCTTCCCTCCCTTTTCAGAAATTTTACAAGGCATATGTCGATGGCATTTTAGCTAAAGATGCCGTATTCGGTACGTACACCTTGCCTTCTTTCCTCAACCTTACTAATTGATTAAATAAAAAAAATAAGTTTTTTAAACTGAAAGTAAGGAGCGACATTAACACTTAAAACGAACAGAAATTATTCTGTATATGAAAGAGACTGTCCCCTCCTCAACGCCTCGCTCTTTACGCTAAAGTTTTTTATTGTTTTAAAAAATAAAGTTGTGAGACAGAGTCAAACTTTAGCGTAAAGAGCGAGGCATTGAGGAGGGGACAGTCTCTTTCATATACAGAATAATTTCTGTTCGTTTTAAGTGTTAATGTCGCTCCTTACTTTCAGTTTAAAAAACTTGTTTTTTTTATTTAATTTTTGAACGTTTTTGAATAAATGCAGGTTTTGATCTTGGCTCACCGTACATGAATAATTAAAACAAAATTTTCATGTTAATTTACTTTTATTTAGTTAAATTTCTTTCTCGAAACTTGTTTAATTTTATTTACGAACGTTTTTATTAGTAATAAATATACGTAACTTACGAATTAACTTACGTAACGAACTTCTATATTCATATATTTTTAATACGTTTATTAGGGGGTTCGCCCCCTAGTCAATACCTTGCTCTTTAAGCGAAAGTTCGAATTTTGTTCCAATTCTTTAGAAATGACCGCTTATTCACAAAGGCCGTTAATTAGAATAAATAGCTCTTATGAAAGTACTAAAAAATCTTTGGCTTAAAGAGCGAGGCATTGACTACGGGGTGAACCCAATTATATATGTAATATTTTCTGTTCGTTTAAAGTTTCGATGTTGCTGCTGTTGCAGTTGAAATACATGTTTTTTTATTAAATTTATGATCTTTTTTTAAATAATGCTGGGAAGTCCGGCGTCCCCTTCATAGCAATTTCCCTTCCCCCATGAAAACTTCCTTCATGGAAAGATCCTCCCACATTACCCCTGACCCACCCGCCCCCCCCCACTACCAGGAAAAATCTCCTCTGAAAACGTCTGTATAGTTCCAAATAACCAATACTATATGTTAACATTGGGTAAATTTCATAACTTTCAGCCCTCCCCCCGGAAGTTCGGGGGATTAAGCCATCCTAAAAGACATATTTATAATATTTTCGAACATGCTGAACAAAATGGCTATCTCAAAATTTTGATCAGGTGACTTTGGGAAAAAAATGAGCGTGGGAGGGGGCCTAGTTGCCCTCCATTTTTTTTGGTCACTTAAAAAGGGCACTAGAACTTTCAATTTCCATTCCAATGAGCCCTCCCACGATATTCTAGGACAACTGGTTCGATACGATCACCCCTGGAAAAAAAAAAAAAAAAAACAAATAAACACGCACCCGTGATCTTTCTGCTGGCAAAAAATGCAAAATTCCACATTTTTGTAGATGGGAGCTTGAAACCTCTACAGTAGGGTTCTCTGATACGCGGAATATGATGGTGTGATTTTCATTAAGGTTCTATAACTTTCAGGGGTCTTTCCCCCTTTTTTCGAAAATCAGCCAAATTTTCTCAGGCGCCTAACTTTTGATAGGTAGGATTAAACTCGATGAAACTTATATATTTGAAATCAGCATTAAAATGTGATTCTTTTGATGTATCTATTTGTATCAAAATACCGTTTTCTAGAGTTTCGGTTACCATTGAGCCGGGTCGCTCCTTACTTACAGTTCGTTACCACGAACTGTTGGAAAACCGTGATAAGAGAGATCTTATAAAGGTTAGACAAATCCAGAGCGTAGGACACTTGTAAATGATTTTGACGCAAAAACGATAATTTCACACATAAAGAAAAATTATTTTCATGTTCAACAATCATCCATTGACTGTTGTTTTGTTAGTTTTAAATGCACAAGAAGGAAAGATAAATTGTTGTTCTTTCTTAGAAAGTATGGTGGAAAAGTATTACATTAAAATAGCATAAGATAACAAGATATACCTTTTAGCATACCTAATAGCATAAGGAAACCTTAGATAATGATTAACTAATAAATAAAGTTTCCTCATCCCTACGAGTAAAACTTTTATCACTTGCGACAAGTTCATCTATATGTTGACTTAAGGCGGGTTGATTTGAATGGAAGTTGAGTTGCATCCGGAAGGGTTGAGTTGAATGGGTTTGAGGTGCACGAAGGTTGAAGTGAACTGAGGTAAGCTCAACGAAGTCAAGTTGAGTGGGATTGAGTTGCCGGGGATTGGGTGGTAATGAAACCCAAACTTGTGGGAATCTTTCTTGTGCAGTCTGGGACGAAAAAAGGGAAGATTCGCAAAACGGTCGAAATAGAAATTATTCGAAATTTTTACCAAATTGTTAAGCTTGTTTTTATTGAGTTTTCTACGTGTATGGTTAATGTTGGTTGCGTGTGGTACCTGTTGACAAGTCATATTTTTGTAGACCTAATTGGTAGGAAACTTTTTTTTTGTAAATTGAGCGTGGTACAGTAGACGTTTGGTTGAACCTGGTGTCTCTGAACTTACGGAATTTTCCAACGGAAGAACTATTCCTATATTTTCAACGCTTAAAATCAGGCCGAACCTGAATGGGTTGAGGTCATATGTGAGGATTTGAAGGATATTGGAACCTCAAAGGAGTGAGACTTTGAATAAGTTTGGGGTGAAGGTTCTGCAACGAGTTTTTGGTGTTTGTCATAGAATTAGTAAAGAAATGCTAGAAGTCCTAAGAACAATAAAATACTAGACTGGTTTCTATTCTGAAAGGACATATTCAGTGATTGGGATGTAATAATTTCGCGCCAATAATGATCAGTAATGATTGTCCATAGGTGGTAGTTTTCAAATGTAGTTGTCACTCTATTCATTTTTAGAACCTTCTATGCTAGTAAAAAGTCGTCAAAAACTGTAAAGGACTTGTGTCGCTTATGAATAATTCAGAGGATCTATTCTATTTACATTTCTTATTTTAGCACCAAAATGTTGCCTCCTTTATCAAAATACCGACATATTCTTTGAAAAGAACATAAAATCTTGATCGTTTTACACAGACTCAGTTTTATCTAAAGACAGGGAAAATATTTTAATTGCAACTTTACAGATTTCTAGAGAGAAAAAAACCCTCCCTTCCGGAGTGTAGGTATGTCCCTAAGAGTATCTTATGATTATCTAAGCCGGTGGTTCTCAAACTTATTCATGCGCTGTACCCCTTTTTACCCACGAAACATTTTAGGTATCCCTTGCCAGTTACCGGTACTAAGTAAACTATAGTTAAAATATAAAAAAATTGCCAGTCCTAGAGTTAAAGGGTTGTTGTTTTGTTGGCTGGCCCCGTACCCCCTTAAAATTTTTCCGGACCCCCAAAGGGTACGCGTATCACAGTTTGAGAACAACTGATCTAAGCCTTTGGTACATCTTGTCGGGTGAAACGTTAAGCATTTGGCTATTTGCCAAGGTCAGAGCACTTGGTCATTTGACCACGTGAAACGTAAGGTTTACATTGTTCCCTTAAATTAAAAAGCGCTGTACTTGTCGGTTATTCGAACACATTCAAGAATTACGCTTAGGCTACATCTCAGAAAAGCGGTTTCATAGCTACAAAAACAAGTGATGGAGGATATAATGCATTGGACTTACACAGAATGCATTGCACTTGTATAATTTGAGCAATATATTCGCACATAAGGGGGAGAGGGTAGGTTGGGCTACCTTAGGTTAGGTTAGGTTTCCATAACTTTGTTTCTAAAGTATTATTTTATCATCATGTTTTGTTATATTTTATTAGGATTAACATAGCTTCACTTCTTGGGTTTGTTTCGAATTACTGACAAGTACCAAAAGCGCTTTTGATGCTCCTGGCTAGAAGTATTTCTATTTTATCTTCCCGTTTTTTCACTTAAATTTCATTTCATCTGTCCCAAAATCCAGCTCCTTTCCTTGAATTTCCTAAGTTTAAAGATTTTTCATCCTACTTATACCGCACTGACAAGTTCAGGTAGCTCAAATTCTACCGCATGATTTATGTTTTGGTATCGGTCCGCAAAACGCCTCACAATGATTATAGCAGAGCAATTTTTTGTCTGTGTTTGTTTTGCATCCAAAACAGACCTTTGTTTGCTTTTATCATGTGGGTTTTTGGCACTTCAAATGAATATAAGGGACTAGAGGTCAGAAGAAGCAGGTCATATCAGGTCATATCGGATGAAAGATATGACGGTTATTCAGATAACCCCATTCGTGTTATAGTAGTGAATGCGCAAGGTTGCGGTAGTGCATGTGCAGTGCAAGGTTGCGGGAGTGGATTGTGCAATTCAGGATATAACGAATTACTTCACCTCGTTGCATTATTGAGCATTGCCTTATTGGCAGTATATCTTTTCACATTGAAACTTACGACAACTGCTCCACAGCCTACTCCAGAGCCTACTCCAGAGCCTACTCCATGCACAATGACAAATCCGGCTGGAAATCCTATTCCATGCAGAAGAAAAAAGAGACGAATAACATATAATGATATTCGAAAGGAAGATGCAGACCAAGGTAAAGTCATAAATATTTCACATTTTGCTTTCTAAATTTCAAATACTTAAAATAGAAGTATCTGCCCCACTTATCTGTTTGTTTCTATTATATAGCTTTTTTGTTTAACGACTAGCATAATTATTTTTTGATTTAATCAATTGTGATATCAGAGGCACTAATTCCTGTTTTTTTGGGGGGAAGGGGGGCAAGTAAATTTTTCAAAATCTACGGAAAAAGGGGTTATGTTTTTTAAATCAAGATACTAATAAAATTGTATGGTACTGGTGCATTATATGGTCACTTTTATATCTATGTACAAGGAAACCAGTCACGAAAAATCCGCCAGATGGGTTAATTGCAAGAGACCACTATAGAGAAATGCAATGCAAAGCGTGGTTTTCATTGCGTTCACGATATTTGAACTGCTGTTTTTTGGGGTTTAGGGGGGGGGGAAGGTACCTAGGCTAGGTTAGGTTGCGTATTTAATATATGCTATGTTTTACCCTCCACCCCCCCCCCCCCTAATGTGCAAATATGTAGCCCAAATTTGTTTATAAACTACTATATATGCATCCTATTTTTTTTTATTTCATGAGCATTAACCAAACTTGACTTTTTAGAAGTGCCCATATAAATATAATGCACCAGTACCAATTTTATTTTTCAATGAAGATACCAAAAGAAATATTTTTCGAAGTCTAGGGAGAGAGAAAAAACCTGGGGGGAGTGGCCCTCAATACCGCCCCATGTATTAACGGCACTGTGTAAAATAGGCATTGCTTAATGGTTTAACTACACATTTTGGAAACCACAAATCCGGCCCACTATTTTTATCAATTTTTGGATACTTAAAAGAAAAGAGAAAAGGTTTAAACTAGAACAGTGCTTACCAAACTTTTCATTATAGGGAGCCTCTATTCGGGGTAAATTCACCCCTCGGGATGAGGAAAAACTTCTCCCAGGTTCACCACTTTCGGAACAATTTAACCCAAACGCTACTTCAATTGACTGTGTTACTCCTAAGGCTTTCTAAACTTATTCGTTAATGTTAATATACCATACACTTAAAAATACTTTATCCGAGGTTAAGAGGAATATTCAAGGGAGATATTTAAAGCTCCAATCAAGATCATTCACTTAGTCAATGATTCTATTTATGCTTGGCTTTGCGAAATTACCTGCGATATTGGTGCACAACAACCTAAGGTACAACGTTTGCAGAACTGTCAGAAAGTGGGGAGGTAGCTTCCGTCAACGATTGAAGTGGGAGTATTGAGTCGCGTTATTGTAAGTGAAATCCTGTCAGATGGTTAAAAAATTAAAAAGGAGGCAAAGAGGATATCCGTCTTAAAGCAAAAAGAAACCTTTAGAGATGTGGGCCTAAAAGCTTGCATAGGCTATCTTTGTTTTTACCTTATTTTCTGAAGTCAATATTTATTACGTTGACGCTATCAAATCATTTGAGTCAACTGCTCCGGACCGATCTTGTATAATTCCAGCTACCATTTCCTCTCAATTGAGATGTCAGTTTCAAAGAAAGGGAGTTGAATGTCTTAAATGCTAGTTATTTAGCGTTGTTGGTATAATTCGCAAATGTTCTTAGAAAATCTGCCCGTTTCTTCTCTGATGCAGGGGGCGGGGGCCAGAATGAATTATCTTTCCAAGATTGGCCTGATGTACTGTAAAATAAAATTACCTTATGCCTAAGAATAAAGGAAAAAAGATCCTCCAGAGCCATTGATGATTGATGGGGAGTCGAATTGACCTTTCAGTTGCTGGGTCCTCTTTTACAAGAGCAAGCCTGTTGCTCAACCTTAGGGTAGCTGGAATCAAACCTTGGGTCACGTTGCCAAGCAGATTGTCAATCCAATCTGGTACCACAGAGTGCACTATGCTGAATTTTTTTTAGAAATTCGTTCCTCCCTGTGAAAAAAAAATCCTACGAAACCCCTCTAAACTTTGGCTATTTAAGCCGATGAATATATCATCAAGGCCATGATATAAGGCATGCAGTATATTGACAGAGGCAAAAATTACTAGGATGTTTTCTTAAATTTGTGAGATGGAGAGCTTCAAACATAGATATCTATCCGGCCCAAGAGTCTCTCCCCCTCGAAATAAATCGTTCTTGTAAGTACACTTTTGTATCATCTGGACCCTTCCCTAAGAAAAGTCATCCCCCCCCCTCCAATAGTCGTGAATTATGATGTACCGGCCCTTTCAGGGATAAACTTAATAGTTTGGAGTTGAAAATAGTTTTTTTTAACTATACATTTTTAATTTTGTAAACAAGCCTAGCTTAGGAAGTGTGAATAAACCAGTCATAGGCTCTAGCTTTTGTATTTTTTCTGTTAAACGTTTTGTGGCAAAGAGCTTTACTAAACTCAAATAGAACTTAGCTACTTTTATATTTTGTAGTGTCTTTAAGATTTTGTTGCAAGGGGTGGGGGGTTAAACAATTGTCCTTTTACGCTCTTTAATGTATGCTAGTAGGATATGTAACAATGGTTTATACGGTATTTTCAGGGGGTTGCTCACTTTATTACATGGTGTACCTATACAGAATTTCCCAGGGGCCCTATACGACATGTTCAGGGGTTCCCCGCTACTTGGCGTAGATATTAGTGGCCATTGGTCATTTTTTTTCCAGATATGTTTGTGGGAGCATCGCAACACCTAATTGAGACTCAGCGCGGGATTCGCAAAATGTTCTTTCTATTGCATTTAGTAGCCCCTAAGAGAGCTATTAAGCCCCTTATAGAGCCCCTAAGTTATGGGTTTGAAGGGAAAAAGTGACATGTAAATGTTATTCATCCAAATTAGATACTTTGTACGTGAATATCTTGCACTCTCCCATCTGACAGTATGATCTCACAGGTGCCATAGAGTTAATCTAGAACCTGGCAGAGAGATATTTATTATCTTGGCATGGTTTAAAGCTAAACTAAGCGGACGCGATATTGAAAGTGTAGATATTGAAAACAAAACACATTTTAAATGTTTCAATTTTTCAGCTTTAATAAGGCTTTAATGAATAAATATCAGTATATCCACATTCATTGTTGTTGTTTTGTTTTGTTTTTTTTTTCAGGAAAGCGCAAATTATTATTATTATTATTATTATTATTTATTACCCATTATTAAACATACAAAATGTTGTAAATGGAGTACAAGAAAAGAAAAAAAAAAAAATAAAAATATCCGAAGAAAACTCAACAACAGAAAAACAAGATTAAGAACATTCCTACGACAAACAAAAAAGACAAATTTAAGTTATTGCGACATATAATGAAGAGAGGCTTGGTTCAAACGCCTTTGCAAATCGAACACAGCGATTCAGTACAGCTATAAGCGGGTCGGCTATACCATACTTCAGAGATATATTCGAATTCCTCATCCAAACTGGAAGACGAAGCAGATACTTGCCATATCTATAGAAAATAGACCGAATATTGCGGCGATCAGACGAGGTAAATATTTTCCAAAACGGGGATAGGGCTAGCACATGTGGCAGAACAAAAGCATTATATACCCTTGCAAGTAGAAAATGGTTAAAGTGGCACTTCATTGAAACGAGAATTCCATAAGCTATGGTATGGTCTTTAGAAGGCGTAGCGGGTGTCAGTCCTAGTCATCTTAATTTCTGCTCGTTTTGAGTTTAACTCGGTTATTCAATGTAATTTCTATTCGTTTTGGGTTTCATTTATTCCTTGATGGTGATTTGTGGTAGTTTTACGCTTAGAAAATTATTTGACTTTATTACTACTCACTTTTGGTTTAATGGAGCTCTTTACTTTTCTTTGAAATACTTATTTTTGGGAAAAGTTTTTTAAATTAATCTATGTTCGCTTTTTATTGACATAGTCTTATTAATAGAACAAGAAAATAATATTTTAAATCTTTTCGGTTTTTCTTCTGTAAGAATCCATAGTTTGGCTTGTTATTTATATATTGGAGAAAAATTTTCAACAATTTTTAACAACATACACCATATCAGAAATCTGGACACAAATGGTATTGTTAGTTTAGTTTTATACCTCCTCAAATTGACCTGAAAAATAAAACTATACCTTTCCCAAAAAATTGTATCTATGCTATTTGAGAACCTGGATACATTTACACTCTCTTCATTTAGTTAAATTGTAAGAGCAGAAGTAGTAATAGTAGCAATCCTGAAAGTTTCAACTTAATACTCTCAGTCGTCCTTGGGATAGTACTGAGATGTTTTATTGGCAACCACCATACACACAGTCCCTTTTGATTAACTAACATTTATCTTTAAAGCATAATGGGCAAATTGCATAACTGTGGGGGGTTGACATGCTCAATGTCCCTAGAGACATAGCTACTGGACAGTTCAACTCTGTTGAACAAAATGGCTATCTCAAAATTTTGAATGGGTGTGTTTAGAAAATTAATGAGCTTGGGAAGAGAGCTGCTTGCCCTCCGATCACTTTTGAATGTTAAAAAGGGCACTAGAACTTTTAATTTCCAGTTGGATTAGCTCCTTTAAAAGTTTCTATGATTTTGCTATCTATGATAGCGCTGCACTGCCTGTGATGCTGCTTATACGGCCTTTTGAAAACCTGCATGCATATAGTTTTATCGTTTAATCGAAACTCCCCCTAAACTTTCCCTAAAAGTTTCACCTTAATATCCTTAGCGTCATTAGTTACAGTAATCGTAGTAGTATTATTAATAGTATACACATAGTGCCTTCTGGCTAGTCAAAAATCCGCAACAACTTACCTTTAAAGGTCCAATTTAATACTGAAAGTCGTTCATGAGATATTGCTGTGTCACTCTTTGACAATCTACATGCTCATAGCTCGTTTTGATTTAGTTCAACATCCGCCTAAATATTCTTGAAAGCATCACCTTAAAACCCTTAGCTTGCGTAGTAGCAATAGTTGTAGTAGTAGTAGTGGCGTTATTAACAGCATAAACATAGCACCTTTTGTTTTTTTTTAACATCCCCCTTCACATACGCTCAAAGTTTCAACTTAATACCATACACCGCCCCTGAAGCATTGCCGATACGTGGATACGTCCTCTTGACATCCTTAGCCGCATAGTATGTTTTGATTTAGTTCAATGAATCCCCAAATTTTTCTACTTAATACTCTCTTCAGTAGCAGCGGTTATAGTGGTGTCAATAGTAATAGTAGGGGCATTAGTAGTAGCAGATGTAAAATTAATAGTAGTAGCCTTAGCTTTAGTAGTAGAAGTCGTAGTAGCAAGAGTAAATGCAGTAGCAGTAGTAATAGTAGTAGTATGTGTAGAAGCAGTAGCATTAGGATGCAAATTTTGTCGTTTGGTTAGTTCATCATCACCCACCACAAGCCCTGTAAGTTTCAACTTCTCACACCAGACCGTTCCTAAGGTATTGCTGATCCACCCTTTTGACAACCTGCTTAGAGGCGGCGTGTTGTGATTCACTTCACCTTCCCCTCTCGATATTCCCTGAAAATTTCACCTTCATGCCCTAAGGCATAGTTGTAATAGTAGTCACAGTAGCGTTACTACTGGTAGTAGTAACGCTGGTCAGTTCAACATCCCCCTTATCAATTCCTGGAAGTTTCAACTTAATACAATTAGCCATTGCATTGACATTGTCGACATGTCTTTTTGATAACCTATATATTCATATAGTTCCTGTTGTATATGTAAAAGTGTATGGGTAAAACATACACATAACATAACATAAATCAGTACAATAAGCTCACGTTTCCAAAAAAAAAAAAAAAACAATTTCCAATGAAAGTTAAGACCAAAGTTGAAACTTAAAACGTACAAAATCAACTGTTTCGTAGTTTATGCAACATATATCTGAAAAACTTACTCGTATATTATCGTGTATTTATAGAATTCTGAAAAGTTACAGGAAACACAAAACTAACGCAAAAAAAACAGGATTAGCTTTAGAAAAATCCTCAAGTGGCCTGTAGAAAAAAAGACTAATTTATAAAGCTCTCAACAGTCCCTTACCGTCCATGAAATCAATAAATTCCCCTATACTATCCCAACTCACTAAAAAATTCTGACAGGCTTAGTTTTGAGTAAAGCGCTAAATTTCAGAATTCTCAAAACGTAGAGAAATATTGCAAGGTTTGGGTAAGGTTCATTTGATTATAAACTGGAAGTTCTAGTGCTCTTTTCAGAAGTCAGGTGTGATTAAAAGGAGAAAAGCCCTCCTCACTTGCCCTTTTTGGTAACCCGACTCTACCTCTTGATCCCCCCTAGACGCATGATAGAACATTTAGATAGCCAATTTGGAGGAAATATTTGAAAGGTAAAAAATATGCCACCAGAGATAGAATCACCCCCACAGTCTCTAGAACAAGGGCCGTAAAGAATGAAAATTACAAACTGTTGAGGTTTTAAAATAGAAAGGAGGTCTTGTTTGATATTGGATGTATCGACTTCGAAATTTGAGGGATTGGTCTCTCGGTTGTAAGGGTCAAATATTGTGTTATGGGAGGAGGAGGGAGTTGCGGGGTCCAGAAATCGGCCGAAAATATTTTGTCCTTGATCAGTTTGAAAATTTTAATCCATAGATTTTTTGGCCGAGAGGAGCCTAATGTAAAAAACAAATTTTCCAGGGCAAAGCCCTCCTCCCATAAATGGAGCCCTAAGAGGTTGTAAAACTTTTTTCGAATAGCTTAAAATTTTCTACTTAAATCCATAGGCTAAGTTGACTCCGACGAAGAAAGAAAAATACAAAAAAAATGTTTCCCCAAAAGAGGAAGAGACAAAGGGCCTGAAAATGGTCCAAAACTGTTTTTTTCCTTTGCCAGTTCGTACAAGATGGTTGTATTATTTTAGGAGAGCGGTTATTTGATTGGAAATTCAATGCTCTAATGGTATTTTTAAAGGCCAAAAGTGATGGGAAGGCAGCCAGCCTCCATCATGTCCCCTTCTCTGCTACCCAGCCCCCAAAACCTCAAAAATACCAGATAAAAATGGTGAATTGGTCATTTAGTTCAAAAAACAACACTGCTCAAAATACATATTGTTTTCAATAAAACAGAAATGGCACTCAGCCGTTTAGAGGTGTTTTTTTTTATGGAGAAGGGGTAGCCCGACCCTTGTTGGTAAACCTGGATCAGCCGCGCGATATGCGTTTTTTTGTCTTGTTTTTGTTGATCCCAATGAGTACAGGCAACTTATAAGAGTTACTGGCCCTGATGTAAAAAAAATAAATCCCCAATGGGTCTTAAATGCATACCATGCCACTTTTCGACAGATTTATCAGCTTCTTTTCTGTCCTATTAGCCACTGTGTAATGGGTATCATCTGCAAAGCTTGTTAAAATAGCTTTAAGCACAAAAATTTACCTAGCTGACAGACCCGAACTTACCAAATGCTTGTCTTAATCATTAAAATATATAAAAAAACAATAGGGGGCCCAGAACTGACCCTTGGGGAAGGCCTAATTTTACAGTTTTGTCAGTTGATTTAAGGTCCCCTATTTTTACGCACTGGGTCTGTTCATTCAGAAAACATTTTAATAACAGCAGTAAATTACCAAGAATACTACAATTCTCTAACCTATTCACTAATATTTTATAAATAACACAGTCTTTCATGATAGCTTTCATGATAGTTTGGAATTTTGAAGCAAATTTTATCATTAATAAACGACGCTAAAAGTAGAATAGCTTACTCGGTCGACATCGCTCTCCTGAAACCAAATCGAGTAAAACCGAAAAGTAATCTCGATTCAAGGAACTTGACAATTTGCTCATATATCAGCTTTTCAACTACTCTAGATGACAGGAAGCAGCGATAACGGGATGCAATTATCCAGATTTTCCGTGTCACCGCCTTTGAACACAGGTTTCGCTTTTGCTTTTTTCAAACAATCGGGAAAGACCCCAAATTTGAAACAATCATTAATTAGATAGATGAATTTCAAACAAATGGTAAACACCACAGAAAATCTTTAGAGCAATGAGGTCAAGTCTGGCTGTATCATTTTCCATATTATAACAACTTCAGGTACTTCACATAATTTTACTGGCCTCAAATAAGCTAAAACATCACGTTCTCCGGAATGGAACTGAGTAAACTCACCATCATCTTGCTCGGGCGAGACACTCGAACCGATTTTAAATCCAAAAGTCGAAAAATGTTCACAGACTGATTTGATATTCACATTATACAGAATAATTTTACCTAGACAAAACTGATTTTGTTATCACAGGTTTAATTAACATCCAGGTTTTTCCAGGATTACCATCTGTTTCTTTAAAATTAAATACAAAACAATCAGCCTTGGACTTTCGCAATCAACTATTTATTATTAATTATAAGACTTATAATCTTCCTCAGTTACCCTTTTTTCCGAACAAAATCTGAAAGCATCTGGTTTCTTTTTTTCATAGATACTAGCAAACTTTTCATATATCCGTTTCATTCTTCAAAAAAAGAACAAAATCTGTTTATACCTTACCATCACTTCTGAATCAACTACACACTTGGATAAAAATAGCGACGAAGACCACACTGCCTTCCCATAGCGTGAGTCTTTTTTCTTTATATATTTTAGTCTTGCTGAGGATGGCCCTTGGACATAGGGCCGAAATATCCATTCAAATTATCTCCACTGTCTTGCAAAAAGATTTCCCTATTGCTCTTCGTGCTTTTGTTGTTCGTTATGGAAAGGCAGTGTGGTCTTCGTCACTATTTTCGTCTCACTTATGGGGAGCAATTGACCAATGATATCTTTTATTTTATTAGTTTAGGCAAAAAACACGCTAATATCATTAACCAACAAAAATTCTTGGAATCTTGCAAAATTGAAAATCTTATTCCCAAGTCTTTAAGATTCAGATTACACTTAAATGCCCGGAATGAAGAGCAATTTGCTCGCACACTATAATTAAAAACATTAACACATATCATTAAGGACAAAAAAAAAGGTACACTATTTCCTCTGAAAGAAAATCCTTAGAAACATTTTTATTTGAAAATTTGTCCTATGTTGATTTTAGCCAGGTTGCTAGATTGGAAAGAAATTTGTTTAGTCATGATTTCCGCTTATCAAGGGAACGACTTATTGAGAAATTGGAAAACCTACGATATGAATTTTCGAGGAATAGCCCTACTTACACTCCAAGATTCACTCCTGGACTGACTGTTGTTAATCTATCATCTAGAACGCTTGAACCAAAGGAAATTCAAATTCTCGAAAAGGATCCAAAATTCTCTTTTCTTCCAAGACATGTCCCTGTGGCAGATTTAATTTCCTCTCTAGAGTCCTCTGTGCACAAATTTTATACATCTATTTCCAACCCAGATGAAGTTAGGGCTAGTCTTATAGATACCCTTCACAACAATCAAAAAAAGGTTAATTCTCCCGCCAATAAAAAACCAGATAATTTGTATGACCTAAAAATACTATCAAATCTCCGTAAAGATTCATCCATTAGTATAACTAAAGCAGATAAAAACAATTCACTGGTTGTCATGGATACGACAGATTACGACACAAAAATTTATTCTCATCTAAATGACGAGACAACATATAGAACTGTAACCCACGATCATACTGATCAATTTGCAAACAAAATTATAAATGAATTAAAAAGTTTAAAACAAAATAGTAAAATTAATCCACAACTATATAATAAATTTTTCCCCCGCGGTAGCTTTTGCCCAAAGTTTTATGGTCTACCAAAATTACACAAGCAAGGCATTCCTTTAAGGCCCATAGCAGCTTGTACTCTCAAAAATCATATATATGTAATTCGGTAGATTTAGTTGAAAAACTCAAAAGCGTAAATGTCTCAGAAAATACAATTATAAGTAGCTTTAACATTGTTTCAATGTATGCAAATATTGATTTCGCAGTATCTGAACAGTTATTAGAAAATAAAATCAAAGAAAATTATCACTTAATAGAAGCTTCAGCAGCAGGAATAGATTGTGAAGTCTTAATGACCTTGGTTAAACTCTGTAACAAGTACTCAATGTATTTCCAATTCCGTAATTCTTTTTACCAGCAAATTAATGGCTTAGCGATGGGCGCACCCCTCTCCGGGTTACTGGCGAATATTTATGTGGAACATATGGAAAATTGGGCATTAGATCCGTATTTTTTTAAAACATATCTTTTGGTGACGCTACATGGAGACGTAATTTCACTCTGGAACTATGGGGAAAATGAGCTTAAGGGTTTTTTAGATCACCTTAATACATCCAATAGAAATTTTCAGTTTACTTTAGAAATCGAAATCGCAAATAAAATCCCATTCCTAGACGTGTTAGTTATTCATAGCTTCGATAAACTCAATTTTACTATTTATAGAAAACCAACACAAAATAATAGATATTTACATTTTAAATCAAACCACCCCCCACAAGTTAAAAGAGCAGTTGTAATATCCTTCGTCGATCGTGCCCTAAACATTTTTTCTGATTTCCACATCACAGCAGAATTAAACTTTATCAAGGACATACTTTTTGGAAATGGGTATCCTATTTTATTTATTAATAGTGTAATTAACTGTAGACTGAAAAGACATTCATTCCCGTAAAATTAATGATGTTTTACCAAGTGAGATTTCTGACAAGCCCTTAAACATAATGTACCTCCCCTATATCCCAAAAATCACTACAAATCTTAAAAAAGTTTGCACAAAAAATAATCTGTATGTAGTATTCACAAATAATTTGAAAATCATAAATTTTGTAAATTCTGGTAAAGCTAAAACCCCAGTTACTTGCCAAAGAGGGGTCTATCAAATACCATGCGATTGTGGCAAATATTATGCAGGTAGAATACACCAGAATTTAGAAAAGCGCATACAACAGCATAAAAATATAGTCAAAGCTCTAAATTCTAATATTTCCAGTTTCATTGGATTCTGCATTAGGCAGCCATATTTTTGAAAATCCTAGCCACAATATACTTTTTGATGAATCCGCCCTTATTAGCAATGACCTAGGCATAAAGCAGGCAGTCCGAGAATGAATTGAAATCAGACTTAAGATTAATAATAATATTTCCTTAAATAGGGACTTGGGGGAATATACACTAAATGCTCTATACACAAATTTAATTTAAAAATGATCTTACAAAATATTTAAAAAAACCAATAGACATTAACACAGAACCGGTCACAAAAAGACCTTTGAGGTTAGCTGCCAAAAAGGCTGGATTAGCAATAAGAACGTGTTTTTTTTAAATTATTTTTCTTTCATCTCATTGAATCACCTTGTTTTAACTTACTTTTTATCAGCCCTGGTTGAACTTCGCTGAAGTAAGGATACTAGTTCTGCTTTGAAAATTTTTTAATTTTTGGTTTTATTAGTCGCATGTTGTTGTGAGTCTTTTTTCTTTTATATATTTTTGTCTTGCTGAGGAGGGCCCTTGGACAAAGGGCCGACATATTCATTCAAATTATCTCCACTGTCTTGCAAAAAGATTTCCCTATTGTTCTTCGTGCTTTTATTGTTCGATACATTTGGATATTTTAGCTCGTCTGGTCCCATTGCAACTGGACCCCAAGCAACTGAGTCCCTGTAACTGAACCCCCGTGCAACTGAACCCCCGTGTAACTCAACCCGCATGCAACTGAAACCCCTTGCAACTGAACCCTCGCGTAACAGAACCCTCGTGCACCTGAACCCCGGCGCAACTCAAACCCATTTAACTGAACTTCCGTGAAACTGAACCCCCGTACAACTGAACCCCGTGCAACTGAACGCCCGTACAACTGAATCCGCATGTAACTGAAACCTCGTGCACCTAAACCTCCCTAACCAGTCTTTCAGTGTTCTAAAAATGTGAGGTAATATAATGGGGTAAAACACAAATGTTCAGTTTTGTTGGAATTGGGGTTTAAAACCAGCCATAAACGTATGTGCTCACGTGACGCCAAACAGTTCTTCACTATTGGATAACATTTTTTCTGAAAATTGATTATGAGTACCCATCAGTTCAATTAAATGATATTTCTGACCGTTTTGGAGCCATGATTACAGCATCTCAGACAAGAAAGACAAACCGTAGGGTACGCGAGCTGGTGTGCATGTAACCCTCGTGTAACTGAACCCCGAGAAAATGAACCCCTGCAACTGGACAACCCGTGCAACTGAACCCCGTGTAACTGAACCCCGCACAACTAAACGCCCTTATAACTGAACCCCGTGCAACTGAACCCTCGTTTAACCAACCACTCGTACAACTGAACGCAATTTAACTGAACCACAGTGTAACTGAAGCCCCGTGCAACTCAACCCCGTTTAACTGAGCCCCCGTACAACTAAACCACAATACCACTCAACCCCCGTGCACCTGAACCCTCGTGTAACTGAACCGTCGTGCAACTGAACCCCCGTACGTAATTTTTCAGTATTTTACAAATACGAGGAAATATTATGTGGTAAAACACAAGTTAGAATGTTTACATGTTCCATTTTTTGGAAGTTTGTTTTTTAAAGTCATGATACAAATGCCTGTCAAGAATCTCAAGATCATTCATAAAAAAACCTCTGTTTTGTTGTCACAAAAAAAAGAAAATCGGACGTCAAAAACCATTAATTCCAGGTTTATCTCTACTTCTTTCAGATGAATCAGAATTCCTCCAAACGTTGAGTAATAAACATCTGTGATGAAAAACTTTGAACTTTGTTAATTTAGATAACGAATTTTGATCAGATGTCTTTAGGGAAATTTTGATCAGATGTCTCTAGAAAAAGGACATGGGAGGGGGACTGGTTGTATTCCGACCTTTTTTCAACGTTCCCCTTAACATGCCCTGAAAGTTTACTTAATACTCTCAGCTGTTCTTGAAATATTGCAGATACATCTTCTTGTAAAACTCGGTGCATATTGCGTCTTTTGATTTCTTACGATGTGACGGCTGATACAATCAACCATTTTTTAGATATTGCTGGTAATTCCTTTTCACAACCAATTAAGGAACAAGTGTTTTTTGATTGTGTTTCGAATTCTTCTGGATATTTTTTTTAGGTTTGACCTTAACATACTCCAAGCTTTTTTGGATATCCAGGATCAAACAAGCCCTCATTCCTTGATAAATAAAACCTTATATGTTAACCATAGGCGGTGCGCATAACTTATAGCCTTTGCAACAGGGGTTGGGGATTGTGAACCCTGGAGGCATAGTTTTTAAGCTTAGGACTGTTTAAATAAAATTGCCATCTTAAAATTTTGATTGGAGGTATAAGGGAAAAAATAGCAGCTGGAAGGGGGAGGCTGGTTGCCCTTCTATTACTTTTGATTATTAAAACGTGAATTAGAACTTTCGATTTCCAATCGAATGATCCTCCTCCAAAGCTTACACGACCATCCCTTCCAATGAACGTTATATTTCAACAATGGGCAGCTTGCATAAGTTACAGCCCTTGCTCTGGGGGCTGTGGGGGCTTATCAATCACAAATGCATTGTTTTTCCACCTTCGGGATTACATTGAACAAAATGGTTATGTCAAAATTATGATCGGATGTATTTAGGGCAAAATGAGCGTGGGAGACTGTTTTCCCGTCGATCACTTTCGACTCTTAAAAAAGGCACTAGAAGTTCCAGTTTGTAATCGAATGAACCCCTCCAAAGTTTACACGACCACCCCTTCCGTATGAAATGCGTCTGGAAAAAATTATAATAAACAATAGATCATTGAAGCCTCATGGCTCTTTAGCATAGACAACGCTATAGCATAGCATCTGATATTCTATTCCATGTATTTAGCCTACTACATTTTTTTTTTCAGAGCTTTTTTTGAGTAGTTAAGACTTAAACATGGAGCCAGGAATAAGTTTAGTTTTGCATCGTTGGTAGATTTTAAGTACCGCAGCTTGAATTTATTTTATTTTTCCACCTAATTATCGATAATTTTATCTTTATTTAGTGTCTGTTTTATTGTTTATAATGTATTGCTTAACATCACCACTGACTATGAGATTGAGCATCCTGTGCTGGGCGTGGGGGAAGTGGAGGGGGGCTAGGTACCGAAGCATTAGTGGTGGATTTGGCTGAAAAAAGCCAAGTATATACGACATTCACCTTCGCCCACCCGAACGCTTGTTTACGCTATACTAATGTCGTCTGCAGCAGCTCATTGCTGACAATTTTTGCAAAACCTAAGCACCAGTACTTAATTTATGTTTGTTTGATGTGTGTTTATTATTTATCGTGTATTGCATAATGTTTTTAATTTAACCAAGTAACGTGTTTGTTGAATAGTTATTTTTCTTCACTACCGCTTGAAGAAAATATGCTATTGATGACTTAGGGCTGGCACATGCCACCTTTACTTTTTTAATTGGGTGCTCACTATCCATTATAAAATAATTTCCCAAGACATGTTTTCACACATCTTGAAAATACATCTAGGCTTGTCTTTCTCAAAAATTTTCCATCATTCCTTTCCTCTAAAGGATATCCCATATATTTTTTCCCTCTGCCCCCCCCCCCCCCTAATAAAATACGGTAGCTACGCCCCTGCTCATAGTTGAACCAAGCGCTATTCTAACAGCCCCGGGCATCGCGCTATTCAGTATCACGTAATTTTGAATGGATTTTGACTTTGTATGATTTAATTTGTTATGCTAAACGTTTAAGTGTATGCGATTTATTGAAATATTATTTATGATTTTTTATTAAATTGATTTGTTGGTGGGTTCGCCAATTTTCATTTATAATTAGCATTGATATCAGCGGGCCACATTAAGCAGAAACTAAAATTGTAGGCAGCACAATAGCGCTGCCTAAGCAAAGATACAGGATAAGTCAAAGTATTATCACGGAAATTAAAATCAAAACAATTAAATGATTTCTGGATCGGATCCCCCTCCACCAAATTCCATGACCAAACTACAACTGATTTGATCTATTGACTATATGACCTATAGATTTGACTAAATAACAAATATTATTATAAAAAGCACTAAGTTTTATTTTCATTTTCAATGATTTCTTTTTCATTCAGGAAATTATATTCACTGTATATCTACCTTCTTATTCTTCAATGATTCCATTTCTGTCCTGTTTGCAGATGTAGAGGGTATTTTCATTTCCACTTTTGAAAGTGTTAAACCAAGAAAATCTAATCTTGAACTTATAGATTTTAGGAAGTAAAAGCACCTTAAATATCATTGAAACAAATTTGACATGTGCAAATGTGGTGAAACAGAAGACATTGAACATTTTGCAATTTTTGCCATTAACTAGGCTCACCTATTTACTTGATGATAAGATTTTAAAGGCAGTATATTTGGAAAAATATGAATGTGGAGCATATTATGAAGTGCAATGGACCCCTGTTTTTCGTGCTTTCCTTGAATTAAAAACAAAACATGGATTATTTAAAAAAAAATTATCTGCTCGAAGTAAAGAGCGAAGTTAACACGTAAAACGATCAACAGTTTTAAAGCTACTTAATAAATTATAGTTGTTTCCCAAATTATTAGGAAGGCAACTGCCCCCTTGCTTCCCCCTAAACGACGCCACTGGCCATTACACTGGGCTCTAGTGCCCTCAAGACGAAGGATGTGACAGGCAATGAAAACAAAAGGGCTATTGAAAGATATTAGCATTCATATCTTAATGCAGCAAGTTCTATTGGGTGTGGAGGTTTTAGAGGATTTTTGATTGAGAGAATTGAGGCGCTCTCACTCGTTGCTCCGGCAGCACTTTTTTTATTTCTGATATGTCTTATTACAGTTGATCTAACAACAACCGCAATGGGTATTTCTTCAGAAGGTCCTTTCCTTGGTCAAGATATTCAAGACGAGTGTTACAACGATATTCAAGAGGAAGATGCACAACAAGGTAAAGTCAGCCATACTTTTTACTTTGCTTTCTTTTTTTAATATATTTGAATATATATTTCTGCCCATTTAATCAAGTGTAACGTAGTCATTACTTGGTAATCAAACTACAAATCTTGGGAACAGTAGTTCCCAATATTCCCCCTATTATTAAAATTTCTTATTCCAATAGAGAAACAAGGGAAAGATTTAGACTAAAACAATACTTTTCAACTTTAAAGTATTCCAAACCTCTGTTCAGGGCTTAACTGGCTTCTAGAGACAGGAAAACATTCTGCTTGGACCCCACCACTTTTGGCTGAATGTAACCCGATGTTATTTCAATTGAATAAATTACTCCTAATATTTTTCTTAAAAACTAGTTTTTTAGTAATATACCATAGTCAAAACATGTCATTTTCATTTTTAGTGGGGCCATTCAAGGGGTTTGTTTAAAGCTCAAGTCAAGATAATATGCTGCGGTCAGTAGTTCTACAGGCTTACTTAGGCCATCTCTGTTTTCCCCTTATTTTCTTAATTCAATAGTTACTGCATCGACAGTATAAAATCTTTATACCCAAGTGATCTGGACCTATTTTGGAAGATTTTACCTACCCTCCTTCCCTCAGTACAGGTATCAATCTGAAAAGATTCATATATATATATATATATATATATATATATATATATATATGCGCCAACATGCGCATCGAATTCTTACTTCTTTCTTAATTCAAGCACAAAAAGATGGATCTGAAGTTCATTTATGTTCGTTAGATATTTCAAATGCTTTTGATTCGGTTTGTCACAGCCAACTATGGTATTCTCTTACCCAGGTTGGAGTGAACTCATCTGTTATATGTGTCCTTCGTTTTTGGTATGCAAATTCATATGTTCGACTTCGGTCAGGAGAGATCTTTTTTGGTAATATTCCAATTCGGTCTGGACTTAGGCAGGGAGGGGTTCTGTCACCATACCTTTTCCTTTTTAATGCTTGTTTATACCCTGTGCTTTCTCGTATCTTTCCGTCGTGTTTTACGGGTCTAACTAATTTATCTTAGGCCTATATTGCTTATGCAGATGATTTATTACTTATTAGCCGTTCAAAATTCACCCTAGCTAAGTCTACCCAGTTTGTTTCTAAGCTTTTGGAAAAAATGTGCCTCGTGCTTAATGCTGGAAAAATGTGAATATTTAGTTTTCAATGCTAAAAACCCAAGTAGTGATTTGAGTTGTAGTTCTTTTTCAGTTAAGCTGGCTCCTGCGTTGCGTTGGCTCGGGATTAGTATCTGCTCTTCTATTTCAGCTATCCGTGCTAGTGCACTTGCAGATATTAAGAATAAGCTAAAAGCAGGTTATGCTAAAATTGTCCCAAATCACGGCCGACATTCTCGTAAAGCATTGGCTAAACTCTATTCTACATATTGCGACCATTCCATTCTTTTTCCATCAGGTTTGCGCCCATTTTTTAATACTAATGACATGCAGGATATTTGAGTTTTGTATTTCCGTTATTGTAAATATCTTTTGTATTTGCCCCGTTGGTATAGAAACCGTAAGATTATTCGAATGTTTAATGCAACTGATATATTGACGTCATATAACAAGTTGGACTCCAAGTTAAAAGATGAGGCCTGCAAGCGGTTGGGTCCTTTTCATCCTCTTGTGCGATTGTTTTGATTTGCATTTGTAGTTATTTATATTGATATTGTTTTGCATGTGTTTTGTTTTGTATGTCTTTGCTTTTTATTTTCTTTTGTTACTCCACTTTTTATAATTGTTAGTGGGTCAAATATAAATTATTATTATTATTATTATTATTATATATATATATATATATATATATATATATATATATATATATATATATATATATATATATATATATATATATATATATATATATATATATATATATATATATATATATTTACTTCTATATCTACTAAAAATCCGGGTTGCAGCGGTAGCTAGCAACCTAGTAAGAGACGATCACGTCCAATGTTAAGAAATCTTAAAACCCATAGTTCCTAAAAACGGAGTCAGATCAAAACAAAAAGTACACCATAAGAACCGCCTTGTCCGAAACCCCTGTATAGAAAACTTTCTGTCCCTTGGCTTGAACAGCAAGGGAAATATATTGGCTTGAAAATCAAGAAAAGTGGCAGCTACTACAACATTCTGCCTAAACGGGATATTTTTTTCTTTCTTCTTTTCCACAGATAGCTTGGCACTGGAACATCGTAAAGAGTTGTTCAATGGCTCATTTTAAAGGAAATCTCTAGATCTAGCATCTTTTGCACTTAATTTTTTTTCAATTAATTTTTTTACGAAAAACTTAATTTTTTATATACAATATTAATCAATGACGTCATAGTCGTTGGACGTAGTTAGTATTACATAATTATAATAAAGAACGAATATTTTACCGATTATCTACTAATAACCATATATGACGTAATAAGTGACATGACGTAATATCTAAAACCTATTGTGTACTAATAACCATATATGACTTAATGAGCGACGTGCCGTAAAAATTGAAAAAAATAATTTTTATTTTATTTTCGTTTTTTAGTTCAGAATCGCTAAAGTTATAAACTGCAAAAATATTTATGGTGTCTGAACAATAGTTTTAATCTTTTAATTTAGATACACACAGAGGGGGCTTGCTTGAGATCATGCCCCCCCCCCACCACCACAAAAAAATCCAAAATTGTCACTATTTTAATATTTTCTGTATAATTTGTCCATTTTTTACTTTTTCGAATTTTTTCCCCAGTCTCTGAAGCAAGTTATGCCTTGTCACCGTAACCCTCTATAATACTCTGATTTTCAAAATCAGACAAGACTTTTTTAGTTGCTTTTTTTCTTCTTAAGATGCTCGTAAATATTTTCATTTTCTCATCCAGTAGATTTTTTTTCCTTGGATATAATACGCTTATAATAGTGTTTAAATCCAATTATAAAAACAGGTTATAATATAAATGATTATTCGCGTTTTTGTTTGAGGTTCTTTTATCATTAAATATTTATTTATTGTTATTATTTTCTACTTCTTTAATTTTTCCTGCTGAAAAGAAAGAAACTATTAAGGAATTCTTTTTTTTATAATCACGATGAAATTTGGCACCGTCTTTTTAAATCGGCACTGAAAACTAGACAATTTTTCAAGCTCAAATCGGCGCTTATTTGCAAGAAAAACGGCCAAGGCCAAGGCCAAAACGAAAAATATTGACTCAAGAGTCAACATTTTTCGTTTCGCGTAGTGAGAGCTACACTAAACTTTTACACAAATCAACTATTTTTATTTTCTATAGAAACCATCCTTTAATTAGCAGTGATTGCGGGAGGGGGTAGTGGTTTCAACCCCTCAAGATCTTCGGCATTTGTTCGAGGTCAAATCCTTCAAATGAACAGACTTTTACAGAGCAACTAAAGTAACAACGGTAGGTTTTAGCGTCTGTTTCCATTTTCAAAACGGGAACTCATGGGCTGTGAATTTTCACACTTTACATTTTAGTTTGTCTAAAAGCTACTATTTTATTATGCCTTTTTTCTTTTTCTTTCTTTAGTCTTTATGACTGAAACAGAGATGGCAGACTCCTATCTAACGCTGAGCACCTTGGAAAAGAAGGGGTTAAAGTTCATCACAAATGGATTATGTAATGGATGCCTGGTCCATGCTTGTTTCATTTACTTAACTATACACACGGCAAAAAACAAATTAGCTTTTGCTGCAAAATGCGTAAGCAGTGCATTGTACATAGTTTTTTGATTCTTCTTAGCCATTTTGATTACTTTCTGTTGCTATTTTCCATGGGTCACTGATCATGTGTCCATACAATTTTGAAACTTTTACATCATCGCTGTTCCTATTTATGATACCGCAAATTTCTTCTTTATTTGCCACGTTCTTATCACAATAGAAAAATAGTTGCTGACATTGGTGCTACTAATGATATGCTGGTTTTGTATCATCATCAAAGTAAATTTGCCTCCGACGCCCGCCTACTGCTGGTTGTTTAATGTTGTTTGATATTAAATGGTTGCTAGATATGTTGTAACGATTGTTCAATTATTGTCTTGTTATTATTTTGTTAGTTTTGTAGTGTTGTTTTATATTTGCACATCTGCTCATTTGAGATATGCAATCATAAGGGACTACCTAACCCTCAGCAAAGAACGTCGTTACAACGTGTCCTGAGATTTGTGTTGGCCATTCACATGCACATATTTTCCAGCCTAGTACTATATATCGCCGGATTGACGGTGCTGCAAATCAATGCAATTACATTCACACTATTGGTGCAATTATTTGCGACACAGCAGATTATGGGTGCGCTAGTTTCAGGTTGCTCTAAAAAACAACTCCCGATAAAGCTCCAATGGATGGTATTGGAAAGGCTTAGCAAAAGAACAAGATCTGGGTGAGGACTTTGCGAGGGCAAATAATTGGCTGAGACTGCCAAATAGTTCTGCAAAGTCCTGAAAGTAGACAAGACATCCTTATGGTCCTATACCTCACCACTTCAGAACTTGATGCTACCCAGTCGTTTCCTGATTCCTCACGCTATCAGACAGCCGATAATAAAAAGTCATAAAAAAACTTGGCTCAACATACAATGGGAAGACCCTTCAAGCGAACTTTCCTTATAACTTTTCATCCATCTTATCAGATTGCTACTTTCATGTAGTTTATGATCCTGAGCTATCGGGAATTGAAGCTGAAGGTCCAAGCAACCCTACAATTACAAATTGCAACCAGTCGAGGGAGAGTAATAATCCCCTAAAAGTAGCAACTGGTGGATTTCAATCGAATCAGTCAATGAATGGCATGTTCATCATAGTTGTTTGCTCAATTATCGGATTCACCCCTTTCATATTCTTTTGGAGTGACCTTCCTCAGAAAAGTTGGTGCTTCTCTGTACTGCATCCAGTTACATTCAAGTAATCGTTATGAGATTGAAGTATTGAACATTCCAGAGTGACTCAGATTCTGCTTAACCCTGTTATTTGCCGCAATTTATTCAATTACATGTTTCTATACCCAAATACCAGTGATGCCTCGTATAAAGTGATGTGAATTCTTATAACTTGCATTCTAGTATTTTACTATCGAAATAATAATAATAAAACAAACTGTACATTTTTTGCACAATGTCATAAACGGAAGCGTAAGTCCCGTGTGTATGGCACAAAATTTTGTAATATCCTTTTCTGTCTAAATCGTACAAAGATATGCATTGTGTTAGGGACACCTCTGAAGAGGGGTTCTCGATTGGTAATAATGCGATTAAAGAAAATCCTTCTGCTGTGTGTGGGTCACGTTTTTCTAGCAAATCTTAAGAAATGTCGAATAGAGCTTGAAAGTTCTCACTAAAACCGGGCATTCGGTACCCAGGTCGGTGCTCTTTAGGATCTAAAGTTAAGGAAGTAGTTTGCTACTTTGGAAGGTAAAGGCGTCAAAAGTCAGGAGACCTGATTACTCATTTCGATAACCTAGTAAATACAACAAATTAAGTTTCTGTTCTGATATTTTTTTTTTTTAGATCTAGCTCAAATCAGTGGCCCAAATTGACGAAAATGTCGGTGGGAAAGGATTTTTTTTCGTTTTTTTTTTTTTTAATGAAAATATAAAAAAGGTATTTTCTGAAGGTATATTCGTAAGGTATTTGAGACTTTTACAAAAAAAAAAGATATTTTGAAAAATCTAAGGCGGAGGGAGGAAATTTTGAGTCCTGACTAATCTGAGGGTAGGGCCTCTGGGAAGTTTTTCCTGCAGTTTTCTTTGGTTAGAGCAACCACGGATGCTTTATAGCAAACTTAAATGTTTCTGGTACACCAAGGAATATTTGTTCCCTTTTTTCTTCCTACTACTTTACTGAATATGTTTTCCCATCAAAATAGTTTTTGAAAATGAGAATGCCGTTGAGAACCATCATATATGCTATCGTGTTATGTGCATAGCTTAATTGATTTTCAGTAGTGCTGAAACTAGCAGTCGGCATACCCAATTTTGGATAGCTTCATATCTCTTGAGTACCGAAATTAGTAGACTGCTCCTCGCTTTAGGTTCATAGAGGCCGGACTCAGGTACTGAAGCACCGACTTTAGTTTCATCAGAGATTGAGGGTGTGCTCATACAGTAAATGAAAGCTATTTGTTTCTATTTATTGACGCATGCACCGTCGCTGAAAGCTCTATAGTTACTTGGCTAATCAAGCAGAACGATGGCAAGTTATGAAAACCAATACCGAGTTTTCACCAACTATCACGAGGGACTTGAGGTGGGGTTTGTGCCCCTTTAGACTTTTTGACGTCCCCCTAGATTTTGAAAAAATATCTTTTTTGGAGGTTACTTTTTACTGAAAATGCCTATGTTTAATATTTTCGTTGAAAAAATTGAAAAATAACTACAAATTTACCTCTCCTCCCCTAATTTTTAAAAAATGTCCTCTGCCACACCCCCCTAAATTTTTGTAAATTGTTCTTACGTAATTGTTCCACTGCAGCTGTTCAAAACCAAGGATTTTAGAGCCAATCCCTCTAAAAAACCTAGCTGAATTTCTGAAAAAAAAAACCAAGTTGATCAACGTTTCTCCCTTTAAAGAAAAACCTTACACAGGTAGTCTACAGAACGTTTTGGTCAGCTTTGCCGACCAAAGTTTTGCTTTTCCTTATCGATTGAGCTGTTGTTATCAACCCCTGAAAATTACAAATCTTGAGTTGAAAGATTTTTTCTTCAAGAGAAATGCTTGTACGTTCCTTAAAGGCGATCTCAAAATGCATTGTTTCTGTTTTAAACAACTTTATTTTCTATTTGCTGGTAACCTATCAGCGTTGTTACTTTTAGAAAATATAATGCCTACAAGCTAATTCTTAGTTGTTTTGGATCTGAATATTTTCAGATCCAAAACAACTGAATATTTATTTGTTTAAACATCCCAACAAATAAATATTTATTTGTAATTTTGTAATATTATTATACATACAAATAAATAAATATTTATTTGTATATGTGTAATAAAATAAATAAATATTTATTGATATCCCAACAAATAAATATTTATTTGTTGGGATATCAATTGGTCCAGTGATTATTAGAAGCCACTAATAGTATATAACTCAGAAAACGTATATAACGCCTATCCCCTGTTTTTGAGCATGCTGTAAGTTTTTTTTGCTTAAAAGTTTATGTCTGTGGTAGAGATAAAAGCAAATTCAAAGATTCAGCGTGGCAACGCTGACGGAAATAACAGCCCTAAAAACAACGCATACTGCCCTAAAAACTAGATAATTTCAAAACAGTCAAAAGAGAAATCGCTTTCAGGTGTGAATAGACCTAAGACGGGTTCAGGGGTCAAAGAAATATTTCATTTTTGTGTCTTTGATACTTATGGGTAGGTGCGTTTTATTATTCGACTGGGCAGCATAGGCTATCTAGCCTTAGCATGTGGTTGATTGACATCAGTGAATGTTTCAAATCTTATAATCCTCCAACACCCTCCCATCCTGCGCCTAATCAGATGATTTCCACGGATCAGGGAGGTAACACTAATGAAACTTGATACTTTCCTAAAAGCTTAATAATTT
The DNA here is from genome assembly GCA_027921565.1 of Artemia sinica. Lineage (NCBI taxonomy): Eukaryota > Metazoa > Arthropoda > Branchiopoda > Anostraca > Artemiidae > Artemia > Artemia sinica. The sequence goes on from CM051264.1 coordinate 48,969,064, forward strand.
TGAAACAGTCAAAAGAGAGCATATATAGATACATAGAATATAGATACTAGAACGTGTCTACGAAAAAGTGCTTAGAAGGGAAGACATTCCTAGAAATCATGCAGACTATAAAAAAGTGAAACCCTAGGTATGGTTTGGGGGAGAGCACGAGCCAGAAGGAAACTATAGCCAAAATACTGTGCTATGTTACAAAAATACAGCCAGTAAAAAAACTAAAACATCCTCCTCAGCACGTTGCCTTGACTGAAGTAACGTTTTATTCTATCATTTTTCAGCAATTTTAACCAAGAGAGAAAGAATTGACAGCATATTTCGAGATGCATAAACAGGGTAAATTTCAGTGACAGCATCAAGGAACATTTTTGTGGGAATTCCCTTTCTTTTAGCTTTTCAAAAACTTGTTGAAAAATAGCAAATGAAAAATTAATTACCCAGTCATGTCTTCTTCATACAATCATTTTCTTGTAACTTAATGCAGGATCCTCAAATATTAACATACCATGTTTTTTAATAGTTTTTTATGTAAAACTATGAGGAAAGAAGTTGAAGTGCATACAGGAAACATAAGAATATGCCAGAAGTTGCCGATGATCCAAACGAAATAAAACACAAGAACGTATCTTAGAACAATGTTACTGCAATCTAGATAAATTTCGTTTTAGAAATTTGTTTAAAGATGGCACTACGCTCCTGAACCTTAATTTGAATAGAGACTGAATGGACAAAGAACAAGAAACTGAATTCCATCTCAAGAAATATCACAACCACCTAGCATCTCAGGAAAAAACAAACGCATTAATGGTAGACTTTATTATTTAGTTGGTGAAGCAACGCTTATAAGGTAAAGCTGATTTAGCAGAACTTCAAAGTACAAGAACAGTGGCGGAATTTTGTCAAAATCCTGGGGGGGGGGGGGGCAAAGTTTGAACCAATTTTCCCAAATGAAGTGAAAATGACCGTGAAAACTGAAAAATGAGCTATAAAGTACCACAAAGTTAAAAATATGCAAGAGAAAACTGAGCCGTTTCTGTGGATGCTAGAATTAAGCCGGTTTATCTTAGTTTTGACAAGATTTTTGAAGAAACTAAATTTCATCTGGGGGGACAGGTTTCTGTGAGGGGAGGCCGAACAGAGGTCTGAGAGGGGCAGTTGCCCCCTGCCCCATAGCCTATTACGCTCCTGTACACTAGGAAGTAGTAAAATAGAGTTTACAGGTTTTTTTTTTCAGTCGCAAATGCTTTTATCCATCTCTTAGAAATCATATTAACTACCAGAGTCAGGTAGTCGGCTGTTTAACAATGCAACACCACACCTTTTTTTTTATCCACAGACCACGGCTCCTTGAACCTGACATCATTGTCTTTTAGGGTAGTATTTTTGTTTTTAGAATCATTTTTCTTATAGAGATGCCCACGGACATACGGAAAATTTGAATTTATGTGAGCAAAATCTAATTGTGGTATTTTGAAATAAGGACTGTGGAACACTGATATAGGTTTTAAAGAGATGGAGAGGCTGAGGGGGCTTTGGGGCTTTTCCTGCCAAAAAATTGTACTTTTGTCAATGTTCTTATAATTTTCTATATTTTCGTATAATCTACTTATCTTTTGCGTTTATTTTTCAAAATTGTACCCTCCATTTGCATTATTTTTCTGAAAATCAAAGTCCGGTTAAAGTTTTCCACTTTGTAGACAGTCCAGAATGGATTTGATATCCTTTTTAGCAGCAGCTAGAAGGTAATCTTTCACTTTTTGGAGTAATTTTTTAAGAAGAATTTAGAAACTTCATCTGAATTTTCACTGTCATTTTGGCTTGAAAACTTCTCCGTCTTCTGATTAGTGAGATTGTAATTATATTAATTTGTTGGTTAGTTGAAAAGAACTAGCTTAAATTAATCTCATTAATTAATTCATTAATTCATCAGCTGTGTATATTTAGAATTTCGTATATCTTTTGCGTATTTTGCTGTCTATGTATCACTTCTTTTCTTTATAAACATTTACATAGTTTCTGAAATTATAAGTATTTCTCCATAAAACAGATGGCATACAGTGCAAACAAAGGATTAGACAATACTGTCCTTTCTCATGCGTTACTTCATATAAAAAGACATTTGGTATAATATAGGGCATAAACTGGAGAAACCCACGAAAAAACGACAAGTTATTAGAAAAAGGAAAACTTAGTTACAAAATCGAGGAACACTCATGAAAATAACAGTTTTACTTTCATGGAACGCAACCCCCCCCCCCCCCCCCCCCCCCTCATCTTGAACAAAATCTGCCAATGTCCCAAATTTTTTGTTTTATAGCATAATAATTAGGTTTAATAAATAAAATAAATATTTTTAAGGCTATGGGTTGCTGTATTAAAAAGAGCTAGAGAGAAACAGCCCCACAATGCAATTAGGACCCACTGGGGAAACAAATAATCAAAACTGCATCTCGCGTAAGCTCCATAACATAGGACTGCAGAATGGTCAATGATTGACCAGCTAAAAAATAATTCGTCAATTATAAACAGGCTTACATTTTTACAAATATAAAGTAAATCAGTGTGATAGGCCAACTTAATCTCTGTTAAGTCATTGTAATAAGAAGAAAAACATTAACTCCCTATGCTGTGATGATTAATATAGCTGATTAAATATCCTCTTGCAGCTAGTGTAATTTATAATTAATGAAAAGAATAGCGAAGACAAGTGCTCTGCTGAAAAAACTTAACTTATTAACTTTGCTTTACTACTGAATACTACAGGCTAAAGTTACTGTTTGGTTTTCCACTGAAATTCTAGATGGCAGTGGTATTTTTTTTAGACTGATTTCAGTTGTTTCGTGTCTTGTTATTTGTCAGATTATGCTGATGATTTGAGTGTTCTATTTTTAGCAAAATGAATGTTTTTTGGAGGTTTCAAGAGTTGAGGGCTAAAGAGTAAGCTTGAAAACTAATGTTAAGAAAACTAAGTTGCTTAGACTAGGCGTAAGTGAAGGTGAAGAGGTAATGTTGAATAACGAGAAGATCGATCAAGTGGACTGCTTCGCATACCAAGGTAGTATTATTAGTAAATATGGGTGATGATGTTAAAAGTAGATGCAATAAAGATGTTAAAAGTAGAAAATCCAAGGCTTAAGGAGGTTAAAGTTTGGAAAAATAGTTAGATGAGTCCATGAACCAAGAATAGAATATTAGAAGTTACAGTGATGATAGTGGTCAAGTATGGTACTGAAACTTGCACTCCTAAAGACAGGTGTTTTGTGAGATTTTTTTCATAGGAGTTGTCCGCGGATTATTTTGGGTGCCCGTCTGACTGACCTTACTTTGAACAGTAAGCTGTACGAAAAATATGGTTCTATTCCTCTCTCTAGGGCTATAATGACAGAAAAAATTGAGATGGCTAGGACACACTCTGCGGATGAAAGTGCCAAATTGCCAAAGATCATCTTTTTTTGCCACACATCTTCGGCCAAACAAAAAGAACGTCATCCCAAAATAGGGTGGGTGGAGGTCGTAAGGAACGATTTAATAGAAATTAGAACTTCCTGGGAGAATGTAAAAAGGGAGGCTCTGAATAGATTGGGACGGAGGAGGAGCGTGCGTGTCTGTGTTGGCCTCAGGTGGTTTGGTGATGCAGTGAGCTGCTAGTAGTAGTAGTAGCAGTCGTGTAGTAGTAGTAGTGGTAGTAGTCGTAGTAGTGGTAGTAGTGGTAACAGCAGTAGTAGTAGTAGTAGTAGTAGTGGGAGTAACAGTAGTAGTAGTAGTAGTATTAGTATGAGATAAAACGAGGTACGGTAGAAGAACAAAATAAAACTATTTCGATTCTTTTCCCAGCTGCTATTTCAGTTAAATCCAAGTTATGCACTAATAACAATAAAAAAAAGAACAGCTTAGCAAAATTAAAATAAAAAGCACCAAATTTTTTTTTAGGTTTAATGCAAACTTTAAAGCACTAAAGGGTCATGGCTCCTAAGGTCTTTTCTGGTGAACCAGTTGTTGATCGACAATGTTGATGAACAATCGCTAGAACAGGTTTGCTTATCAACAATTGCTGATGAACAATAATTTTCATGAGATCACAAATAGTTATTATCGTTGGAAATGATTAGCAATATTTTCAAAATCAACCGATTATTGCTTTAATTTTTTTGGATTAAACTCATGTTTACTCCTGTAATTCTCACTATTATAAACCTTTCACCGTCTGATCAAATTCTGTATTTTTCCATAAACCAACAAGATTTCTTCACTGCCCTTTGGAGGGAAAAGGGGTAGGTAATTCAAAGACAGTACCTTCTCAGGTTAATAATATGTATATGTACAAAATCTGTAGGACAAATTTATTGTTTATTCTCTTCTAAATTGTAAAACAAACAAAAAATCCCCCATGACATCCATCCTAGAAATTTCCCACTTAGATTTGACCATAAAGATTGACAAGCAATGATTTAAATTATGGGTCGTTTTCATCCCTATTGTGGACCAACAAAACATTTTCTTGATCGCCAGAACAGATTGTTGATAAACATTGTTGATCGGCAATGTCCCCAGAAAAGCCATCTACGGTCAGAAACGATGACCTACTTAAAATTTGATGACTCCTTAAAATTTCTATCCGGGTTGCAGCGGTAGCTAGCAACCTAGTAAGAGACGATCACGTCCAATGTTAAGAAATATAAAAACCCATAGCTCCTAAAAAAGGAGTCAGATCAAAACAAAAAGTACACCATTAGAACCGCCTTATCCGAAACCCCTGTATGGTAAACTTTCTGTCCCTTGGCTTGAACAGCAAGGAAATATATTGGCTTGAAAATCAAGAAAAACTGGCAGCTACTGCAACATTCTGCCTAAACGGGATATTTTTTTTATTTTTTATTTTTTATTTTCTTTGTTTCCAGAGATAGCTTGGCACTGGAACATCGTAGATAGTTGTTCAATGGCTCATTTTAAAGGAAATTAATTGGGTTACAAATCTATAGTAACTAAAATAAATTATTTCTTAAAGAGAATAAATTTTTCCACCAAAAACTGCATTTTTGATGTCTTTTCACACTGCAATCTTTCAAACACAATACCAGCGGTAAGATTTGAACCCACGCCTCCGAAGAGACTGGTGGCTAACACCAGTGCCTTGGACCACTCGGCCAGGCTGCCTCTCATAAATAAATATATATGCGAATTTGGGTTGCAGCAGTAGCTAGCAACCTAGTAAGAGACGATCAGTCCAATGCTAAGAAATATAAAAGCCCAAAACTCCTAAAAATAGAGTCAGATCAAAACAAAAGTACATCATTATCCGGGTTGCAGCGGTAGCTAGCAACCTAGTAAGAGACGATCACGTCCAATGTTAAGAAATATAAAAACCCATAGTTCCTAAAACAGGAGTCAGATCAAAACAAAAGGTACACCATTAGAACCGCCTTGTCTGAAACCCCTGTATAGGAAACTTTCTGTCCCTTGGCTTGAACAGTAAGGGAAATATATTGGCTTGAAAATCAAGAAAAGTGGCAGCTACTACAACATTCTAACTAAACGGGATATTTTTTTTTTTTTCTTTTGTATCCAGAGATAGCTTGGCGCTGGAACATCGTAGAGGGTTGTTCAATAGCTCATTTTAAAGGAAATTAATTGGGTTAAAAACCTATAGTAACTAAAATAAATTATTTCTAAAAGAGAATAAATTTTTCCACCAAAAACTGCATTTTTGATGTCTTTTCACACTGCAGTCTTTCAAACATAATCGTATACCAGCGGTAAGATTTGAACCCACGCCTCCGAAGAGACTGGTGGCTGACACCAGTGCCTTGGACCACTCGGCCAGGCTGCCTCTCATAAATAAATATATATGTGAATTTGGGTTGCAGCAGTAGCTAGCAACCTAGTAAGAGACGATCAGTCCAATGCTAAGAAATATAAAACCCAAAACTCCTAAAAATAGAGTCAGATCAAAACAAAAGTACATCATAAGAATTACCTTGTCTGAAACCCTACTAGATAACTAATGAATGTCATCATAGTTTTATATTAGAGCTATGACGTGAATAGAAAAACACGAAATTATATTGTTGTTTCTGAAGACGTTATGAAATAATACCATTGCGCCATGACGTCATGAAATTAAATCATTACGCCGTGACGTCATAATTAGTATATAAGGAAAGTCAAAACTGTAAATTCTCTCATTCTTGATTAGATAATGGTTAGATCGAAGCAAGCTATACGCAAGTTGAAAAAACAGTACTACACAAACAACAGAGATAGTAACTTGAAAAGAAAAAAGCAAAGGTATTCAACCGACCAGGCGTATCGAGAAGTAATAGTTGAGAGAGCAAAACAAAACAGCAAGATGTGTTATCACAATGATGAAGATTATAGACATGCAAAAATTGAGACAGCCAAACAAAAGATCAAGGATACAATAAAGAACGACATCTAGCCCATGTTAACTGAAGCACAAATAGGGATTATGAAATCAAGGTTGCAGCGGTAGCTAGCAACTTAGTAATTTTATTTAACTGCAAACTGCAAAAATATTTATGATGTCTGAGAAATAATTTTTATTTTTTAATTCGAACCAGAAAAATACCTGAAAATTTAAAAATTAGTTTGGTTTTTCTTTCGCTTAAAGTGACTCGTTACGCCATTTTATCGGGTATAAGTAGATTAATCCAGGTTGCAGCGGTATCCGTTTATCCGGGTTGCAGCGTTAGCTAGCAACCTAGTAAGAGACGATCACGTCCAATGTTAAGAAATATAAAAACCCATAGTTCCTAAAAAAGGAGTCAGATCAAAACAAAAAGTACACCATTAGAACCGCCTTGTCCGAAACCCCTGTATAGGAAACTTTCTGTCCCTTGGCTTGAACAGAAAGGGAAATATATTGGCTTGAAAATCAAGAAAAGTGGCAGCTACTACAACATTCTTCCTAAACGGGATATTTTTTTCTTTTTTCTTTTTTTCTTTGTTTCCAGACATAGCTTGGCACTGGAACATCGTAGAGGGTTGTTCAATAGCTCATTTTAAAGGAAATTAATTGGGTTAAAAACCTTTTGTAACTAAAATAAATTATTTCTAAAAGAGAATAAATTTTTCCACCAAAAACTGCATTTTCGATGTCTTTTCACACTGCAGTCTTTCAAACATAATCGTATACCAGCAGTAATTACATTAAAGAACGAACTTTAGTCCATAGTAACTGAAGTTATATTAAAAAATCCGGGTTGCAGCGGTAGCTAGCAACCTAGTAAGAGACGATCACGTCCAATGTTAAGATATATAAAAACCCATAGCTCCTAAAAAAGTAAGAGAACCTAGTAAGAGACGATCACGTCCAATGTTAAGAAATATAAAAACCCATAGCTCCTAAAAAAGGAGTCAGATCAAAACAAAAAGTACACCATTAGAACCGCCTTATCCGAAACCCTGTATAGTAAACTTTCTGTCCCTTGGCTTGAACAGCAAGGGAAATATATTGGCTTGAAAATCAAGAAAAGTGGCAGCTACTACAACATTCTGCCTAAACGGGATATTTTTTTTATTTTTTATTTTTTATTTTCTTTTGTTTCCAGAGATAGCTTGGCACTGGTCCGGGTTGCAGCGGTAGCTAGCAACCTAGTAAGAGACGATCACGTCCAATGTTAAGAAATATAAAAACCCATAGTTCCTAAAAAAGAAGTCAGATCAAATTCAAAAGTACACCATTAGAACCGCCTTGTCCAAAACCCCTGTATAGGAAACTTTCAGTCCCTTGGCTTGAACAGCAAGGGAAATATATTGGCTTGAAAATCAAGAAAAGTGGCAGCTACTACAACATTCTGCCTAAACGGGATATTTTTTTCTTTTTTTCTTTTCCACAGATAGCTTGGCACTGGAACATCGTAGAGAGTTGTTCAATGGCTCATTTTAAAGGAAATTAATTGGGTTAAAAATCTATAGTAACTAAAATAAATTATTTCTAAAAGAGAATAAATTTTTCCACCAAAAACTGCATTTTGATGTCTTTTCACACTGCAGTCTTTTCAAAGATATTTGATTTTTGTACATAAATCATAATCGTATACCAGTGGTAAGATTTGAACCCACGCCTCAGAAGAGACTGGTGGCTAGCACCAGCGCCTTGGACCACTCGGCCACGCTGCCTCTCATAACTATAAATGTGAATCTGGGTTACAGCGCTCGCCTGCTTCAAAGTAACTGAAGCATTCCAATAATCCGGGTTGCATCACAATAAAGAACGACACCTTGCCCATGTTAACTGAAACCTAACTAGGGATTATGTTAACTGAAAATTAACTAGGGCTGTAGAGATGGCTGAAACCATGTTATCCGGGTTGCATCGGTAGCTAGCAACCTAGTAAGAGACGATCACGTCCAATGTTAAGAAATATATTATAATAAAGAACGACCTCCTGGCTATACTAAATTAGGTATGGCGTTGTAAGAGAATTTTACATAAAGGATCGATAACGTTTATGATAATTTACAGTAAAGAACGATCGCTCATGCATAGTAACTGATATATGGTGGTTCCACGGGTAGTTACTTGTGGTTCGTCTCTTACTATTTCAAAGAAGAAAAAGCCGTAGGCTTTTTCCTGTTTGTAATGATATAGCATAAAACGAATTCCAAGTTGTAACTGACGTCATCCTGGTTGTTATTTATAGTAAAGAACGAACTCTTGTCCGGGTTGCAGCTTTAGCTAGCAACCTAGTAAGAGACGATCACGTCCAATGTTAAGAAATATAAAAACCCATAGTTCCTAACAAAGGAGTCAGATCAAAACAAAAAGTACACCATTAGAACCGCCTTGTCCGGAACCCCTGTATAGGAAACTTTCTGTTCCTTGGCTTGAACAGCAAGGGAAATATATTGGCTTGAAAATCAAGAAAAGTGGCAGCTACTACAACATTCTGCCTAAACGGGATATTTTTTTTTCTTTTTTTCTTTTGTATCCAGAGATAGCTTGGCACTGGAACATCGTAGAGGGTTGTTCAATAGCTCATTTTAAAGGAAATTAATTGGGTTAAAAATCTATAGTAACTAAAATAAATTATTTCTAAAAGAGAATAAATTTTTCCACCAAAAAACTGCATTTTTGATGTCTTTTCACACTGCAGTCTTTCAAACATAATCGTATACCAGCGGTAATTACAGTAAAGAACGATCTCTCTCCCATAGTAACTGATATAAAAGACGATCATTGGAATAAAAACTTATTGCATGCATTGGAGTTAGTTAGCTACTTGATCGTTCGAGGTTCGTCTCTTACTATTTCAAAGAAGAAAAAGCCGAAGGCTTTTTCCTGTTTGTAATATTTTCCTGTTTGTTATCAGGGTTTTTATAATTAAGAACGACTTCTTGCCTATACTAAATTTTATACGCCACTTAATTATAGTACAGGTTAGTAATTCAACAGATAGCTTTGCACTGGAACATCGTAGAGTTGTTCAATGGCTCATTTTAAAGGAAATCAATGGGGTTAAAAACCTTTTGTAACAAAAACAAATTATTTTTATTACATTAAGAAATTCTAATTATATTCCTTAAGAAATCATCATAAGTAAAAATTTCCCATACGGAAATTGAACTCAAGCCAACTGGGTGAGAGCTATTCCAACCTCTAGACCACATAGGATATATTAAAATATCCGATTAGTGAAGTTTATGTTAAAGAACAAATTATAAACCTAGTTAGCTGTCTGATTATGTGAGGATCGTCTCTTACTATTCCAAAGAAGAAAAAGCCGTAGGCTTTTTCCTGTTTGTAATTTATACGGGTTGCAGCGGTATTACAATAAAGAACGACATCCGGTCTAAACTAAAGCCGCCAAGAATGGAGCCTTTTGAAAAAATAGATAACCCAGCAAGCAAAGCTGTGAATACAAAAAAAAGAAATTCTCGAGACTTGAACTTTGAAAATTCAAGCATGTTGTTACCTGTCAATGGTGGATGCATTTCCACCCGATTGTTGAACACTTGCATCTAAAATTGAACCACCAAGAAAAAGGCGATTTGAAGAAATTATTCATCAAGGTCCTAGTAAGACACTGAATCCAAAACAAAGGAAAATATGTGACTTGAGCTTAGAAACTTTCATTGCGTCAGTACCTGTCAAACCTGAGTGTTACTCAGACGACTTACCAGACGAAACGGACTTGTGTAATTTTGAAATTGAACCTTCAAGAAAAAGGTATAAGGCAGTAATACATGATCCAGGTCATGGAAGGGCTGTGAATTCAGAACAAAGGAAAACTTGTGAATTGAGTTTTGAAAAATTGACTGCGCCTGTAAAGGCTGAATCTATTTCGGCCAAATTACCCGACGAATCAACCCCATGCAATTCTAAAATTGAATCTTCAAGAAAAAGTTGTGGACAAGTACCTTTACATCATGTTACTGCAAACAGTAAACTAGACATGTGTCAGTTTTACAATAAAGAACGAACTCTTGCCTATACAAACTTGTGTAGTGGGGCATAAGGATCGATCATAAATGGTGTTAGTCAAGAGGATCTCATGTAGTAGTTATTAAAATTCACTCTATAAAGAGGGTACCATATTATCATACCGACTTTGCCTTTAAGATTGAGGCCATTTGTTGAATAAAGCAACTTGTTCTCTTGAAAATTAATATCGTACTGCATCTTTCTTGGAATATCCTTTTGATTTAATGCAATCATTCAACAATTCAAAAAAAAAAATTATATGACGCTATCGCAAATCAATTGTCTAATTTGAAAGATTAAGAGAAACGAGATGTTGAATGACGTCATGACAAGCGAGTCTATTTTGGCTGCAAACCAGGCGCGTTTAATGACGTCATTTCATGCACATAAATGACGTCACCTAATGCATATAAACCACGGTTTCTAGTAATTTTTACAATTGATGTTTCAAAGATGAACCAGGAAAAAATAATCAAAATTAACGTTCCAATAGGAACTGTCAGATATAGAATCAAAGAGAAGCTAAGAGGCATCGCTGTCATATTTCAAAATGATACTTTTGAATCGGACTCGGAGAATTTGGAAACCCGGTTTCCTTTGCGTCATATGAACTCCACATGTTCTGAGCTAAAGAATACTTTGATAGATGTAGGATTTAAAGTGGAAATCTGCGAAAATTTTTCTAAAAGTCAGATACAAAGAGTTACGGAGAATCTCCCGAAGCCCAACTTCGAACAGAATTGACGCGATAATTGTTGCTGTAATGACAAGAAAAGAAAAGGAAAATCTATGTGCCAAAAACGATACTTACGACATAGATTTCTTAAAAGAATATTTTATGGCCTATAACTGCCCAGGAATGGTTGGCAAGCCAAAAATACTTTTGATCGACGGTATGGGAGATGGAGAATTCCGATCGCCAAACCTACTTTCTTCCAGCTCTAGTTCTTCCCGAGTCTCTTCTCCTGACCATTCAGGAGCTTCTCCTGGTCAAGCAGTGTTCAGAACTCTAAATAAATTGAGTCCAGAAAATTCAGGAACCATAAGAAAAATACAGGAGACTGCAGATTTTCTACTATACATGGGATCTGACAAGGGATTCAGATCCTATGGTATAAGAACTGGATCGATTTTATTTCTATCTCTATGTGCAGTCTTCAAAAAGTATCATAAAACGTACAGCCTTTTGGATATGCTGACGTTAACAACTCGTGAAGTACTGTCAGTTAACAAAACTGTAGTACAAACACCTGTTATTTTCTTTTCTCTTACGAGACAAGTGTTTTTTGCAAAAAAGAAGAAAATCCAGCAACAAAAGATCTTCCAAGGCCTCTTGAATCACTCGTTTTAAGAAAGGGCAGAGCCCTCATCCTCGTAAACGATAGGTTTAAACCGAGTTTAAAGCAGGAAAAGCTTTCCTTAGCACATAGAGAAGCCGAAGAAATGAGAAAAACCCTAGTAAGTTTGGGTTTCTCTATTTTTCAATTTTGTAGAAATTTAACCCTAAACGAAATTAAAAAGAAAATAGATGAATTTGTCACAGTAGACTTCAGTGAATACGTTTGTTCACTAGTTATATTAAGGAATCATTCCTTTATTCGATATTGATCCCTTAATACAGGCGGATTTGAACCCGCAAATCTCTAATCATGAGGCACAGTTTCATCCATTGTGCTGTAGTAAGGTATTCATTGATTTGATTTTTCCACAAAACTGTGTATATACGGATAAATAGATTTTGATAAACGTATTCTAATGACAATTTTCAATAGAATCGTTTTAATGCATAAAGGATCGATATGGTTCTTTATGGGGACTATGTAAGTTTAGATAGATAGATAGATATTTATTTCGAGAAATTACTATCACAAGCCCTAATGGGCCGAATTTGAATTTCGAAGTCCATAAAAAAACAAATAAACAAGAAAATCATAACAAAAGCACAACAACTAAAAAATGGGCAAACAATGCAAAAAAATAAATAAATATCGGAATGCTATATGATTCCTTTGTCACATACTGCAAAATGGCAACTAGTTAAAAAGATAAGTCCGGGTTGCAGCGGTAGCTAGCATCCGGGTTGCAGCGATAGCTAGCAACCTAGTAAAAGACGATCACGTCCAAAGTTCCTAAAATAGGAGTCAGATCAAAACAAAAAGTACACCATTAGAACCGCCTCTTCCGAAAACCCTGTATAGTAAAATTTCTGTCCATTGGCTTGAACAGCAAGGGAAATATATTGGCTTGAAAATTACAATAAAGAACGAACTCTTGCCTATGCTAACTTGCATAGATAGGGTACTAGGTTCCAGCTACCACCTCAACCCGGATAGGTTGCAAGCTACTGTTGCAACCAGGATTCCAGTTACTATGTGCTATAGCTCATCCTTTGATGTAATTCTGCTATATATATATATATATATATATATATATATATATATATATATATATATAGATATATATATATATATATATATATATATATATATTATATATAGTATATATATATATATATATATATATATATATATATATATATATATATATATATATATAATATATAGTTGTAACAAACTAAGTCCAATGTATCGAATGGTTTGTTATTTCAGTGATCGTCTTTTAATGTAACTTTAATGTAAACGTAAAAAATGGATTCTATTTATTTTTTTTTTTTTTAATTACAAAAACCTTTTTAACCCCATTGATTTCCTTTAAAATGAGCCATTGAACAACTGTCTATGATGTTCCAGTGCCAAGCTATCTGTGGAATTACTAATCTATACTATAATTAAGTGGCGTATAAAATTTACTATAGGCAAGAGGTCGTTCTTTATTATAATGGTATGGTGAAATAATAATATGCATATGGTTCTTAAATCATACTTTTTTATGGTCCCATTTGGTCTAGTGGCTAGGATAGTTAACTTTCACTTAAGAGGACTGGGTTTGATTCCCGGTGTGGGAAAATTTTTAACTCTATAATCTTCGAACATTCGAACCTTTTATAATTTATAATGATGTATAATATAAATACTGTAATCTTCACTATAGTGAAGTTGCCTATGCAAGTTAGTATAGGGAAGAGTTCAATCTTTATTATATTTTGGTGGAAAAATTTGTTCTCTTTTAGAAATAATTTATTTTAGTTACTATAGATTTTTAACCCAATTAATTTCCTTTAAAATGTGCCATTGAACAACTCTCTACGATGTTCCAGTGCCAAGCTATCTGTGGAAAAGAGAGAAAAAAAAAGGAAAAAAAAAAAAATATCCCGTTTAGGCAGAATGTTGTAGTAGCTGCCACTTTTCTTGATTTTCAAGCCAATATATTTCCCTTGCTGTTCAAGCCAAGGGACTGAAAGTTTCCTATACAGGGGTTTCCGACAAGGCGGTTCTAAGGGTGTACTTTTTGTTTTGATCTGACTCCTTTTTTAGGAACTATGATTTTTTATATTTCTTAACATTGGACGTGATCGTCTCTTACTAGGTTGCTAGCTACCGCTCGAAGCAGATGATATATTCCTTTTCTTGGCTTTTTACGGTTTGTACCATGAGCCAAGCAGTCAAGGATGTCGTATAATTCTGTTCGTTCCTTTGTAGGACGAGGAAAGCCAAACTTACAATACGTAACCCATCTTCCTCTTTTTCTCTTATATTTTCTTTGACAGTATTTATTACAGCGGTGCACTTGATGGTCTTTGACCAGTTTGTGAAGAGTTGGACTAGTCAATCTATTTGGTATTTCACAAGTTATAATACTATTGATATACTGAATCACTTCAGACGCTGTTGCTTTCCCAATAATAGGAGCATCTTCAATCCACAACACACAGTGTACATGAGGCGCACCTCGTTTCTGATACTCGACACGCCAGAAATGATCCTTAATTTTACCAAACAAAGGATTTGTCTTTGAAAAAATTAGCTCATTAAATATAGGTGTCCATTTTTTGTCAAAGTGCATGGAAACTGCAACTGGATCTAGACACGTCAACTCTGCTGGGGTCATTTTTGCCACACCAGGTAAGTTCTTATGGACAGTCCGTAAATAGTCAATAAATTCAGGAGAGTACCACTCAGCACATGAAACTGTCAGAAACAAAGTAGGTGGACCCAATTGCTCAATCATTGACTTTACTTTATAGGAAAGAGATTGAAAATACTGCTGAGATCCTCTGATTTTTGATTGAACGGAAAACAAAGTCGCTTCCATCTCTCCATCACGGGAATGAAGCCTGTCTATAAATTGACGAGCATTTTGATTTGGTTTCACAGTCCGCAACATATGACCGACGCTATTACACATGTAAGAGAATTCTTGCAATTGGAAGCTGTGAAAAAGAAACTGTTTGTCAAGACGAAACTTAGTATGTCTGCTAAGAAGCCTTGATTTAAAATATTCTGCATTCCTAATCTGAAATGGTCTTGCCTTGTCACGCAAGCCATATTTGCCTTTCGGGAAAAGATTTGGAAACACTTTTAGATCAAGTTCTTCCTGAAATAAGTCTTCGCTCTCACCTTTTAGTTTCTTGATTTGAAATTGGTCAGTACCAAGATCTTTCATCTGCTTAAAATCTTCAATGAAGTCTTTTGGAACCGCTGAATTGAGAGGCTGGACAGAAAAATGTTCAACCAATGTAGATTTTGCACTTTCTGTCAGTTTCTGAAGGATTGCAGCTTCCGGTATTTCAGGTAAATTATCAACACCAACCGCTTTTTCAGCAAGACGTGCTTCAAGTATTTTATTTAAATCTTCTAGGGTGTATGCACGTATTGTTTTATAGAGACGGTTGTTCTCTCTTAACCACAACAGTGCTTCATGGACTTTTCTCAGATCTATTAGTGCAGTCCAAACATTCTTGTTGTAAGTAGGCTGACCATTGACAATGACTACAAAACTATCAATGTTAAGAAGTTTTTCAGGCTGAATATCTGCATTTGCTTGCACATCAACAGGTAGATATACTATTCTCCCCTTAAGAGCCGTCAACAAGTTCTGTTCTAGGTCTCTTCAATGCAGTTACCTGCCCTAATCTGACGATCGTAAGACAAGGCATTACAAATCGAATCATTGCTATTTCAAAATTATTTAAACACTTTATACATTCCGGTGTACAGTCTATATGAAGGTTATTTAATACTGATCGGACATTCTTCTGACTTTTCAACATTTTCCCAGCACAGTAATCACAGACAGAGAATGAATTTATGACATCCTCTTTCCAACCTGTACAATGAATTAGCTGTTCTCTGTCATCTTTGGGTATGTCCTGTTGTAGGTGTTCTAAAATCGTGGCCATCATTACATTAAAACCTTTCTTATTTGAAAGGGATCTTAGACTCTTCAATTGGTATTTTGTCTTTATCTGCTCGCAACTGTCACAATGCATTGTGGGGTATACATCCCTGATGTTAGCCACCTTATCAAGGCTCTCACCAAATAATTTTATTATTGTGTTTTCATCCACAGAAACTCTAATATTGCTATCACCGTAGATGAAGTCTTGACTATTATTACGACAGAGTCTACATGACACTTCTTCTATACAATGACTTAGTTCCTTGTACGAGCCCTCGACTTTTAGTAGATTAATATGTTGTATAATCTTACATTTTGATACTGCCTTATATACGCTATTAATGAAACAGTTCAAGACAGGAAAATGTGGAGCTAGTGCCCTTAGAGAACGGAAATAGCTCTGACATCCCTCATTTGGGCTACAGTATAACGAATGCCCATGCTTTCTTGTGTCCCTGTAATTGATTTCACAATAATCCAAGCCGCCAAGGTAGAAATTAACCACTTTGTCAGTTGAAAATTTTAATGCTATATTATTTTCAAGGATATCAAAAAGAATTTGACATAATTCAATATCCGTCGGATAGAGCTTGCAGATATCAGGGTGACATTGCCAAGTAACCTGATGCCCAATTTTTGGTTTTGAATGTTTATTCAGATTGTTATAGGTGACTTCAGCCATCATAATTTCCTTGTCAGATCTAGATTCAGAGCATTTTTCAATAGTTGTCTCGTACTTTTCAGGACAGTTTGTTCTAGTACACAGAGAATTTTTTGCCAAATATTCAGTAGAACTAAAAGAACTGTTTAAAACACAGTTAGAAATGCTTTTTTCTTGAGTCGGTGTTCCAGGAATTTGTTCTAAATCATTAGTCTTACAAACACATATACTAATAACCCTAACAGGCTCGTTTTCGCCATAATTGAAAAACATTGCTTTTCCTTCGCTGTTGATAGGTATGCTTGTATATATATTTTTATTGCTGCTACATAAACTGCAATTGCTCCTTCCAAAATTAATATACGAATTTTCAAAGAAGTACGCCTCCGTATATTCACTGTGTTGTCGAACATTTTCCATTGCATCTATAAACTGTTCCGCAGCTGCCAATCCATACCTTGGAAGCTTTTCATTAAACTGACAACATTTCTTTGGATATTACTATGAAGCTTTGCCAAAGCATTTCTAGCCGACTTTTCAACAGCATCCGCTCTTTCAAAGAGAATTTTAATCTGTAATTTTGAATACTTTTCGTGATCCTGGTAAAACATGCGTAAAATGTTTCTCAATTTCCGAAGATCAGCCTGCATTTTTGCCATCTTCTTGTATTTCTGAATGTAATTTTTCCCTTTGTCCTTATGCGTTCTTCGATACAACCTCGCAGAGAATTTAATTTTTTCATTATAGCTTTTGTCACCCCAGTATCTACCCATTATTCTGGTAGCAACTTTTTTCTTATGTTTGTTTCGGTAATCTTCATCATTATCATACCGTTCCTTGCTCTTTTGTCTAGCCTGCTCAATTGTTGCTTCTCTATAAAGTTTATCATTGTGATAACGCTCCTTGATCTTTTGTCTTGCCTGCTCAATTCTTGCTTCTCTGTAATCTTCATCATTTTGATAACGCTCCTTGATCTTTTGTTTGGCTGTCTCAATTTTTACTTCTCGATACACCTGGACGGTTGAATACCTTTGCTTTTGGTTTTTCTTATGTTTGATGCGGTAATCTTCATCATTGTGATAACTCTCCTTGAACTTTTGTTTGGCTGTCTCAATTTTTGCATGTCTATAATCTTCATCATTGAGGTAACACATATTGCTGTTTTGTTTGATTACTTCTCGATACACCTGGTCGGTTGAATACCTTTGCTTTTTTCTTTTCAAGATACTATCTCTGTTGTTTGTGTAGTACTGTTTTTTCAACTTGCGTATAGCTTGCTTCGATCTAACCATTATCTAATCAAGAATGAGAACATTTACATCTTTGTCGTTAAGTAGTTATTATGACGTCACGGCGTAATGATTTTATTGACGTCATGGCGCAATGATATTATTTCATGACGTCTTCAGAGACAACAATATATTTTCGTGTTTTTCTATTCACGTCATAGCTCTAATATAAAAAACTATGATGCCATTCATTATTTATCTAGTAGGGTTTCAGACAAGGTAGTTCTAATAATGTACTTTTGTTTTGATCTGACTCTATTTTTAGGAGTTTTGGGTTTTTATATTTCTTAGCATGGGACTGATCGTCTCTTGCTAGGTTGCTAGATACTGCTGCAACCCAAATTATAATAGGCAGCCTGGCCGAGTGGTCCAAGTGAACTCTATAGTAATAATAGCTACTTTTCTCAATAAAAACAGAACCTCCAAAAAAATGAAATTTTGATACCAATAGATACATCAAAGCAAACAGTTCGTAATAACGAACTGTATGTTGTAAAGTAAGAGCGACTCGTCTCAACAGTAAAACTTGCTACATCTAGTTCCTTCTGTAATTAAAGATAAAATATTTTTTTAATAGTTCCGGGTTTTACACTAAAGAACGAGCTTTAGTCCATAGTAACTGAATTTATATAAAAAAAAGGATCATTAGGAGATCATACATAAAGGATCGATACTGTAAATTGGAATTTTGTAAGTATCGGCGGTATCATGTTTTTATTGATAGCGGAATTACAAACTAAAAGAAGTCGACCCCGGATGGCTTTGAACCACCAATTTTATTAAAAGACGATCACTGAAATAACAAACCATTCCATACATTGGACTTAGTTAGCTACTTGTCCGGGTTGCAGCGGTAGCTAGCAACCTAGTAAGAGACGATCATGTCCAATGTTAAGAAATATTAAAACCCCTAACTCCTAAAAAAAAGAGTCAGATAAAAAAAAGTACACCATTAGAACCGCCTTGTCCGAAACCCCTGTAAAGGAAACTTACCGCCCTTTGGCTTGAATAAGAAAGAAAATATATTCGCCCGAAAATCAAGAAAATTGACTTTAACCACGTTATTCTCCACAAACGGGATATTTTTTCTTTCTTTCTTTTCCACAGTCAGCTTGGCACTGGAACATCGTAGAGAGTTGTTCAATGGCTCATTTTAAAGAAAATCTCTAGATCTAGTGCCATTTGTACTTAATTTTTTTTAAAAATTAATTATTTTTTACGAAAAACTTAATTTTTTATATACAATATTGATCAATGACGTCTTATAACTTATTTATAGTTAACGATATAGTAATGATATGATTTTATTGATCTGGGTTGCAGCGGTAGCTAGCAACCTAGTAAGAGACGATCACGTCCAATGTTAAGAAATATTAAAACCCCTAACTCCTAAAAAAAAGAGTCAGATAAAAAAAAGTACACCATTAGAACCGCCTTGTCCGAAACCCCTGTAAAGGAAACTTACCGCCCTTTGGCTTGAATAAGAAAGAAAATATATTCGCCCGAAAATCAAGAAAATTGACTTTAACCACGCTATTCTCCACAAACGGGATATTTTTTTCTTTCTATTTTTTTCCTCCTTGGCTAGCTGGGCACTAAAAAATCATAGAGAGCTGTATAATAGGTCTTTAATTATAATAAAGAACGACCTCTTGCCTATACTAAATTTTATACTCCGCTTTATTATAGTATAGGTTAGTAATTCCATAGATAGCTTGGCACTGGAACATAGTAGAGAGTTGTTCAATGGCTCATTTTAAAGAAAATTAACGGGGTTAAAAACCTTTTGTAATTAAAACAAATTATTTTTAAAATAGCATCAGTTTTTTGCGAAAAATTGCATATTTCATATTAAAGTTACATTGCAAGACGATCATTAAAATAACACTGCTTTGCATACATTGGACATAATTAGCTGCTTGTTTCTTTGAGGTTCGTCTCTTATCCAGGTTGCAGCGGTAGCTAGCAACCTAGTAAGAGACGATCACATCCAATGTTAAGAAATATAAAAACCCATATTCCTAAAAAAAAGAGTCAGATCAAAGCAAAAAGTACACCATTAGAACCGCCTTGTCCGAAACCTCTATAAAGGAAACTTACCGCCCTTTGGCTTGAATAACAAAGAAAATATATTGGCTTGAAAATCAAGAAAATGACTTTAACCACGTTATTCTCCACAAACGGGATATTTTTTCTTTCTTTCTTTTCCACAGTCAGCTTGGCACTGGAACATCGTAGAGAGTTGTTCAATGGCTCATTTTAAAGGAAATCTCTAGATCTAGTGCCATTTGTACATAATTTTTTTTTTAAAAATTAATTATTTTTTACGAAAAACTTAATTTTTTATATACAATATTGATCAATGACGTCATAGTCGTTGGATGTAGTTAGTACATAATAAAGGCTCGATCATCGAATTTAAGCTGAAACTAAGTAAAGGACACATCCGGGTTGCAGTGGTAGCTAGCTCCGGGTTGCAGCGGTAGCTAGCAACCTAGTAAGAGACGATCACGTCCAATGTTAAGAAATATAAAAACCCATAGCTCCTAAAAAAGGAGTCAGATCAAAACAAAAAGTACCCTATTAGAACCGCCTTATCCGAAACCCCTGTATATTATACTTTCTGTCCCTTGGCTTGAACAGCAAGGGAAATATATTGGCTTGAAAATCAAGAAAAGTGGCAGCTACTACAACATTCTGCCTAAACGGGATATTTTTTTTTATTTTTTTTCTTTTGTTTCCAGAGATATCTTGGCACTGGAACATCGTAGAGAGGTGTTCAATAGCCCATTTTAAAGGAAATTAATTGGGTTACAAATCTATAGTAACTAAAATAAATTATTTCTAAAAGAGAATAAATTTTTCTGCCAATTACAGTAAAGAACGATCTCTCTCCCATAGTAACTGATATGTTACGTTAAATATAATAAAGAACGAACTCTTTCCTATACTAATCCGGGTTGCAGCGGTAGCTAGCAACCTAGTAAGAGACGATCACGTCCAATGTTAAGAAATATAAAAACCCATAGCTCCTAAAAAAGGAGTCAGATCAAAATCCGGGTTGCAGCGGTAGCTAGCAACCTAGTTTACAGTAAAGAACGATCTCTCTCCCATAGTAACTGATATGTTACATTAAAAGATGATCATTGGAATAAAAAGTTATTGCATGCATTGGACTTAGTTAGCTACTTGATCGTTTGAGGTTCGTCTCTTACTATTTCAAAGAAGAAAAAGCCATAGGCTTTTTCCTGTTTGTAATATTTTCCTTTTTGTTATCAGGGATACAGCGGTATTACATAAAGGACCGATATAACTTATCATAAATGGCGTTTGTCAATTATTATTAGAGTAAAGAACATCCGGGGTGCAGCGGTAGCTAGCAACCTAGTATGAGACGATCACGTCCAATGTTAAGAAATATAAAAATTCATAAGTCCTAATTACAATTTAGTGTTAAAATTTATTCTCTTTTAGAAATAATTTATTTTAGTTAAAATAGATTTTTAACCCAATTAATTTCCTTTAAAATGAGCCATTGAACAACTCTCTACGATGATCCAGTGCCAAGCTATCTGTGGAAAAGAAAAAAAAAAATATACCGTTTAGGCAGAATGTTGTAATAGCCGCCACTTTTCTTGATTTTCTGTAGAGATGGAGAGATGGCTGAAACCTAGTCCGGGTTGCAGAGGTAGCTAGGAACCTAGTAAGATACATTGAACTTAGTTAGCTACTTGATGTTTTAAGATTCGTCTCTTACTATTTCAAAGAAGAAATTATAATAAAGAACGAACCCTTGCCTATACTAGATTGGATACTCAACTTATTTATAGTTAACGATATAGTAATAATATGGTTTTTATTGATCTGGGTTGCAGCGGTAGCTAGCAACCTAGTAAGAGACGATCACGTCCAATGTTAAGAAATATTAAAACCCCTAACTCCTAAAAAAAAGAGTCAGATAAAAAAAAAGTACACCATTAGAACCGCCTTGTCCGAAACCCTGTAAAGGAAACTTACCGCCCTTTGGCTTGAATAAGAAAGAAAATATATTCGCCCGAAAATCAAGAAAGTTGACTTTAACCACGTTATTCTCCACAAACGGGATATTTTTTCTTTCCGTTTTTTCCTCCTTGGCTAGCTGGGCACTAAAAAATCATAGAGAGCTGTATAATAGGTCATTTTAATTTATAATAAAGAACGACCTCTTGCCTATACTAAATTTTATACTCCGCTTAATTATAGTATAGGTTAGTAATTTCATAGATAGCTTGGCACTGGAACATAGTAGAGAGTTGTTCAATGGCTCATTTTAAAGAAAATTAACGGGGTTAAAAACCTTTTGTAATTAAAACAAATTATTTTTAAAATAGCATCAGTTTTTTGCGAAAAATTGCATATTTCATATTAAAGTTACATTGCAAGACAATCATTAAAATAACACTGCTTTGCATACATTGGACATAATTAGCTGCTTGTTTCTTTGAGGTTCGTCTCTTATCCGGGTTGCAGCGGTAGCTAGCAACCTAGTAAGAGACGATCACATCCAATGTTAAGAAATATAAAAACCCATATTCCTAAAAAAAAGAGTCAGATCAAAACAAAAAGTACACCATTAGAACCGCCTTGTCCGAAACCCCTATAAAGGAAACTTACCGCCCTTTGGCTTGAATAACAAAGAAAATATATTGGCTTGAAAATCAAGAAAATTGACTTTAACCACGTTATTCTCCACAAACGGGATATTTTTTCTTTCTTTCTTTTCCACAGTCAGCTTGGCACTGGAACATCGTAGAGAGTTGTTCAATGGCTCATTTTAAAGGAAATCTCTAGATCTAGTGCCATTTGTACTTAATTTTTTTTAAAAATTAATTATTTTTTACGAAAAACTTAATTTTTTACATACAATATTGATCATTGACGTCATAGTCGTTGGATGTAGTTAGTACATAATAAAGGCTCGGTCATCGAATTTAAGCTGAAACTAAGTAAAGGACATATCCGGGTTGCAGTGGTAGCTAGCTCCGGGTTGCAGCGGTAGCTAGCAACCTAGTAAGAGACGATCACGTCCAATGTTAAGAAATATAAAAACCCATAGCTCCTAAAAAAGGAGTCAGATCAAAACAAAAAGTACACCATTAGAACCGCCTTATCCGAAACCCCTGTATAGTAAACTTTCTGTCCCTTGGCTTGAACAGCAAGGGACATATATTGGCTTGAAAATCAAGAAAAGTGGCGGCTACTACAACATTCTGCCTAAACGGGATATCTTTTTTATTTTTTCTTTTGTTTCCAGAGATAGCTTGGCACTGGAACATCGTAGAGAGTTGTTCAATAGCTCATTTTAAAGGAAATTAATTGGGTTACAAATCTATAGTAACTAAAATAAATTATTTCTAAAAGAGAATAAATTTTTCTACCAATTACAGTAAAGAACGATCTCTCTCCCATAGTAACTGATATGTTACGTTAAATATAATAAAGAACGAACTCTTTCCTATACTAATCCGGGTTGCAGCGGTAGCTAGCAACCTAGTAAGAGACGATCACGTTCAATGTTAAGAAATATAAAAACCCATAGCTCCTAAAAAAGGAGTCAGATCAAAATTACAGTAAAGAACGATCTCTCTCCCATAGTAACTGATATGTTACATTAAAAGACGATCATGGAATAAAAAGTTATTGCATGCATTGGACTTAGTTAGCTACTTGATCGTTTGAGGTTCGTCTCTTACTATTTCAAAGAAGAAAAAGCCGTAGGCTTTTTCCTGTTTGTAATATTTTCCTTTTTGTTATCAGGGATACAGCGGTATTACATAAAGGACCGATATAACTTATCATAAATGGCGTTTGTCAATTATTATTAGAGTAAAGAACATCCGGGGTGCAGCGGTAGCTAGCAACCTAGTATGAGACGATCACGTCCAATGTTAAGAAATATAAAAATTCATAAGTCCTAATTACAATTTAGTGTTAAAGTTTATTCTCTTTTAGAAATAATTTATTTTAGTTAAAAAAGATTTTTAACCCAATTAATTTCCTTTAAAATGAGCCATTGAACAACTCTCTACGATGATCCAGTGCCAAGCTATCTGTGGAAAAGAAAAAAAAAATATACCGTTTAGGCAGAATGTTGTAATAGCCGCCACTTTTCTTGATTTTCTGTAGAGATGGAGAGATGGCTGAAACCTAGTCCGGGTTGCAGAGGTAGCTAGGAACCTAGTAAGATACATTGAACTTAGTTAGCTACTTGATGTTTTAAGATTCGTCTCTTACTATTTCAAAGAAGAAATTATAATAAAGAACGAACCCTTGCCTATACTAGATTGGATACTCAACTTATTTATAGTTAACGATATAGTAATGATATGATTTATTGATCTGGGTTGCAGCGGTAGCTAGCAACCTAGTAAGAGACGATCACGTCCAATGTTAAGAAATATTAAAACCCCTAACTCCTAAAAAAAAGAGTCAGATAAAAAAAAAGTACACCATTATAACCGCCTTGTCCGAAACCCCTGTAAAGGAAACTTACCGCCCTTTGGCTTGAATAAGAAAGAAAATATATTCGCCCGAAAATCAAGAAAATTGACTTTAACCACGTTATTCTCCACAAACGGGATATTTTTTTCTTTCCGTTTTTTCCTCCTTGGCTAGCTGGGCACTAAAAAATCATAGAGAGCTGTATAATAGGTCATTTTAATTTATAATAAAGAACGACCTCTTGCCTATACTAAATTTTATACTCCGCTTAATTATAGTATAGGTTAGTAATTCCATAGATAGCTTGGCACTGGAACATAGTAGAGAGTTGTTCAATGGCTCATTTTATAGAAAATTAACGGGGTTAAAACCTTTTGTAATTAAAACAAATTATTTTTAAAATAGCATCAGTTTTTTGCGAAAAATTGCATATTTCATATTAAAGTTACATTGCAAGACGATCATTAAAATAACACTGCTTTGCATACATTGGACATAATTAGCTGCTTGTTTCTTTGAGGTTCGTCTCTTATCCGGGTTGCAGCGGTAGCTAGCAACCTAGTAAGAGACGATCACATCCAATGTTAAGAAATATAAAAACCCATATTCCTAAAAAAAAGAGTCAGATCAAAACAAAAAGTACACCATTAGAACCGCCTTGTCCGAAACCCCTATAAAGGAAACTTACCGCCCTTTGGCTTGAATAACAAAGAAAATATATTGGCTTGAAAATCAAGAAAATTGACTTTAACCACGTTATTCTCCACAAACGGGATATTTTTTCTTCTTTCTTTTCCACAGTCAGCTTGGCACTGGAACATCGTAGAGAGTTGTTCAATGGCTCATTTTAAAGGAAATCTCTAGATCTAGTGCCATTTGTACTTAATTTTTTTAAAAAATTAATTATTTTTTACGAAAAACTTAATTTTTTATATACAATATTGATCAATGACGTCATAGTCGTTGGATGTAGTTAGTACATAATAAAGGCTCGATCATCGAATTTAAGCTGAAACTAAGTAAAGGACACATCCGGGTTGCAGTGGTAGCTAGCTCCGGGTTGCAGCGGTAGCTAGCAACCTAGTAAGAGACGATCACGTCCAATGTTAAGAAATATAAAAACCCATAGCTCCTAAAAAAGGAGTCAGATCAAAACAAAAAGTACACCATTAGAACCGCCTTATCCGAAACCCCTGTATAGTATACTTTTTGTCCCTTGGCTTGAACAGCAAGGGAAATATATTGGCTTGAAAATCAAGAAAAGTGGCAGCTACTACAACATTCTGCCTAAACGGGATATTTTTTTTTATTTTTTTCTTTTGTTTCCAGAGATATCTTGGCACTGGAACATCGTAGAGAGTTGTTCAATAGCTCATTTTAAAGGAAATTGATTGGGTTACAAATCTATAGTAACTAAAATAAATTATTTCTAAAAGAGAATAAATTTTTCTACCAATTACAGTAAAGAACGATCTCTCTCCCATAGTAATTGATATATTACGTTAAATATAATAAAGAACGAACTCTTTCCTATACTAATCCGGGTTGCAGCGGTAGCTAGCAACCTAGTAAGAGACGATCACGTCCAATATTAAGAAATACAAAAACCCATAGCTCCTAAAAAAGGAGTCAGATCAAAATTACAGTAAAGAACGATCTCTCTCCCATAGTAACTGATATGTTACATTAAAAGACGATCATTGGAATAAAAAGTTATTGCATGCATTGGACTTAGTTAGCTACTCGATCGTTTGAGGTTCGTCTCTTACTATTTCAAAGAAGAAAAAGCCGTAGGCTTTTTCCTGTTTGTAATATTTTTCTTTTTGTTATCAGGGACACAGCGGTATTACATAAAGGACCGATATAACTTATCATAAATGGCGTTTGTCAATTATTATTAGAGTAAAGAACATCCGGGGTGCAGCAGTAGCTAGCAACCTAGTAAGAGACGATCACGTCCAATGTTAAGAAATATAAAAATTCATAAGTCGTATTTACAATTTAGTGTTAAAATTTATTCTCTTTTAGAAATAATTTATTTTAGTTAAAAAAGATTTTTAACCCAATTAATTTCCTTTAAAATGAGCCATTGAACAACTCTCTACGATGATCCAGTGCCAAGCTATCTGTGGAAAAGAAAAAAAAATATACCGTTTAGGCAGAATGTTGTAATAGCCGCCGCTTTTCTTGATTTTCTGTAGAGATGGAGAGATGGCTGAAACCTAGTCCGGGTTGCAGCGGTAGCTAGGAACCTAGTAAGATACATTGAACTTAGTTAGCTACTTGATGTTTTAAGATTCGTCTCTTACTATTTCAAAGAAGAAATTATAATAAAGAACGAACCCTTGCCTATACTAGATTGGATATTCAACTTATTTATAGTTAACGATATAGTAATGATATGATTTTATTGATCTGGGTTGCAGCGGTAGCTAGCAACCTAGTAAGAGGTTTGAAAAAATTTAACTCCATAAGAAAATTATTTATTGTAATGGTTTCACAAGAAAGGAAAAGGAAACTTAAGGATAAGAAAGGATATCAGATGCATTCTCATCCGGTATAAGCCGGATGAGAAAGCAGCAGCTGTAAATAAACATCGTGTTTTAGTTCGTTGTAACGAACTGTATAGTAAGAGCGACTCATCTCAATAGTAACCGAAAACTCTAATAAAATACAGAAATTATGAGGCTTATCCGGGTTGCAGCGGTAGCTAGCAACCTAGTAAGAGACGATCACGTCCAATGTTAAGAAATATAAAAACCCATAGTTCCTAAAAAAGGAGTCAGATCAAAACAAAAAGTACACCATTAGAACCGCCTTGTCCGAAACCCCTGTATAGGAAACTTTCTGTCCCTTGGCTTGAACAGCAAGGGAAATATATTGGCTTGAAAATCAAGAAAATTGACTTTAACCACGTTATTCTGCCCAAACGGGATATTTTTTTCTCTTTTCTTTTTTTTTTCTTTTCCACAGATAGCTTGGCACTGGAACATCGTAGAGGGTTGTTCAACAGCTCATTTTAAAGGATATAATAAAGAACGACCTCTTGCCTATACTAAATTTTATACGCCGCTTAATTATAGTATAGGTTAGTAATTCCACAGATAGCTTGGTACTGGAACATCGTAGAGAGTTGTTCAATGGCTCATTTTAAAGAAAATTAACGGGGTTAAAAATCTCTTGTAATTAAAACAAATTATTTTTAAAATAGCATCAGTTTTTTGCGAAAAACTGCATATTCATATTAAAGTTACATTACAAGACGATCATTAAAATAACACTGCTTTGC